>CM059435.1:2953820-3276320 GCA_030390025.1 Squalus acanthias | reverse complement strand
GGGTGCCCGTCTCACGGAGCGGCGAGGATCCACTCTGGCCCCAGCCCGCCTCGCAGGTCCTGATCGCGATACAAGCCGAGTGTATAAATGAGTCTGTCCCGGGGTTCTGGGATGGAGCCCAGGCGGGGACAGACCGGCTGGTGCAAGTTCCGCCCCCGGCACATTCCTGACAGCCGTTCGACCAAAGCAGTCCATGTTTACCTTCTGCACCAGCGGTCCTAATTCCATGAGCTGCCCCTGTTCCCTTTATCGCCCTTTCCTTGAACCTCCTCTCGAATCTATTCCTAAATGTTCTCTGCTACAATCACTAACTCTGGCAGTGGCACAGACTGACAACCCCCTGTGTAAAAAGAAGTTTCTCCTGCTCTCTGTTCTAAATCTCTTATGTTTAATCTTCTGTCTACGTCCCCTGGTTCTAGACCCTCACTCACTGGAAACATTACTTACCTTGTCCCACCTCTTCATAATATTAAACAGCTTTATTAAACGACCAACACAGCGTCCACACAGGGCCGTAGCGACCCTCACGGAGATGGGTAGTGGGTCTGCCTAAGGGACCACCTTGAAATTAGTTTGATGCCCACCCCACAAAACTGCACAACTTGCCACTAAATTGCTAACATTTTCTGACAGAACATTATATACATTACATATATATATATCTATATACAATACGATTTTTTTTCAGACAGAAATCATCAAAATTTGCCATGAAACAGGAAGCGGTGTCATTGCCAATTCTTTACTGGACTGGCTCTAAACTAATCCCACTGCCCCGCTCTCTCCCCATAGCCCTGTATCAATCCCAAACTGATCCCACTGCCCCGCTCCCTCCCCATAGCCCTGTATCAATCCCAAACTAATCCCACTGCCCCGCTCTCTCCCCATAGCCCTGTATCAATCCCAAACTAATCCCACTGCCCCGCTCTCTCCCCATAGCCCTGTATCAATCCCAAACTAATCCCACTGCCCCGCTCTCTCCCCATAGCGCTGTATCAATCCCAAACTAATCCCACTGCCCCGCTCTCTCCCCATAGCCCTGTACCAATCCCAAACTAATCCCACTGCCCCGGTCTCCCCATAGCCCTGTATCAATCCCCAAACTAATCCCACTGCCCTGCTCTCTCCCCATAGCCCTGTATCAATCCCAAACTAATCCCACTGCCCCGCTCTCTCCCCATAGCCCTGTATCAATCCCAAACTAATCCCACTGCCCCGCTCTCTCCCCATAGCCCTGTATCAATCCCAAACTAATCCCACTGTCCTCGCTCTCTCCCCATAGCCTTGTATCAATCCCAAACTAATCCCACTGCCCCGCTCTCTCCCCATTGCCCTGTATCAATCCCAAACTAATCCCACTGCCACGGTCTCCCCACAGCACTGTATCAATCCCAAACTAATCCCACTGCCCCGCTCTCTCCCCATAGCCCTGTATCAATCCCAAATTAATCCCACTGCCCCGCTCTCTCCCCATAGCCCTGTATCAATCCCAAACTAATCCCACTGCCCCGCTCTCTCCCCATAGCCCTGTATCAATCCCAAATTAATCCCACTGCCCCGCTCTCTTCCCATAGCCCTGTATCAATCCCAAACTAATCCCACTGCCCCGCTCTCTCCCCATAGCCCTGTATCAATCCCAAACTAATCCCACTGCCCCGCTCTCTCCCCATAGCCCTGTATCAATCCCAAACTAATCCCACTGCCCTGCTCTCTCCCCATAGCCCTGTATCAATCCCAAACTAATCCCACTGCCCCGCTCTCTCCCCATAGCCCTGTATCAATCCCAAACTAATCCCACTGCCCTGCTCATCCCCATAGCCCTGTATCAATCCCAAACTAATCCCACTGCCCCGCTCATCCCCATAGCCCTGTATCAATCCCAAACTAATCCCACTGTCCCGCTCTCTCCCCATAGCCCTCTATCAATCCCAAACTAATCCCACTGCCCCGCTCTCTCCCCATAGCCCTGTATCAATCCCAAACCGATCCCACTGCCCCGCTCTCTCCCCATAGCCCTGTATCAATCCCAAACCGATCCCACTGCCCCGCTCTCTCCCCATAGCCCTGTATCAATCCCAAACTAATCCCACTGCCCCGCTCTCTCCCCATAGCCCTGTATCAATCCCAAACTAATCCCACTGCCCCGCTCTCTCCCCATAGCCCTGTATCAATCCCAAACTAATCCCACTGCCCCGCTATCTCCCCATAGCCCTGTATCAATCCCAAACTAATCCCACTGCCCCGCTCTCTCCCCATAGCCCTGTATCAATCCCAAACTAATCCCACTGCCCCGCTCTCTCCCCATAGCCCTGTATCAATCCCAAACTAATCCCACTGCCCCGCTCTCTCCCCACAGCCCTGTATCAATCCGAAACTGATCCCACTGCCCCGCTCTCTCCCCACAGCCCTGTATCAATCCCAAACTGATCCCACTGCCCCGCTCTCTCCCCACAGCCCTGTATCAATCCCAAACTGATCCCACTGCCCCGCTCTCTCCCCACAGCCCTGTATCAATCCCAAACTGATCCCACTGCCCCGCGCTCTCCCCATAGCCCTGTATCAATCCCAAACTAATCCCACTGTCCCGCTCTCTCCCCATAGCCCTGTATCAATCCCAAACTGATCCCACTGCCCCGCTCTCTCCCCATAGCCCTGTATCAATCCCAAACTGATCCCACTGCCCCGCTCTCTCCCCATAGCCCTGTATCAATCCCAAACTAATCCCACTGCCCCGCTCTCTCCCCATAGCCCTGTATCAATCCCAAACTAATCCCACTGCCCCGCTCTCTCCCCATAGCCCTGTATCAATCCCTAACTAATCCCACTGCCCCGGTCTCCCCATAGCACTGTATCAATCCCAAACTAATCCCACTGCCCCCCTCTCTCCCCATAGCCCTGTATCAATCCCAAACTAATCCCACTGCCCCGCTCATCCCCATAGCCCTGTATCAATCCCAAACTAATCCCACTGTCCCGCTCTCTCCCCATAGCCCTCTATCAATCCCAAACTAATCCCACTGCCCCGCTCTCTCCCCATAGCCCTGTATCAATCCCAAACCGATCCCACTGCCCTGCTCATCCCCATAGCCCTGTATCAATCCCAAACTAATCCCACTGCCCCGCTCATCCCCATAGCCCTGTATCAATCCCAAACTAATCCCACTGTCCCGCTCTCTCCCCATAGCCCTCTATCAATCCCAAACTAATCCCACTGCCCCGCTCTCTCCCCATAGCCCTGTATCAATCCCAAACCGATCCCACTGCCCCGCTCTCTCCCCATAGCCCTGTATCAATCCCAAACCGATCCCACTGCCCCGCTCTCTCCCCATAGCCCTGTATCAATCCCAAACTAATCCCACTGCCCCGCTCTCTCCCCATAGCCCTGTATCAATCCCAAACTAATCCCACTGCCCCGCTCTCTCCCCATAGCCCTGTATCAATCCCAAACTAATCCCACTGCCCCGCTATCTCCCCATAGCCCTGTATCAATCCCAAACTAATCCCACTGCCCCGCTCTCTCCCCATAGCCCTGTATCAATCCCAAACTAATCCCACTGCCCCGCTCTCTCCCCATAGCCCTGTATCAATCCCAAACTAATCCCACTGCCCCGCTCTCTCCCCACAGCCCTGTATCAATCCGAAACTGATCCCACTGCCCCGCTCTCTCCCCACAGCCCTGTATCAATCCCAAACTGATCCCACTGCCCCGCTCTCTCCCCACAGCCCTGTATCAATCCCAAACTGATCCCACTGCCCCGCTCTCTCCCCACAGCCCTGTATCAATCCCAAACTGATCCCACTGCCCCGCGCTCTCCCCATAGCCCTGTATCAATCCCAAACTAATCCCACTGTCCCGCTCTCTCCCCATAGCCCTGTATCAATCCCAAACTGATCCCACTGCCCCGCTCTCTCCCCATAGCCCTGTATCAATCCCAAACTGATCCCACTGCCCCGCTCTCTCCCCATAGCCCTGTATCAATCCCAAACTAATCCCACTGCCCCGCTCTCTCCCCATAGCCCTGTATCAATCCCAAACTAATCCCACTGCCCCGCTCTCTCCCCATAGCCCTGTATCAATCCCTAACTAATCCCACTGCCCCGGTCTCCCCATAGCACTGTATCAATCCCAAACTAATCCCACTGCCCCCCTCTCTCCCCATAGCCCTGTATCAATCCCAAACTAATCCCACTGCCCCGCTCTCTCCCCATAGCCCTGTATCAATCCCAAACTAATCCCACTGCCCCGCTCTCTCCCCATAGCCCTGTATCAATCCCAAACTAATCCCACTGCCCCGCTCATCCCCATAGCCCTGTATCAATCCCAAACTAATCCCACTGCCCCGCTCATCCCCACAGCCCTGTATCAATCCCAAACTAATCCCACTTTCCCGCTCTCTCCCCATAGCCCTGTATCAATCCCAAACTAATCCCACTGCCCCGCTCTCTCCCCATAGCCCTGTATCAATCCCAAACTAATCCCACTGCCCTGCTCTCACCCCATAGCCCTGTATCAATCCCAAACTAATCCCACTGCCCTGCTCTCTCCCCATAGCCCTGTATCAATCCCAAACTAATCCCACTGCCCCGCTCTCTCCCCACAGCCCTGTATCAATCCCAAAGTAATCCCACTGCCCCGCTCTCTCCCCACAGCCCTGTATCAATCCCAAACTAATCCCACTGCCCCGCGCTCTCCCCACAGCCCTGTATCAATCCCAAACTAATCCCACTGCCCCGTTCCATCCCCATAGCCCTTTAGGGGTAGAGGGAATTTAAAAGGTAGGTTCGATTTATATTTTGTTTTCAGGGACTTAACTTAATAAAGTAATATAAGGGTTAAGTCATGGCAGGAAATCTCAGAACCGTGTCGTGCTCCTCCTGTGCTATGTGGGAAATCAGGGACACTTCCAGTATCCCTGACAACTATGTGTGCCGGAAGTGCGTCCAGCTGCAGCTCCTGACGGACCGCATGGCGGCACTGGAGCTGCAGATGGACTCACTCTGGAGCATCCACGATGCCGAGAACTTTGTGGATTACTCATTTAGTGAGTTGAACACACCGCAGGTAAAGCCTAGGTCAGACAGTAAATGGGTGACCAAGAGGCAGGGCAATATCAGGAAGGTAGTGCAGGAGTCCCATGCGGTCGTCTCCCTCCAAAACAGATATACCGTTTTGGATACTGTTGGGGGAAATGACCTACCAGGGGAAGGCACCAGCAGCCAGGTTCATGGCACCATGGCTGGCTCTGCTGCACAGCAGGGCGGGAAAAAGAGTGGTAGAGCTATAGTGATAGGGGACTCAATTGTAAGGGGAATAGACAGGAGTTTCTGTGGCCGCAACCGAGATTCCAGGATGGTATGTTGCCTCCCTGGTGCAAGGGTCAAGGATGTCTCGGAGCGGCTGCAGAACATTCTGGAAAGGGAGGGTGAAGAGCCAGCTGTCGTGGTGCATGTAGGTACCAACGATATAGGTAAAAAGCGGGAAGAGGTCCTACAAGCAGAATTTAGGGAGCTAGGAGCTAAATTGAAAAGTAGGACCTCAAAGGTAGTAATCTCTGGGTTGCTACCAGTGCCACGTGCTAATCAGAGTAGCATGAACACGATAGCGAGATTAAATACGTGGCTTGAGCAGTGGTGCAGGAGGCATTGGAACCAGTTCTGGGGGAAGTGGGACCTGTACAAAAGGGACGGTCTGCACTTGGGCAGGACTGGAACCGATGTCCTCGGGGTAATATTTGCTAAGGCAGTTCGGGAGGATTTAAACTAATATGGCAGGGGAATGGGAACCTATGTAGCGAAACAGGGGGAAGTAATATGCAGTCCGAAACAAATGTTAGAAGGGTGAGAAACAATAAGGGAAATCCGAGTAAACAAAGGCAAGAAACACAAAGGGCCATACTAAATCATAAGTCTAAAAGGACAAAGGGTGTTAATAAAACAAGCCTGAAGGCTCTGTGTCTTAATGCAAGGAGTATCCGTAATAAGGTGGATGAATTGACTGTGCAAATTGATGTTAACGGATATGATGTGATTGGGATTACAGAGACGTGGCTCCAGAACAATCAAGGCTGGGAACTGAATATCCAGGGGTATTCAACATTTAGGAAGGATAGAATAAAAGGAAAACGGGGTGGGGTAGCATTGCTGGTTAAAAAGGAGATTAATGCAATAGCTAGGAAGGACATTAGCTTGGAGGATGTGGAATCAATATGGGTTGAGCTGCAGAACACCAAAGGGCAGAAAACGTTAGTGGGGGTTGTGTACAGACCTCCAAACAGTAGTAGTGAGGTGGGGGAGGGTATGAAACAGGAAATCAGAGGTGCATGCAAAAAAGGCGCAGCAGTTATCATGGGTGACTTTAATATGCATATAGATTGGGCTACTCAAACTGTAAGCAATATGGTGGAGGAGGATTTCCTAGAGTGTTTAAGGGATGGTTTCCTAAACCAATATGTTGAGGAACCAACTAGAGGGGAGGCCATCCTGGACTGGGTGTTGTGTAATGAGGAAGGACTAATCAGCAATCTTGTGGTGCGAGGCCCCTTGGGGAAGAGTGACCATAGTATGGTGGAGTTCTACATTAGGATGGAGAAGGAAACAGTTAATTCGGAGACCATGGTCCAGAACTTAAATAAGGGCAACTTTGAGGGTATGAGGCGTGAATTGGCGAGGTTAGATTGGCAAGCGATATTTAAGGGGTTATCAGTGGAAGGGCAATGGCAGACATTTAGAGATCGCATGGATGAACTACAGCAATTGTACATCCCTGTCTGGCGTAAAAATAAAAAAGGGAAGGTGGCTCAACCATGGCTAACAAGGGAAATCAGGGATCGTATTAAAAGCAAGGAAGTGGCATACAAATTGGCCAGAAGTAGCAGCAAACCCGGGGACTGGGAGAACTTTAAAACTCAGCAGAGGAGGACGAAGGGTTTGATTAGGGCAGGGAAAATAAAATCTGAAAGGAAGCTTGCGGAGAACATTAAAACGGACTGCAAAAGCTTCTATAAATATGTAAAAAGAAAGAGGTTAGTAAAAACAAACGTAGGTCCCCTGCAGTCAGAAACAGGGGAAGTCATAATGGGGAACAAAGAAATGGCAGATCAATTGAACAAGTACTTTGGTTCAGTGTTTACTGTGGAGGACACAAACAACCTTCCGGAAATAAAAGAGATCAAAGGATCTGGTAAGAGGGAGGAGCTGAGGGAAATCCTTATCAGTCGGGAAAAGGTGTTGGGGAAATTGATGGGACTGAAGGCTGATAAATCCCCAGGGCCTGATGGTCTGCATCCCAGAGTACTTAAGGAGGTGGCCTTGGAAATAGTGGATGCATTGACGATCATTTTCCAACATTCCTAGACTCTGGATCAGTTCCGAAGGAGTGGAGGGTGGCTAATGTAACCCCTCTTTTTAAAAAAGGAGGGAGGGAGAAAGCAGGGAATTATAGACCGGTCAGCCTGACATCGGTCGTGGGTAAAATGATGGAATCAATTATTAAAGATGTCATAACAGACCATTTGGAAAGTGGCGACATGATAGGTCCAAGTCAGCATGGATTTGTGAAAGGGAAATCATGCTTGACAAATCTTCTGGAATTTTTTGAGGATGTTTCCAATAGGGTGGACGGGGGGGAACCAGTCGTTGTGGTGTATTTGGACTTTCAGAAGGCCTTCGACAAGGTCCCACACAAGAGATTGGTGTGCAAAGTTAAAGCACATGGGATTGGGGGTAATGTGTTGACGTGGATTGAGAACTGGTTGGCACACAGGAAACAAAGAGTAGGAGTAAATGGGTACTTTTCAGAATGGCAAGCAGTGACCAGCGGGGTACCGCAGGGTTCGGTGCTGGGGCCCCAGCTGTTTACATTATATATTAATGATTTGGACGAAGGGATTAAATGTAATATCTCCAAATTTGCGGATGACACTAAATTGGGAGGCAGTGTGAACAATGAGGAGGATGCTAGGAGGCTACAGAGTGACTTGGACAGGTTGGGTGAATGGGCAAATGTATGGCAGATGAAGTACAATGTGGATAAATGTGAGGTTATCCACTTTGGTGGTAAAAATAGGGAGGCAGACTATTACCTGAATGGTGGCAGATTAGGGAAAGGGGAGGTGCAACGAGACCTGGGCGTCATGGTACATCAGTCACTGAAGGTGGGAAGGCAAGTGCAGCAGGCAGTCAAGAAAGCAAATGGCATGATGGCCTTCATAGCAAGGGGATTTGAGTACAGGAGTAGGGAGGTGATGCTACAGTTGTACAGGGCCTTGGTGAGGCCACACCTGGAGTATTGTGTGCAGTTTTGGTCTCCTAACTTGAGGAAGGACATTCTTGCTATTGAGGGAGTGCAGCGAAGGTTCACTAGATTGATTCCTGGGATGGCCAGACTGACATATCAAGAAAGACTGGATCAACTGAACTTGTATCCTCTGGAGTTCAGAAGAATGAGGGGGGATCTTATAGAGACGTTTAAAATCCTGACTGGTTTAGACAAATTAGATGCGGGCAGAATGTTTCCAATGTTAGGGAAAACTAAAACCAGGGGTCACAGTCTAAGGATAAAGGGGAAGCCATTTAAGACTGAGATGAGGAGGAACTTCTTCACCCAGAGAGTGGTGAATCTGTGGAATTCTCTACCACAGAAGGTTGTTGAGGCCAGTTCGCTAAATATATTCAAAAGGGAGTTAGATATAATACTCACAACTAGGGGGATCAAGGGGTATGGCGAGAAATCAGGAATGGGGTACTCAGGTAGCATGTTCAGCCATGAACGCATTGAATGGCGGTGCAGGCTCGAAGGACCGAATGGTCTACTCCTGTACCTATTTTCTATGTCTATGTATCAATCCCAAACTAATCCCACTGTCCCGCTCTCTCCCCATAGCCCTGTATCAATCCCAAACTCATCCCACTGCCGCGCTCTCTCCCCATAGCCATGTATCAATCCCAAACTAATCCCACTGCCCTGCTCTCTCCCCATAGCCCTGTATCAATCCCAAACTAACCCCACTGCCCTGCACTCTCCCCATAGCCCTGTATCAATCCCAAACTAATCCCACTGCCCCGCTCTCTCCCCATAGCCCTGTATCAATCCCAAACTACTCCCACTGCCCCGCTCTCTCCCCATAGCCCTGTATCAATCCCAAACTAACCCCACTGCCCTGCACTCTCCCCATAGCCCTGTATCAATCCCAAACTAATCCACTGCCCCGCTCTCTCCCCATAGCCCTGTATCAATCCCAAACTACTCCCACTGCCCCGCTCTCTCCCCATAGCCCTGTATCAATCCCAAACTAATCCCACTGCCCCGCTCTCTCCCCATAGCCCTGTATCAATCCCAAACTAATCCCACTGCCCCGCTCTCTCCCCATAGCCCTGTATCAATCCCAAACTAATCCCACTGCCCCGCTCTCTCCCCATAGCCCTGTATCAATCCCAAACTAATCCCACTGCCCCGCTCTCTCCCCATAGCCCTGTATCAATCCCAAACTAATTCCACTGCCCCTCTCTCTCCCCATAGCCCCGTATCAATCCCAAACTAATCCCACTGCCCCGCTCTCTCCCCACAGCCCTGTATCAATCCCAAACTAATCCCACTGCCCCGCTCTCTCCCCATAGCCCTGTATCAATCCCAAACTAATCCCACTGCCCTGCTCTCTCCATAGCCCTGTATTAATCCCAAACTAATCCTACTGCCCTGCACTCTCCCCATAGCCCTGTATCAATCACAAACTAATCCCACTGCCCCGCTCTCTCCCCATAGCCCTGTATCAATCCCAAACTAATTCCACTGCCCCGCTCTCTCCCCATAGCCCTGTATCAGTCCCAAACTAATCCCACTGCCCCGCTCTCTCCCCATAGCCCTGTATCAATCCCAAACTAATCCCACTGCGCCGCTCTCTCCATAGCCCTGTATTAATCCCAAACTAATCCTACTGCCCTGCACTCTCCCCATAGCCCTGTATCAATCCCAAACTAATTCCACTGCCCCGCTCTCTCCCCATAGCCCTGTATCAGTCCCAAACTACTCCCACTGCCCCGCTCTCTCCCCATAGCCCTGTATCAATCCCAAACTAATCCCACTGCCCCGCTCTCTCCATAGCCCTGTATTAATCCCAAACTAATCCTACTGCGCTGCACTCTCCCCATAGCCCTGTATCAATCCCAAACTAATCCCACTGCCCCGCTCTCTCCCCATAGCCCTGTATCAATCCCAAACTAATCCCACTGCCCCGCTCTCTCCCCATAGCCCTGTATCAATCCCAAACTAATCCCACTGCCCCGCTCTCTCCCCATAGCCTCGTATCAATCCCACTGCCCCGGTCTCCCCATAGCCCTGTATCAATCCCAAACTAATCCCACTGCCCCGCTCTCTCCCCATAGCCCCGTATCAATCCCCAAACTAATCCCACTGCCCCGCTCTCTCCCCATAGCCCTGTATCAATCGCAAACTAATCCCACTGCCCCGCTCTCTCCCCATAGCCCCGTATCAATCCCACTGCCCCGCTCTCTCCCCATAGCCCTGTATCAATCCCAAACTAATCCCACTGCCCTGCTCTCTCCATAGCCCTGTATTAATCCCAAACTAATCCTACTGCCCTGCACTCTCCCCATAGCCCTGTATCAATCCCAAACTAATCCCACTGCCCCACTCTCTCCCCATAGCCCTGTATCAATCCCAAACTAATCCCACTGCCCCGCTCTCTCCCCTTAGCCCTGTATCAATCCCAAACTAATCCCACTGCCCCGCTCTCTCCCCATAGCCTCGTATCAATCCCACTGCCCCGGTCTCCCCATAGCCCTGTATCAATCCCAAACTAATCCCACTGCCCCGCTCTCTCCCCATAGCCCCGTATCAATCCCACTGCCCCGCTCTCTCCCCATAGCCCTGTATCAATCCCCAAACTAATCCCACTGCCCCGCGCTCTCCCCATAGCCCTGTATCAATCCCAAACTAATCCCACTGCCCCGCTCTCTCCCCATAGCCCCGTATCAATCCCAAACTAATCCCACTGCCCCGCTCTCTCCCCATAGCCCTGTATCAATCCCAAACTACTCCCACTGCCCCGCTCTCTCCCCACAGCCCTGTATCAATCCCAAACTAATCCCACTGCCCTGCTCTCTCCATAGCCCTGTATTAATCCCAAACTAATCCCACTGCCCTGGTCTCTCCCCATAGCCCTGTATCAATCCCAAACTAATCCCACGGATAAATAAAAACTCGATACGGGGCTGTGGGGAGAGAGCGGAGCAAATTTTCCCTTAAAGATCCAATGGTCTCTCCCTCAACCCCTCCCTGTGGCAAACATTCCCTGCTCCAACAATCCTCTGTGTAAAGACATTTCTCCAAACCCCTGTCTTTCTCAGTGATGATTTTAAATTGAAGATCCCTCGTCACTGGTTCCCCCACCAGCGGACACCGTCTTTCCTTATTCACTGTCAAAACCCTTCAAAATTAAACAAAACCTCCATTAAATCTCCTCTTGGCCGTCTCCGCTCCAGTGGGAATGGTCCCAGTATCTCGAGTATTCTTACTCATTCTCGGGATGTGGGCGTTGCTGGCAAGTCCGGCATTTATTGCCCATCCCTGGTTGCCCCGAGAAGATGGAGGTTGTCCATCTCCTTGAATAGTGGTTTGATACAACTGAGGGTAGTTAAGGGACGACCACATTCCTTCATAAAGAGATGAGAAAGTGCCCTCCTGCCACATTCTCCCCTCCTTTTAAAAACTGGACACAATTGCTTGCAGATTTACCTCGATCTGTGCAATATTGTAGCGCACCGGTTAACTCATTCACACAGATTCCTGTTACGCTATTTTATTGTTGTTTAACTTTTTAACCGATAACACACCCTCCGAAAACAAACCCATGATGTAAAAGGTTCCTCGGTGTTTGTTGTGTTCGTTGTGGGTGCTTGCTGTCTCCGCTACCCCACAGTATGTTAGCCGGGAGTCTAACCCAGTCTCCTGACCTCTTGACCTCTGTCTCCTGACCTCTGCCCCCCCCAGGTCTGGGTCGGAGGGGGAGTGACCACCGACAGGACCAAAGGGCGGATTTACGTCATCAACTCGGAGAGCTACTCGCTGGAGAAGGAGCTGGAAGCCCCGTGCGGCTCCATCGGAGCCCTGTGCTCGGCCGAGGACCGGTACGTGTTGAGCGGGACCCAGGACAGCAAGGCCATCATCTGGAAGGTGGACTGAGCGGGACGCGCCAAGCCCCGCGTTCAGAGACTGGCAGATGGGCACGGAGCCGGCCGGCGCCCTGCCTTAGTGCGTTTGATGTTGTTTTTTGTCACAGCGCTTTGGGCCAGTGTTGGACGGGATTCAATCCTCTCGCTCCCTCTCACTCCCTTTGCCCAGAGAGGAGCTGGGGTGGTTGCGGGGTGCGGCAGTAACTGAGCAACCAGCCCCGCCCCACCGCCCCCCCCCTAACCAGGAGATTGTGATCCAGTTCTGCGATTTTCTCCCGGGGAGGTCAGCGGCAATCGACCACCTGTGGGCAGCAACGAGCATCAGGACGCCCATTACAAGAGGGAATAAAAGCAGTCGCCTAACATTCTTTTGTATTTAATGTTATTTAAACAACGACTTAACTTACGACTAAACTTGTGTTCTATGTGGTTGGTTCTACAGATCAACTGTGTCCGAAGGGCCTGGTTCGCCCCCAGCCCGATTAGTGCTGACCCCTCACAACCTCTCTCCTCTGTCCTCACCTACTGTCTTTACATTTACTACAAGGTTGGGGTTTTTTCTTTAGAAAAGAGAAGACTTCAAGGAGACCGAAAAGGTCTTTAATATTATGAGTGCATTCGACAGGGTAGATGTGGAGAGAATGTTTCCACTTGTAGGAGAATCCAGAACTAGGGGCCATAAATACAAGATAGTCACTAATAAATCCAATAGGGAAATGAGGAGAAATGTCTTTACTCAAAGAGTGGTTAGAATGTGGAACTCGCTACCACAGGGAGTGGTTGAGGCGAATAGCATAGATGCTTTCAAAAGGATTTGCAGATGATACCAAATTGGGGGGATAGTCAATACTGAGGAGGACTGCAACAAATTACAGGAGGACATTAATAAACTTGCAGAATGGGCATATAATTGGCAAATGAAGTTCAACACAGATAAATGTGAGGTATTACATTTTGGTCGGAAGAATAGGGAGGTCACTCATTACTTGGAGGGTGCGAGTCTAGGTGGGGTAGAGGAACAAAGGGATCTCGGAGTACAAATACACAAATCACTAAAAGTTGCGGCACAGGTTAGCAAGGCCATAAAAAAAGCAAACCAAGCACTAGGGTTTATTTCTAGAGGGATATAATTGAAAAATAGGGAAGTTATGCTAAACCTGTATCGAACCTTGGTTAGACCACACTTGGAGTACTGCGTACAGTTCTGGTCGCCATATTATAAAAAGGATATAGAGGCACTGGAGAGGGTGCAGAGAAGATTTATAAGGATGATACCAGAAATGTGAGGGTATACATATAAGGAAAGGATGAACAGGCTGGGTCTCTTTTGAAAAAAGGCTGAGGGGTGACCTAATAGAGGTCTTTAAAATTATATAAGGTTTTGATAGAGTGGATACAGAGAGAATGTTTCCACTTGTGGGGAAGAGCAAAACTAGAGGCCATCAATATAAGATATTCACCAAGAAATCCAATAGGGAATTCAGAAGAAACTTCTTTACCCAGAGAGTGGTGAGAATGTGGAACTCGCTACCACAGGGAGTGGTTGAAGTGAATAGTATAGATGCATTTAAGGGGAGGCTAGAAAAGCATATGAGGGAGAAGGGAATAGAGGGTTATGCTGATAGATTTAGATGAGGAAAGACGGGAGGAGGCTCGAGCGGAGCATAAACGCCGGCATGGACTGGTTGGGCCGAATGGCCTGTTTCTGTGCTGTATATTCTAAGTAATTCTGAGCCACTTCTAGTAAGACTCAAAGGGGCAGGGAGTGGGAGCGAGAGCCCAAAGGGCAATCGCAATGAGACCGTAAGGTTCAAATGACAGCCCGTCAGAAAAGAGGCTCCATTCCCAAACTCTGAGGCAACAGTTGGTGTGTTACTCATCTCAGACACGGTCTGGAGTGACGGATCGAGGTGAGAGAGGTTTTATACACACTAAACACAGCAGATCAATATTTCAAAAAGAAACATTTAATGGGTATGAGGAAAGGGCAGGGAAGTAGGACTAACCGCCCTTTTTATCTCTTCGTAGAGTACAGTCCTTTACTCTGTATCTAACCCGAGCTGTACCTGCCCTGGGAGTGTTTGATGGGACAGTGTAGACGGAGCTTTACTCTGTATCTAACCCGTGCTGTACCTGCCCTGGGCGTGTTTGATGGGACAGTGTAAAGGGAGCTTTACTCTGTATCTAACCCGAGCTGTACCTGCCCTGGGAGTGTTTGATGGGACAGTGTAGAGGGAGCTTTACTCTGTATCTAACCCGTGCGGTACCTGCCCTGGGAGTGTTTGATGGGACAGTGTAGAGGGAGCTTTACTCTGTATCTAACCCGTGCTGTACCTGCCCTGGGAGTGTTTGATGCTGGGTTGCTGAAACCGTTCCATTACATTGCCACCATGAAGTCCATGCTCTCTGCTGCCTTATGCATGTTTATGGCATACTCAACAGCTGAAGAGTAATCGCAAATCCGACATGAACAATCCTCATCGTCTATGTTCGATGGTAAAGGTGTCGCCCTCAGTTCGCCAACGCTCCAGGATTGTCTCAGAATCTCTTTCGGAATTTAAGATTAATCTCCCGGACGCTCCTGAACAAACACCGGGACATTTCCTTCCCGCGTCTCACTTCCGCTGGACTCACACCAAACAGCGGGACCCACACGCACCCAGGATGCAATGGGGTCTGGCGCACAAGCCCTCCGCTAAAGCCATGCGTTGGATGGAGTGGTTTCTGGGCTGCAGAGGATTCTGGGTATTGTAGCCACCATTATTGGCAGGCAGTGACTAGTGGGGTACCGCAGGGATCGGTGCTAGGACTCCAGCTATTCACAATATATATTAATGATCTAGACGAGGGAACTAGATGTAATATCTCCAAGTTTGCAGACGACACAAAGCTGGGTGGGCGTGTGTGCTGTGAGGAGGATGCAGAGAAACTCCAGTATGATTTGGACAGGTTGGGTGGTTGGGCAGATGCATGGCAAATACAGTATAATGTGGATAAATGCGAGGTTATCCAGTTCGGTGGCAAAAACAGGAAGACAGATGATTATCTGAACGGCAATAGATTGGGAAAAGGGGAAGTGCAACGAGACCTGGGTGTCCTTGTGCACCAGTCGCTGAAGGTAAGCATGCAGGTGCAGCAGGCGGTTAAGAAGGCAATTGGTATGTTGGCCTTCATAGCGATAGGATTCGAGTACAGGAGCAAGGATGTCTTGCTGCAGTTGTACAGGGCCTTGGTGAGACCACACCTTGAGTATTGTGTGCAGTTTTGGTCACCTTATCTGAGGAAGGATGTTCTTGCCATGGAGAGAGTGCAGCGAAGATTCACCAGACTGATACCTGGGATGGCAGGAATGACATATGAGGAGAGATTGGGTCGATTAGGCTTATATTCGCTAGAGTTTAGAAGAATGAGAGGGGATCTCATTGAAACTTATAAAATTCTAACAGGACTCGACAGACTAGATGCAGGAAGGATGTTCCCGATGGCGGGGGAGTCCAGAACCAGAGGTCACAGTCTAAAGATAAGGGGTAAGCCATTTAGGACTGAGATGAGGAGGAATTTCTTCACCCAGAGAGTGGTGAACCTGTGGAATTCTCTACCACACAAGGCAGTGAGGCCAATTCATTAAATATATTCAAGAAGGAGTTAGATATATTTCTTACGGCTAAAGGGATCAAAGGATATGGGGAGAAAGCAGGGACAGGGTACTGAATTTGGATGATCAGCCATGATCGCATTGAATGGCGGAACAGGCTCGAGGGGCCGAATGGCCTACTCCTGCTCCTATCTTCTATGTTTCTATTGACCGATTGCCATTCCGGGCAACCAATGGCAGCTGCATTAGTAAAAGGGTATCAGAAAAGGTGACCATGAAGCTGTCGGATTGTTGTAAAAACTCAACGGGTTCACTAATGTCCTTTAGGGAAGGAAACCTGCCGTCCTTACCCGGTCTGGGCCTACATGTAACTCTATAGCATTACATCGAGTCTACAGCCCAGAAACAGGCCTTTCGGACCAACTGGTCCGTGCCAGTGTTTCTGCTCCACAGCCCTCTCCCACCCTCTTCATCTCACCCCATCAGCAGATTCTATTCCTTTCTCCCTCATGTGTTTATCTAGCTTCCCCTTAAATGCTATTCGCCTCAACCACTCCCTGTGGTAGCGAGTTCCACATTCTCCCCACTCTGTGGGTGGGACTCCAGTCCCACACCAATGAGATTGACTCTGAAATGGCCCAGCGAGCCACTCTTGTCCTGGGGCCACTGGGATTGCCAGCGATGCCCTCATCCTGTAAAATAAACATGAACAAAGAAGGTTGAGGCTGCGCTGAGTAGCTGAGGGTTTCCAGCAATAGGAGCAGTCATTGCCGATGGATGGGGCAGCGTGGAGCTCCTGGCTTTTTATTTGGAATGTGATTCTCGTTGTGTTGCCTGAGCTCGGCAGTGATGAATGGACTGGGACTGGAGGACAGGGGGAGTGGAGGACAGAGGGACTGGGACTGGGGGACAGGGACAGGGGGACTGGGACTGGGGGACAGGGGGACTGGGACTGGGGGACTGGGACTGGAGGACAGGGGGACTGGGACTGGAGGACAGGGACAGGGGGACTGGGACTGGAGGACAGGGGGACTGGGGGACAGGGGGTCTGGGACTGGGGGACTGGGACTGGAGGACAGGGGGACTGGGGGACAGGGGGTCTGGGACTGGAGGACAGGGGGACTGGGACTGGAGGACAGGGGGACTGGGACTGGAGGACAGGGGGACTGGGACTGGGACTGGGACTGGGGGACAGAGGGACTGGGACTGGAGGACAGGGGGTCTGGGACTGGAGGACAGCGGGACTGGGACTGGAGGACAGGGGGACTGGGACTGGAGGACAGGGGGACTGGGACTGGGGGACACTGGGACTGGGGGACAGAGGGACTGGGACTGGAGGACAGGGGGACTGGGACTGGAGGACAGGGGGTCTGGGACTGGAGGACAGGGACTGGAGGACAGGGGGACTGGGACTGGAGGACAGGGGGACTGGGACTGGAGGACAGGGGGACTGGGACTGGAGGACAGGGGGACTGGGGGACAGGGGGACTGGGACTGGGGGACAGGGGGTCTGGGACTGGAGGACAGGGGGACTGGGGGACAGGGGGACTGGGACTGGGGGACAGGGGGTCTGGGACTGGAGGACAGGGGGACTGGGACTGGAGGACAGGGGGTCTGGGACTGGAGGACAGGGGGACTGGGACTGGGGGACAGGGGGTCTGGGACTGGAGGACAGAGGGACTGGGGGACAGGGGGACTGGGACTGGGGGACAGGGGGTCTGGGACTGGAGGACAGAGGGACTGGGACTGGGGGACAGGGGGACTGGAACTGGAGGACAGGGGGTCTGGGACTGGAGGACAGGGGGACTGGGGGACAGGGGGACTGGGACTGGGGGACTGGAACTGGAGGACAGAGGGTCTGGGACTGGAGGACAGGGGGACTGGGACTGGGGGACAGGGGGACTGGGACTGGGACTGGAGGACAGGGGGACTGGGACTGGGACTGGAGGACAGAGGGACTGGGACTGGGGGACAGAGGGACTGGGACTGGAGGACAGGGGGTCTGGGACTGGAGGACAGCGGGACTGGGACTGGGGGACAGAGGGACTGGGACTGGAGGACAGGGGGTCTGGGACTGGAGGACAGAGGGACTGGGACTGGGACTGGGGGACAGAGGGACTGGGACTGGAGGACAGGGGGTCTGGGACTGGAGGACAGAGGGACTGGGACTGGGACTGGGGGACACTGGGACTGGAGGACAGGGGGACTGGGACTGGAGGACAGGGGGTCTGGGACTGGAGGACAGGGGGACTGGGACTGGGACTGGGGGACAGGGGGACTGGGACTGGAGGACAGGGGGACTGGGACTGGAGGACAGGGGGTCTGGGACTGGAGGACAGGGGGACTGGAACTGGAGGACAGAGGGACTGGGACTGGGGGACAGGGGGACTGGGACTGGGGGACAGAGGGACTGGGACTGGAGGACAGGGGGACTGGGACTGGGGGACAGAGGGACTGGGACTGGAGGACAGGGGGTCTGGGACTGGAGGACAGGGGGACTGGAATAACAACAGAAAACGCTGGAAAAACTCAGCAGGCCAGGCAGCATCCGTGGAGAGAGAAAGAGAGTTAACGTTTCAGGTCGATGACCTTTCGTCAGAACTGTGAAGAGCCGGAAATCAAATAGATTTAAGGCCAGAGTAAAGCTGGGAAAAGGGGGAGGGGATAAAAGAACAAAGGGGGAGATGAAGAGACATTAAGAGTCATTAAGAGATATGCAAGGCTAGAGGTGGTGTTAATGTGACAGATTAAGGCTGAATGAAGTGTGAAATCCACTGGCAGAATGAAGGACAGCTGCCAGCTTCTAGGAGGAAAAAAAAAGGTGGGGGGGGGCAAATAAAAGGGTGGAAAAAATAAAATATAAATGTGATTGGAGCTGAGGTTATGATCTAAAATTGTTGAACTCGATATTGAGTCCAGAGGGCTGTAGCGTGCCTAAACGAAAGATGAGGTGCTGTTCCTCGAGCTTACGCTGCGCTTCCGTGGAACAATGTAATAGGCCGAGGACGGTGAGGTCAGAGTGGGAGTGAAGCGGTGAATTAAAGTGACAGGCCACTGGGAGCTCGGGGTCCCCCTTACGGACTGAACGGAGGTGTTCCGCAAAGCGGTCACCCAATCTGCGTTTGGTGTCCCCAATGTAGAGGAGACCACATCGTGAGCAGCGAATACAGTATACTAAATTGCAGGAAGTACAAGTAAATCGCTGTTTCACCTGGAAGGGGTGTTTGGGGCCCTGGACAGTGGGAAGAGGGGAGGTGTAAGGGCATGTGTTGCATCTCCTGCGCTTGCACGGGAAGGTGCCGGGCGAGGGGGGGGGGGAAGGGGTGCTGGGGGTGGTAGAGGAGTGGACTAGGGTGTCGCGGAGGGAGCGGTCCCTGCGGAATGCTGAAAGGGGAGGTGAGGGGAAGATGTGTTTGGTGGTGGGATCACGCTGGAGGTGGCGGAAATGGCGGAGGATGATCCGTTGAATGTGGAGGCTGGTGGGGTGAAAGGTGAGGACAAGGGGAACCCTATCGTGGTTCCGGGAGGGAGGGGCAGGGGTGAGGGCAGAAGTGCGGGAGATAGAACGGACACGGTCGAGGGCCGTGTCAACCACGGTAGAGGGGAATCCTCGGTTGAGGAAAAAGGAAGACATGTCGGAAGCACTGGTATGGAAGGTGGCATCATCAGAGCAGATGCGGCGGAGACGGAGAAACTGGGAGAATGGAATAGAGTCCTTACAGGAGGCGGGGTGGGAGGAAGTGTAGTCCAGGTAGCTGTGGGAGTCAGTGGGCTTGTAGTGAATGTTAGTCAATAACCTATCCCCAGAGATGGAGATGGAGAAGTCGAGGAAGGGAAGGGAAGAGTGGGAGATGGACCATGTGAAGGTGAGGGAAGGGTGGAAATTGGAAGCATAGTGAATGAAATGTTCTAGTTCAGGGCGAGAGCAGGAGACGGCACCGATACAGTCATCAATGTACCGGAAAAAGAGGTGAGGGAGGGGACCCGAGTAGGACTGGAACAAAGAGTGTTCCACATATCCCACGAAAAGGCAGGCATAGCTAGGACCCATGCGGGTACCCATAGCAACACCTTTAATTTGGAGGAAATGGGTAGAGTCAAAGGAGAAGTTGTTCAATGTGAGACTGGGACAGAGGGACTGGGACTGGGACAGGGGGACAGGGGGACTGGGACAGGAGGACAGAGGGACTGGGACAGGGGGACAGGGGGTCTGGGACTGGAGGACAGGGGGTCTGGGACTGGAGGACAGAGGGACTGGGACTGGAGGACAGGGGTTCTGGGACTGGAGGACAGGGGGACTGGGACTGGGGGACAGAGGGACTGGGACTGGAGGACAGGGGGACTGGGACTGGAGGACAGAGGGACTGGGACTGGGGGACAGAGGGACTGGGACTGGAGGACAGAGGGACTGGGACTGGGACTGGAGGACAGAGGGACTGGGACTGGGGGACAGAGGGACTGGGACTGGGGGACAGAGGGACTGGGACTGGGGGACAGGGGGACTGGGACTGGAGGACAGGGGGACTGGGACTGGGACTGGGGGACAGTGGGACTGGGACTGGAGGACAGAGGGACTGGGACTGGAGGACAGGGGGTCTGGGACTGGAGGACAGGGGGTCTGGGACTGGAGGACAGGGGGTCTGGGACTGGAGGACAGGGGGTCTGGGACTGGAGGACAGAGGGACTGGGACTGGGGGACAGAGGGACTGGGACCGGAGGACAGAGGGACTGGGACCGGAGGACAGAGGGACTGGGACCGGGGGACAGAGGGACTGGGACCGGGGGACAGAGGGACTGGGACCGGGGGACAGAGGGACTGGGACCGGGGGACAGAGGGACTGGGACTGGGGGACTTGGGGACAGAGGGACTGGGACTGGAGGACAGGGGGACTGGGACTGGAGGACAGGGGGTCTGGGACTGGAGGACAGGGGGTCTGGGACTGGAGGACAGAGGGACTGGGACTGGAGGACAGGGGGACTGGGACTGGGGGACAGAGGGACTGGGACTGGGGGACAGAGGGACTGGGACTGGAGGACAGAGGGACTGGGACCGGGGGACAGAGGGACTGGGACCGGGGGACAGAGGGACTGGGACCGGGGGACAGAGGGACTGGGACCGGGGGACAGAGGGACTGGGACCGGGGGACAGAGGGACTGGGACTGGGGGACTTGGGGACAGAGGGACTGGGACTGGAGGACAGGGGGACTGGGACTGGGGGACTAGGACAGGGGGACTGGGACCGGAGGACAGGGGACTGGGACTGGGACCGGAGGACAGAGGGACTGGGACTGGGGGACCGGGGGACAGATGGACTGGGACTGGGTGACAGAGGGACTGGGACTGGAGGACAGGGGGACTGGGACTGGAGGACAGGGGGACTGGGACTGGGACTGGAGGACAGGGGGTCTGTCAGAGGGTGGGTGGGTGACGATTTGCAATTGAGGCAGTGAGGATGTCGTTCACCAGCCGGTTTGAGTCTTCAATCTGCCCATCACAGCCAAGCCGGCAACCACTTCCAAGGAGAGGCTGCTGTGTTTGATTATTAAATAATAATTCATAATGTATAAATAATATCTTTAAATAATTTAAAAGGCTAATGGAATGTCGGCCTTTACCTCGAGGGCTGGAATACACAGGGGAGGAAGTGATGCTTCAGCTGTACAGAGCTCTGGTCAGACCCCACCTGGAGTGACTGTGTTCAGTTCTGGGCCCCGCACCTCAGGAAGGATATACTGGCCTTGGAGGGGGAGCAGCGCAGATTCACCAGAATGATACCGGGGCTAAAAGGGTTAAATTATGAGGACAGGTTGCACAGACTAGCCTTGTGTTCCCTCGAGTATAGAAGATTTAAGGGTGATCTAATTGAGGTGTTTAAAATGATAAAAATATTCAATAGGGTCGATAGAGAGAAACTATTTCCTCTGGACGGAGTCCAGACAAGGGGACATAACCTTAAAATTAGAGCCAGGCCGTTCAGCCCCTTGAGCCTGTCAGTTAGATTATGAATGATCTGTATTTCAAATCTATTTACCTGCGTTGGTGTGGGACTGGAGTCACATATAGGCCCAGACTGGGTAAGGACGGCAGGTTTCCTTCCCTGAAGGACATTAGTGAACCAGTTGGGTTTTTACGACAATCCGACAGCTTCATGGTCACTGTTACCAAGACCAGCTTTTTATTTCTAGATTTTTTTTAAATACTGATTTCAAACGTCTCAAGCTGCCAGGGTGGGATTTGAGCTCACCGTTCTACTGACGACACGAATGTAGCCCCTAAACCCAGCATGTTACTGCGCAGGTGCGGCGAACCTCAAGAAAGCACAAGTGACGCATTAGGTTCGTGTGGTTGCATCTGTTTATTGATAAAACTAACTGGCTGCCTCACAAACGCTGCGACATGCTTTTCCTCTTAAAAAATTTCCATTGGACTTTAATAGTTAACAGCCAGTCGTTCACCAATGAGCTTTGACAAGCAGATGTACAGAAATGCCCTTTTGGGGCAGGGTGGACTTTTCGGGGTGTTGGTTTGGTGCTGGTGGTGTCGGGGCGTCCGATTCATTTACCCTGAGCTTTCTGAGCCTTCTGGGCAGACTTGGTGACCTTGCCAGCGCTGGTGGCTTTCTTCTCCACGTTCTTAATTACGCCCACGGCAACTGTCTGCCTCATGTCACGAACGGCGAAACGCCCTGGAAGACCAGACGAGGGAAGTCATATTAGCATTGAATAATGAGGGGGGCGGTGGGGGGGGGTGCCAGAGCAATAGATGCAGTAACGTCGGCCGTGGCTCAGTGGGCAGCAGGCTCGCCTTTGAGTCAGAAGGTGGTGGGTTCAAGCCCTCACTCCAAGAAACTTCAGCACATAATCCAGACTGACACTCCAATGCAGTACTGAGGGAGTGTCGCACTGTCAGAGGGGCAATACTGAGGGAGCGCCGCACTGTCGGAGGGGCAGTACTGAGGGAGCGCTGCACTGTCAGAGGGGCAGTCCTGAGGGAGCGCTGCACTGTCGGAGGGGCAATACTGAGGGAGCGCCGCACTGTCGGAGGGGCAGTACTGAGGGAGCGCTGCACTGTCGCAGGGGCAGTACTGAGGGAGCGCTGCACTGTCAGAGGGGCAATACTGAGGGAGCGCCGCACTGTCGGAGGGGCAGTACTGAGGGAGCGCTGCACTGTCGGAGGGGCAATACTGAGGGAGCGCTGCACTGTCGCAGGGGCAGTACTGAGGGAGCGCTGCACTGTCAGAGGGGCAATACTGAGGGAGCGCCGCACTGTCGGAGGGGCAGTACTGAGGGAGCGCTGCACTGTCAGAGGGGCAATACTGAGGGAGCGCCGCACTGTCGGAGGGGCAGTACTGAGGGAGCGCTGCACTGTCGCAGGGGCAGTACTGAGGGAGCGCCGCACTGTCGGAGGGGCAGTACTGAGGGAGCGCTGCACTGTCGCAGGGGCAGTACTGAGGGAGTGCTGCACTGTCAGGGGACAGTACTGAGGGAGCGCCGCACTGTCGGAGGGGCAGTACTGAGGGAGCGCCGCACTGTCAGGGGGCAGTACTGAGGGAGCGCCGCACTGTCGGAGGGGCAGTACTGAGGGAGCGCCGCACTGTCAGGGGGCAGTACTGAGGGAGCGCCGCACTGTCGGAGGGGCAGTACTGAGGGAGCGCTGCACTGTCGGAGGGGCAGTACTGAGGGAGCGCCGCACTGTCGGAGGGGCAGTACTGAGGGAGCGCCGCACTGTCCGGGGGGCAGTACTGAGGGAGCGCTGCACTGTCGGAGGGGCAGTACTGAGGGAGCTCCGCACTGTCGGAGGGACAGTACTGAGGGAGCGCCACACTGTCAGGGGGCAGTACTGAGGGAGCTCCGCACTGTCGGAGGGACAGTACTGAGGGAGCAGCACCGTCGGAGGGGCAGTACTGAGGGAGCGCCGCACTGTCGGAGGGTCAGTACTGAGGGAGCACTGCACTGTCGGAGGGACAGTACTGAGGGAGCGCCACACTGTCGGAGGGGCAGTACTGAGGGAGCGCCGCATTGTCGGAGGGGCAGTACTGAGGGAGCGCTGCACTGTCGGAGGGGCAGTACTGAGGGAGCGCCGCACTGTCGGAGGGGCAGTACTGAGGGAGCGCCGCACTGTCCGGGGGGCAGTACCGAGGGAGCGCTGCACTGTCGGAGGGGCAGTACTGAGGGAGCTCCGCACTGTCGGAGGGACAGTACTGAGGGAGCGCCACACTGTCAGGGGGCAGTACTGAGGGAGCTCCGCACTGTCGGAGGGACAGTACTGAGGGAGCAGCACCGTCGGAGGGGCAGTACTGAGGGAGCGCCGCACTGTCGGAGGGTCAGTACTGAGGGAGCGCTGCACTGTCGGAGGGGCAGTACTGAGGGAGCGCCGCATTGTCGGAGGGGCAGTACTGAGGGAGCGCCGCACTGTCGGAGGGGCAGTACTGAGGGAGCGCCGCACTGTCAGAGTGGCAGTACTGAGAGAGCGCCGCACTGTCGGAGGGTCACTACTGAGGGAGCGCCGCACTGTCGCAGGGGCAGTACTGAGGGAGTGCCGCACTGTCGGAGGGGCAGTACTGAGGGAGCGCCGCACTGTCGGAGGGGCAGTACTGAGGGAGCGCCGCACTGTCGGAGGGGCAGTACTGAGGGAGTTCTGTACTGTCAGAGGTGGCATCTTTCGGATGAGATGTTAAACCGAGGCCCCATCTCTCTCAGTTGGATGTAAAAGATCCCAAAGCCAATTTTCGAAGAAGAGCTGGGGAGTTCTCCCCGGTGTCCTGGGGCCAATATTTATCCCTCAGCCAACATCACTAAAACAGATTATCTGGTCATTATCACATTGTTGTTTGTGGGAGCTTGCTGTGCACAAATTGGCTGCCACGTTTCCTACATTGCAGCTGTGAAGCACTTTGGGACGTCCTGAGGTCTCTATATCCGCACACGGGTACTCACCGAGAGGGGGATACTTGGAAAAGCTCTCCACACACATCGGTTTCCCAGGAGACATCTCCACAATCGCGGCATCGCCAGACTTCAAGGTTTTGGGATTGTCCTCCAGCTTCTTGCCGGAACGCCGGTCGATCTTCTCCTTCAGCTCCGCGAACTTGCAGGCGATGTGCGCGGTGTGGCAGTCGATGACGGGGGAGTATCCGGCACTGATCTGACCAGGGTGGTTCAGGATAATCACCTGCAGACACAGGCACACGTACCGTTAACACTGCAGCTAAACTCTGTGCCGCTGGGAAATCCTCGCAACTAAATTACACAGAAACAGGCCATTCGGCCCAACTGGTCCGTGCCGGTGTTTATGTTCCACAGGAGCCTCCTCCCACCCTCTTCATCTAACTCCATCAATATGTCCTTCTATTCCTTTCTCCCTCATGTGTTTATCCAGCTTCCCCTTAAATGCATCGATACTATTCGCCTCAACCACTCCCTGTGGTAGCGAGTTCCACATTCTCACCACTCTCTGGGTAAAGAAGTTTCTCCTGAATTCCCCATTGGATTTATTAGTGACTATCTTATATTTATGGTCCCTAGTTCTGGTCTCCCCCACCAGTGGAAACCTCGTCTCTACGTCTACCGTATCGAACCCCTTCCTAATCTTGAAGACCTCTATCGGGTTACTACTCAATCTCCTTTCTAGAAAAAAGAGCCCCAGCCTGTTCAATCTTTCCTGATAGTTATAACCTCTCAGTTATGGTATCATTCTTGTAAATATTTTTTACATTTCTCCAGTGCCTCGATATCCTTTTGATACTATGGAGAACGGAACTGCACACAGTACTCCAAGTGTGGTCCAACCAAGGTTCAATACAAGTTTAATATAACTTCTCTGCTTTTCAATTCAATCCCTCTAGAAATGAACCCTAGTGCTTGTTTTTTTTTGTGTTGCCTTATTAGCCTGCATCGCTATCTTTAGTGATTTGTGTATCTGTAACCCCCGATCCCTCTGTTCCACTATCCCATTTAGATTCGGATAATCCAAGGAATATGTGACCTCCTTATTCTTCCTAACAAAATACACCACCTCACACTTACTTTGAAATTCATTTGCCATTTACTCATCCATTCTACCCATACTCTTCATCCCCTTTTCCCACTGAGCCAACCAGTCCCAGAGTGTGAAAGGACAGTGTGTGTGACCCACTGTCCCAGAGTGTGAAAGGACAGTGTCTGACCCACTGTCCCAGAGTGTGAAAGGACAGTGTGTGACCCACTGTCCCAGAGTGTGAAAGGACAGTGTGTGACCCACTGTCCCAGAGTGTGAAAGGACAGTGTGTGACCCACTGTCCCAGAGTGTGAAAAGACAGTGTCTGACCCAACGTCCCAGAGTGTGAAGGACAGTGTGTGACCCACTGTCCCAGAGTGTGAAAGGACAGTGTCTGACCCACTGTCCCAGTGTGTGAAAGGACAGTGTGTGACCCACTGTCCCAGAGTGTGAAAGGACAGTGTGTGACCCACTGTCCCAGAGTGTGAAAGGACAGTGTGTGACCCGCTGTCCCAGAGTGTGAAAGGACAGTGTCTGACCCACTGTCCCAGAGTGTGAAAGGACAGTGCGTGTCCCACTGTCCCAGAGTGTGAAAGGCCAGTGTCTGACCCACTGTCCCAGAGTGTGAAAGGACAGTGTCTGACCCACTGTCCCAGAGTGTGAAAGGACAGTGTCTGACCCGCTGTCCCAGAGTGTGAAAGGACAGTGTGTGACCCACTGTCCCAGAGTGTGAAAGGACAGTGCCTGGCCCACTGTCCCAGAGTGTGAAATGACAGTGTCTGACCCACTGTCCCAGAGTGTGAAAGGACAGTGTCTGACCCACTGTCCCAGAGTGTGAAAGGACAGTGCGTGACCCACTGTCCCAGAGTGTGAAAGGCCAGTGTCTGACCCACTGTCCCAGTGTGTGAAAGGACAGTGCGTGACCCACTGTCCCAGAGTGTGAAAGGCCAGTGTCTGACCCACTGTCCCAGAGTGTGAAAGGCCAGTGTCTGACCCACTGTCCCAGAGTGTGAAAGGACAGTGTGTGACCCACTGTCCCAGAGTGTGAAAGGACAGTGTGTGATCCACTGTCCCAGAGTGTGAAAGGACAGTGTCTGACCCACTGTCCCAGAGTGTGAAAGGACAGTGTCTGACCCACTGTCCCAGAGTGTGAAAGGACAGTGTCTGACCCACTGTCCCAGAGTGTGAAAGGACAGTGTCTGGCCCACTGTCCCAGAGTGTGAAAGGTCAGTGTCTGACCCCCTGTCCCAGAGTGTGAAAGGACCGTGTGTGACCCACTGTCCCAGAGTGTGAAAGGACAGTGTGTGACCCCCTGTCCCAGAGTGTGAAAGGACCGTGTGTGACCCACTGTCCCATAGTGTGAAAGGACAGTGTCTGACCCCCTGTCCCAGAGTGTGAAAGGACCGTGTGTGACCCACTGTCCCAGTGTGTGAAAGGACAGTGTCTGACCCACTGTCCCAGAGTGTGAAAGGACAGTGTCTGACCCACTGTCCCAGAGTGTGAAAGGACAGTGTGTGACCCGCTGTCCCAGAGTGTGAAAGGACAGTGAGTCACACACTGTCCCAGAGTGTGAAAGGACAGTGTCTGACCCACTGTCTCAGAGTGTGAAAGGACCGTGTGTGACCCACTGTCCCAGAGTGTGAAAGGACAGTGTGTGACCCGCTGTCCCAGAGTGTGAAAGGACAGTGTGTGACCCACTGTCTCAGAGTGTGAAAGGACAGTGTCTGACCCGCTGTCCCAGAGTGTGAAAGGACAGTGTGTGACCCGCTGTCCCAGAGTGTGAAAGGACAGTGTGTGACCCAGTGTCCCAGAGTGTGAAAGGACAGTGTCTGACCCAATGTCCCAGAGTGTGAAAGGACAGTGTCTGACCCAGTGTCCCAGAGTGTGAAAGGACAGTGTCTGACCCAGTGTCCCAAAGTGTGAAAGGACAGTGTCTGACCCACTGTCCCAGAGTGTGAAAGGACAGTGTGTGACCCACTGTCCCAGAGTGTGAAAGGCCAGTGTCTGATCCACTGTCCCAGAGTGTGAAAGGCCAGTGTCTGACCCAGTGTCCCAGAGTGTGAAAGGACAGTGTGTGACCCACTGTCCCAGAGTGTGAAAGGACAGTGTCTGACCCAATGTCCCAGAGTGTGAAAGGACAGTGTCTGACCCAGTGTCCCAAAGTGTGAAAGGACAGTGTCTGACCCACTGTCCCAGAGTGTGAAAGGACAGTGTGTGACCCACTGTCCCAGAGTGTGAAAGGCCAGTGTCTGACCCAGTGTCCCAGAGTGTGAAAGGACAGTGTGTGACCCACTGTCCCAGAGTGTGAAAGGACAGTGTCTGACCCAATGTCCCAGAGTGTGAAAGGACAGTGTCTGACCCAGTGTCCCAAAGTGTGAAAGGACAGTGTCTGACCCACTGTCCCAGAGTGTGAAAGGACAGTGTGTGACCCACTGTCCCAGAGTGTGAAAGGCCAGTGTCTGACCCAGTGTCCCAGAGTGTGAAAGGACAGTGTGTGACCCACTGTCCCAGAGTGTGAAAGGACAGTGTCTGACCCACTGTCCCAGAGTGTGAAAGGACAGTGTGTGACCCACTGTCCCAGAGTGTGAAAGGACAGTGTGTGACCCACTGTCCCAGAGTGTGAAAGGACAGTGTGTGACCCACTGTCCCAGAGTGTGAAAGGACAGTGTGTGACCCACTGTCCCAGAGTGTGAAAGGACAGTGTGTGACCCACTGTCCCAGAGTGTGAAAGGACAGTGTCTGACCCACTGTCCCAGAGTGTGAAAGGACAGTGTGTGACCCACTGTCCCAGAGTGTGAAAGGACAGTGTGTGACCCACTGTCCCAGAGTGTGAAAGGACCGTGTCTGACCCAATGTCCCAGAGTGTGAAAGGACAGTGTGTGACCCACTGTCCCAGAGTGTGAAAGGACAGTGTGTGACCCACTGTCCCAGAGTGTGAAAGGACAGTGTCTGACCCACTGTCCCAGAGTGTGAAAGGCCAGTGTCTGACCCAGTGTCCCAGAGTGTGAAAGGCCAGTGTGTGACCCACTGTCCCAGAGTGTGAAAGGCCAGTGTCTGACCCACTGTCCCAGAGTGTGAAAGGACAGTGTGTGACCCACTGTCCCAGAGTGTGAAAGGACAGAGTCTGTCCCACTGTCCCAGAGTGTGAAAGGCCAGTGTCTGACCCACTGTCCCAGAGTGTGAAAGGACAGTGTGTGACCCACTGTCCCAGAGTGTGAAAGGCCAGTGTCTGACCCACTCTCCCAGAGTGTGAAAGGACAGTGTGTGACCCAGTGTCCCAGAGTGTGAAAGGACAGTGTGTGACCCACTGTCCCAGAGTGTGAAAGGACAGTGTCTGACCCACTGTCCCAGAGTGTGAAAGGACAGTGTCTGACCCACTGTCCCAGAGTGTGAAAGGACAGTGTGTGACCCACTGTCCCAGAGTGTGAAAGGACAGTGTGTGACCCACTGTCCCAGATTGTGAAAGGACAGTGTGTGACCCAGTGTCCCAGAGTGTGAAAGGACAGTGTCTGACCCACTGTCCCAGAGTGTGAAAGGACAGTGTCTGACCCACTGTCCCAGAGTGTGAAAGGACAGTGTCTGACCCACTGTCCCAGAGTGTGAAAGGACAGTGTGTGACCCACTGTCCCAGAGTGTGAAAGGACAGTGTCTGACCCACTGTCCCAGAGTGTGAAAGGCCAGTGTGTGACCCACTGTCCCAGAGTGTGAAAGGACAGTGTGTGACCCACTGTCCCAGAGTGTGAAAGGCCAGTGTGTGACCCACTGTCCCAGAGTGTGAAAGGACAGTGTGTGACCCAGTGTCCCAGAGTGTGAAAGGCCAGTGTCTGACCCAGTGTCCCAGAGTGTGAAAGGACAGTGCGTGACCCACTGTCCCAGAGTGTGAAAGGACAGTGCGTGACCCACTGTCCCAGAGTGTGAAAGGACAGTGTCTGACCCACTGTCCCAGAGTGTGAAAGGACAGTGCGTGACCCACTGTCCCAGAGTGTGAAAGGACAGTGTGTGACCCACTGTCCCAGAGTGTGAAAGGACAGTGTGTGACCCAGTGTCCCAGAGTGTGAAAGGCCAGTGTCTGACCCAGTGTCCCAAAGTGTGAAAGGACAGTGTGTGACCCACTGTCCCAGAGTGTGAAAGGCCAGTGTCTGACCCAGTGTCCCAAAGTGTGAAAGGACAGTGTGTGACCCAGTGTCCCAAAGTGTGAAAGGCCAGTGTCTGACCCACTGTCCCAAAGTGTGAAAGGACAGTGTGTGACCCACTGTCCCAGAGTGTGAAAGGCCAGTGTCTGACCCACTGTCCCAGAGTGTGAAAGGACAGTGTGTGACCCACTGTCCCAGAGTGTGAAAGGCCAGTGTGTGACCCACTGTCCCAGTGTGTGAAAGGCCAGTGTCTGACCCACTGTCCCAGAGTGTGAAAGGACAGTGTCTGACCCACTGTCCCAAAGTGTGAAAGGACAGTGTGTGACCCACTGTCCCAGAGTGTGAAAGGCCAGTGTCTGACCCACTGTCCCAGAGTGTGAAAGGACAGTGTGTGACCCAGTGTCCCAAAGTGTGAAAGGACAGTGCCTGGCCCACTGTCCCAAAGTGTGAAAGGACAGTGTCTGACCCACTGTCCCAGAGTGTGAAAGGACAGTGTGTGACCCACTGTCCCAGAGTGTGAAAGGACAGTGTGTGACCCACTGTCCCAGAGTGTGAAAGGCCAGTGTGTGACCCACTGTCCCAGAGTGTGAAAGGACAGTGTGTGACCCACTGTCCCAGAGTGTGAAAGGCCAGTGTGTGACCCACTGTCCCAGAGTGTGAAAGGACAGTGTGTGACCCACTGTCCCAGAGTGTGAAAGGACAGTGTCTGACCCACTGTCCCAGAGTGTGAAAGGACAGTGTGTGACCCACTGTCCCAGAGGTAGTCCATTATTATAGTGAGTTTGTTCTCTCTGCTGTAGAGTTGACTATAAAGGTGAAAAGTCCATGGTGTTTTGTGGTTGAAATGGGAGAGGTCCAAATCTCCCCTTCTCTCCCAAGGTTTATTGGTTCCTTTTCCTCTGGTCTCCATGGTCATGCTCCAAAACAGAGCTAGAAGCATAGAAGATAGGAGCAGGAGTAGGCCATTCGGCCCCTCGAGCCTGCTCCGCCATTTAATGAGATCATGGCTGATCATCCAAATTCAGTACCCTGTCCCTGCTTTCTCCCCATATCCCTTGATCCCTTTAGCCTTAAGAAATATATCTAACTCCTTCTTGAATATATTTAATGAATTGGCCTCAACTGCCTTCTGGGGTAGAGAATTCCACAGGTTCACCACTCTCTGACCTCTGTTCCCTGACCTCTGTTCCCTGACCCTTGCTCCCTGGCCATGTCCCTAAAAACTTACCAACAGTGCTCCCTGACCCCTGATCTCTCCTCCCTGTGCCCTGCTCCCTGACCATGCTCCAAAACTGGCCAACAGGGCTCCCTGACCTCTGCTCCCTGACCCCTGCGACTGACCCCTGGTATGCTCCAAAACTGGCCAACAGCGCTCCCTGCTCCCTGTGAGTAATGTGAGATTGGCTCAGCGATGCCTCTGTGCCCCCCACCTTCCCCCGCACGGCCCCCCACCCGCCCCCATGATGAATGTCTGTGCTCAGGGTGACCCACCTGGGCGGTGAAGGTGCAGGCTTCCATGGGTGGGTCGTTTTTGCTGTCTCCGCACACGTTGCCACGGCGAACATCCTTGACCGACACGTTCTTCACGTTGAAGCCCACGTTGTCGCCGGGCAGGGCCTCGGTCAGGGCTTCATGGTGCATCTCCACCGACTTCACCTCCGTCGTGATGTTGACTGGGGCAAAGGTCACCACCATGCCCGGTTTCAGCACGCCCGTCTCCACGCGCCCAACAGGAACCGTGCCAATACCTGCCGACAAACCACAAACACCCGCTACTGTCACCAATGTACACAACGCCAATCGTACAACACACAAACTTTACAAGGGAAGGTTTAGAATTGGGGTTGGGGCTGGGGCTGGGGTTGGGGCTCAGATTAGCGTTGGGGTTAGGATTTTCTCCTGCTCCTGGACTCCAGCTGTTGTCCGTAACCCCTGGGGGAGCAGCCCTCCAGCACCACAGCCCACAGCTGGCCATTCTTCAATGTGTGAGCCGCGGGATTGGGTGATGGCCGGCCATTCCACCATGAAGCCCATCACAGTCAAAGCTTCATCTTGCCCTCACGTGATGTTCAGGCCAATCTCAGTGGCTTAGACTATTGAAGGAACGTAAGGAAGGAGAAGAAAAGGCTATTCGGCCCATCAAATTTGCTGCTCCGCTGGCCCACAGCCACAGACATCACACCATGGATCCCACCGCTAAAGCTGGTGCCGTGTGTTACCCATTATTCCCCCAGGCCAAGCTATTGAGAAACCACATGGCTCAATTTCTATTCTTATTTAATTCATTTTCGGGATGTGGGCGATGCTGTCAAGCTGAGTTTTTTTTGCCCATCCCGAGCAGCAACTGTTTTTGTGATGTTGGTTGAGGGATAAATATTGGCCGGGACACCGGGGAGAACTGCTCTTCCGAAATAGTGGCTATGGGATCTTTTACATACACTTGAGGGGGCAGATGGGACCTCAGTTTAACACCTCGGGGGAAAAATTGGTTTGCTTTGCGCCTCCCGTTTGCTCCCCAGGGCACGAAGCCCCTCGCGCCCGTGCGCGGCACTGTTAACGCCTCCTGCGAAATTCAGCGGGAGGTTAGCGGCGGCGTTAGCTGGTAGCGCCTCGCAACGCTGCGCCTCCGGCAATGACGTCATCGCCGTGCGCAGCGCCCCGCTCGCGCCCCTGCCGCAAACTTCGGTTGCACCCCCGACCTATCGCCGGACGATATGTCCGACAGGGTCGGGGGGGGGCGTTTCTGCAGCCGCGATGGCGCAAATTAAAGGGCAGGTGTCGGGCGGCCATTTTTTTGGAGGCCAATTGCCAGCACCTGCCCCCGACCCCTTTTTTCTTCGGGGTGCCGGCCGCGATCTTTGGCCGGAACCCGCTCCCCCGGTGGTCCAGCAGGGCCCCGGTGCGCGCTGTGCTAGGCCCCTCCCCTTTAATCAGGGGAGGGAGGCCTGCAGTACCGCGGCGCTACGTGCCGACGCATTTGGCATTGTTGCACGTAGCGCCGCGATATTGAATGGTAGCGCCCCAGGAGGGAGGGGCCCCGGCAAAGTTAGTGCCCATAAGGGGGCGCAACTGAATTTCTGACAGTGCGGCGCTCCCTCAGTACTGCCCCTCCGACAGTGTGGCGCTCCCTCAGTACTGCCCCTCCGACAGTGCTGCGCTCCCTCAGTACTGCCCCTCCGACAGTGCAGCGCTCCCTCAGTACTGCCCCTCCGACAGTGCTGCGCTCCCTCAGTACTGCCCCTCCGACAGTGCAGCACTCCCTCAGTACTGCCCCTCCGACAGTGCAGCACTCCCTCAGTACTGCCCCTCCAACAGTGCAGCACTCCCTCAGTACTGCCCCTCCGACAGTGCGGCGCTCTCTCAGTACTGCCCCTCCGACAGTGCAGCGCTCCCTCAGTACTGCCCCTCCGACAGTGCGGCGCTCCCTCAGTACTGCCCCTCTGACAGTGCGGCGCTCCCTCAGTACTGCCCCTCCGACAGTGCGGCGCTCCCTCAGTACTGCCCCTCCGACAGTGCAGCACTCCCTCAGTACTGCCCCTCCGACAGTGCAGCACTCCCTCAGTACTGCCCCTCCGACAGTGCAGTGCTCCCTCAGTACTGCCCCTCCGACAGTGCAGCGCTCCCTCAGTACTGCACTGGAGTGTCAGCCTAGATTTTTGTGCTCAAGTCTCTGGAGTGGGACTTGAACCCACAACCTGCTGACCCAGAGGTGGGGGTGCTACCCACTGAGCCACAGCTGACAGCAAGAGTTAACCAGGTTGGTGTGGGCAACTACAGGGCACCCTATCCAATATGGCGTATGCCGCACCACCATCCAGGAATCAGTGCACACTGCACGCAATATTGGGTCCCAATGGTATTCCTAGCTCTTGGTGTGTGTGCTATGAGAACCCAAAGAATCATCCCAACAGCCACTGAAATCGGCAGGATTTCTCGGCGGCATTTCCCGATCCTGCTGCCTCTGCTCGTGTCACCCAAGGCTGGCTCCTTACCTCCAATCTTGTAGACATCCTGAAGTGGCAGACGCAGCGGTTTGTTGGTGGGGCGTGTCGGGGGCAGGATCGTATCCAGGGCTTCCAGGAGTGTCACCCCATTGGCGTTGCCCTCCTTGCGTTCGACCTTCCAACCTTTGAACCATGGCATCTATCAGCAGAAAGAACACAGGTCAGGACAAAGGGATCGCAGTGACATTTGCTCTTTCCCCTGGTGCCTCTGACAGCGGTCAGTTCTGAATGTGCTCCATCTCTCACTCTGCCTTCTAAATAACCTTCGACTGCAATTTTCTGACTGTTGCTCTCGCTCCGCCGTCCCTCCCTCCCCTACACCTCGTTCAATGGGCCATTCCTCATGCGTCGGCCCAGACAGTGAGTGTCCACGGGCTATTCCACCATAGAGTGCATCACAGCCAAGACCAATCTGCTCCTCACCCAACATCTACACACTGTGTCTTCGCAGCGGGTGTTGGGGTATTTACTGGGTAGCGATCAGGAGCGCATATTTTCCCCACTCGCTAACCCCAGGGTACTGAGACCAATTGTAAACGTCGCCACTGCTGGTTCAAGTGGGATCAGGTAATGCGGCGTACACCAGGCGCGAAACCTCGGGTTTCAATGCTCTGTTTGGCTCAGAGTCTGAGCCCTGCTTGGGTGGGGTGGGGTGGGGGGGAACCTCACACCCCGCTGAACGCACATGTCCTAGAAATTGAGCGCAGAGAATGATCCCACTCCCACCTCCCCCTCCTCGAGCCGGGCCTCCACTTTAGCCGCCCCAAAGCACACTGGGCTGAGAACAGGAACTCTGCGGGCAACGCAATGAAGTCTGCCGCCCTGCTCTCCTGGATTCCACCGCCTGATGCCCAACGCACGCACCGACCACCAAACCTGCAACAAAGTCTGCAGAAGATGGCGGGGCTTGGACACCGTGTCAGGCGAGGCTCAGTGGGCAGCACTCTCACCTCTGGTGTGAGAATGTTGTGGGTTCAAAGTCCCCACTCCAGAAACTTGATCACAAATTCCAGACTGACACTACCAGTGCAATACTGAGGGAGCGCCGCACTGTCGGAGGGGCAGTACTGAGGGAGCGCCGCACTGTCGGAGGGGCAGTACTGAGGGAGCACCGCACTGTCAGAGGGGCAGTACTGAGGGAGCGCCGCACTGTCGGAGGGGCAGTACTGAGGGAGTGCCGCACTGTCGGAGGGGCAGTACTGAGGGAGCGCCGCACTGTCGGAGGGGCAGTACTGAGGGAACGCTGCACTGTTGGAGGGGCAGTACTGAGGGAGCGCCGCACTGTCGGAGGGGCAGTACTGAGGGAGCGCTGCACTGTCGGAGGGGCAGTACTGAGGGAGTGCCGCACTGTCGGAGGGGCAGTACTGAGGGAGCGCCGCACTGTCGGAGGGGCAGTACTGAGGGAGCGCTGCACTGTCGGAGGGGCAGTACTGAGGGAGCGCCGCACTGTCGGAGGGGCAGTACTGAGGGAGCGCTGCACTGTCGGAGGGGCAGTACTGAGGGAGTGCCGCACTGTCGGAGGGGCAGTGCTGAGGGAGCGCTGCACTGTCGGAGGGGCGGTACTGACGGAGTGTTGCACTGTCGGAGGGGCAGTACTGAGGGAGTGCTGCACTGTCGGAGGGGCAGTACTGAGGGAGCACTGCACTGTTGAAGGGGCAGTACTGAGGGAGCGCTGCACTGTCGGAGGGCCATTACTGAGGGAGTGTGGCACCGTCGGAGGGGCAGTACTGAGGGAGCACTGCACTGTCGAAGGGGCAGTACTGAGGGAGTGCTGCACTGTCGGAGGGGCAGTACTGAGGGAGCGTGGCACTGTCGGAGGGGCAGTACTGAGGGAGCACCGCACTCTCGGAGGGGCAGTACTGAGGGAGCGTTGCACTGTCAGAGGGGCAGTACTGAGGGAGCGTGACACTGTCGGAGGGGCACTACTGAGGGAGCGCCGCACTCTTGGAGGGGCAGTACTGAGGGAGTGTGGCACCATCGGAGAGGCAGTACTGAGAAAGTGTGGCGTTGTCGGAGGGGCAGTACTGAGGGAGCACTGCACTGTCGGAGGGGCAGTACTGAGGGAGCACTGCACTGTTGAAGGGGCAGTACTGAGGGAGCGCTGCACTGTCGGAGGGCCATTACTGAGGGAGCGCTGCACTGTCGGAGGTCAGTACTGAGGGAGCGCCGCACTGTTGGAGGGGCAGTACCGAGGGAGCGCTGCAGTGTCGGAGGGGCAGTACTGAGGGAGCGCCGCACTTTCAGAGGGGCAGTACTGAGGGAGTGCCGTACTGTCAGAGGGGCAGTACTGAGGGAGCGCTGCACTGTTGGAGGGGCAGTACTGAGGGAGTGTAGCACCGTCGGAGGGGCAGTACTGAGGAAGTGTGGCATTGTCAGAGGGGCAGTACTGAGGGAGTGCTGGCAGAGGAGCTGTCTTTTGACAGCACCTCCCATACCTGTGACCTCTACCACCAAGAACGACAGTGGCAGCAGGCCTAGGGAACACACCATCCTGACTTGGAAATATATCGTCATTCCTTCATCGTCGCTGGGTCAAAATCCTGGAACCCTCACCACACGGACTGCAGTGGTTCAAGAAGGCGGCTCTGCACCACCTTCTCCAGGGCAATTAGGGATGGGCAATAAATGCTGGCCTTGCCAGCGGCGCCCACATTCCAGGAACAAATTTTTTGTTAAATGTTAAACCCAGGCCCCGCCTGCCCTCTCAGGTGGTTGTAAAAGATCCCACGGCCTCTATTTCAAGGATAAACAGGAGAGTTCTCTCCGGTTTCCTGGCCTATATTTGCCACGGTGGGGTGAGACTGTCTCACACATTTGATGTTTGCTTTTCTGCAAAATGAAAATTAATTGAAAACCTTGTTGATCGCGGTCGCCACATTGTGGGATACAGAAATACGTGGAGGCAGAAAAGAGACTTCTATTTTTAAGCCAGATTTGTTGGTGTCCGGTTTACATGCTGAAGATTTTGGACACCCCACTGAAAGCTAAGACTGTCCAGTTTAAAAATGGATCAGTGGTGACGTTAACTGTCTGAAATCAGAGCTAATTGTTTTGCCATCTCACACGAGCCTGGGCCAAGGATGCTTTTAGCTCTCTCTCCTTTCAGTCACAGAATAATCTTACTGCGAGGCTGATATCAGACACCCACGATCTGATCTCTTATCGCCCTGGAGTGTCACAACGTGAGGCGGCTGGCGTGACTCACTGGAATTAAAAGGTGCCAAGTGTGAGCGGACATTTTGTGCAGCCTGTTTCTCGGGTGGAGAGGCTCTACACAAAATGGCTGCCCTCCCTCTGAGCAGCCCTGACACAGCCGGCACCCAGCAACAGCCAGGCATCCCCTAGCAACTGGCCGTCCATCTCTCGAGATAACCTCAGGAATGAGACTGCCTTCTAATTAATTAACCTCTCCTTCATGCCTCATTCCCACTGCAGAAAGGGAGAGGGCGATTTCACGGATAATTAAAGCCCAGGTGATTTAATATCACGGCCGTTGCATTCAAAATTAACAAATCCTGTTCCCCAGCACAGCCGCTGCCTCTGCCTGGAGTTTCAAAAGGGATTTTCCCTTCAATCGTCATCCTCCTAAAATACAGCCACAGAACTCCAAGATGGAGGAGAGCTTGTGTTTTTAAAACCTGCCCTCTCCCTCCTCTCCTTCACCTGTGAGTCCAGACAGTGGGGCCGATTTTCACCCCTTTCGTCAGGCCTTAAAGGGGCGCTAACGGCCTCAGAATGGGGTCGGGATCCGTTCCGTCCCGTTAACAACGGCGCCATTTTGAAAGGGGCCTACTGCTGGGTGTCCAAACCAGCTGCCTGTTTCAGGCGCTATCACAGAATGATAGAACACTGTCGGAGGGGCAGTACTGAGGGAGCGCCGCACTGTCGGGGGGCAGTACTGAGGGAGCACCGCACTGTCGGAGGGGCAGTACTGAGGGAGCGCCGCACTGTCGGAGGGGCAGTTCTGAGGGAGCGTCGCACTGTCGGAGGGGCAGTACTGAGGGAGCGCCGCACTGTCGGAGGGGCAGTACTGAGGGAGCGCCGCACTGTCGGAGGGGCAGTACTGAGGGAGCGCCGCACTGTCGGAGGGGCAGTAATGAGGGAGTGCTGCACTGTCGGAGGGGCAGTACTGAGGGAGCGCCGCACTGTCGGAGGGGCAGTACTGAGGGAGTGCTGCACTGTCGGAGGGGCAGTACTGAGGGAGCGCAGCACTGTCTGAGGGGCAGTACTGAGGGAGCGCTGCACTGTCGGAGGGGCAGTACTGAGGGAGTGCTGCACTGTCGGAGGGGCAGTCTTTCGGATGAGATGTTAAACCGAGGCCCCGTCTGCTCTCTCAAGTGGATGTAAAAGATCCCATGGCTCTATTTCGAAGAAGAGCAGGGGGGGAGTTATCCCCAATGTCCCGGCCAATATTTATCCCTCAACCAACATCACTAAAACAGATTATCTGGCCATTATCACATTGCTGTTTGTGGGAGCTTGCTGTGCGCAAATTGGCTGCCGCGTTTCCCACATTACAACAGTGACTACACTTCAAAAGTACTTTGGCTGTAAAGAGCTTTGGGACGTATTGAGTCCGTGAAATGTGCTGTATAAGTGGAAGGTCTTTCTTTAGGAAAGGGTCTCCGGACATTTTCACAGAAAAGAATCCGATAGGTTGCCAGGCTGGCACGGGAGCCAAGATTCCAGAATGTTCCCTGCAGCTGCCCGGCCAATCAGACCCCATCTTTTTATAACCATCACCTGACACTGTGTGCCCAGTTTAGACAGCTGGCTGGGGTGAGTTGTGCCAGAGTGTTTGTAGGATGAAAAAGGTCCTGCCTTTGCTGTTTAATCTACTGCCATTTCTCTCTTTAGTGTTTGAGAACCTTTAGACAAAAAATCAGATCAAGACACTGAGCAGAAAGCTGGCTTCAGCATGTCATGGAATGACTGGCAACGTTTGTGAGATTCCCGAGGAGACAAAAATAAAGATGGTCGCTCTTCATCCCATCTATGGACACTCGGCTCTGCTTTTCATCGACATATCCTCCGTAACACACCCTCTACATGTGCAATAAAACAGCAATAGGGCGACCCCTTATGAGTGAACACACACCCTGAAATGTCAGGTTCCATCCTCACTCTGTGATGAGTTAGGAACAGGAGGAGGCCATTCAGCCCCTCGAGCCTGTTCCACCATTCAATCAGATCATGGCTGATCTGTACCTCAACTCCATTTACCCGCCTTTGCTCCACATCCCTCGTTATCCTTACACAACAAAAATCTATCGATCTCAGTCTTGAAAGCTCCAATTGATCCTCAGCACCCACAACCTTTGGGGGAGAGAGTTCCAGATTTCCACTACCCTTTGTGTGAAGAAGTGCTTCCTGACATCACCCCTGAACGGCCTGGCTCTAATTTTAAGGTTCTGCCCCCTTGTTCTGGACCCCCCCCGGCCCCCACCAGAGGAAATAGTTTCTCTCTATCGACCCTATCGAATCCTTTAATCATCTTAAACACCTCGATTAGATCAGCCCTTAATCTTCTAAACTTGAGGGAATACAAGCCTAGTCTGTGCAACCTGTCCTCATAATTTAACCTTTTTAGCCCCGGTATCATTCTGGTAAACCTGCGCTGCCCCCCCTCCAAGGCCAATATATCCTTCCTGAGGTGCGGGGCCCAGAACTGAACGCAGTCACTCCAGGTTGGGTTTGACCAGAGCTCCGTACAACTGAAGCATTATTTCTACCCCTGTGTATTCCAGCCTCGAGATAAAGGCTAACATTCCATTAGCCTTTTAAATTATTTTTTGTACCTGTCCACTAGCTTTTAGTGATTTTTGTACTTGGACTCCTAAATCTCTCTGCTCCTCCACCATTCCCAGCTTCTCACCATTTAGAAAATAGTCAGATCTATCGTTCTTAGGTCCAAAGTGGGTGATCTCGCACTTTCCTACGTTATACCCCATCTGCCACAGTTTTGCCCACTCACTAAATCTATCAAGGTCCTGTTGCAACTTTCTGTGTCACTTAACTTAGTGTCGTCAGCAAACTTGGATATACGGCTCTCTATTCCTTCCTCCAAGTCATTTTTAAATATAAAGAAAGACTTGCATTTCTATAGCGCCTTTCCACGACCACCGGATGTCCCAAAGCGCTTTACAGCCAATGAATTACCTTTTTTTGGAGTGTAGTCACTGTTGTAATGTAGGAAACGCGGCAGCCAATTTGCACACAGCAAGCTCCCACAAACAGCAATGTGATAATGACCAGATAATCTGTTTTTGTTATGTTGGTTGAGGGATAAATATTGGCCAGGACACCGGGGAGAACTCCCCTGCTCTTCTTCGAAATAGTGCCATGGGATCTTTTACGCCCACCTGAGAGAGCAGACGGGGCCTCGGTTTAACATCTCATCCGAAAGACAGTACCTCCAACAGTGCAGCGCTCCCTCAGCACTGCACTGGAGTGTCAGCCTAGCTTTTTGTGCTCAAGTCTCTGGAATGGGACTTGAACCCACAACCTTCTGACTCAGAGACGAGGGTGCTACCCACTGAGCCATGGCTGACACTATAGTGAAAAGCTGTGGCCCCGGTACAGATCCCTGGGGGACACCACCAGTCACATGCTGCCAGTTGGAGTACACACGTATTATCCCTACTCTCTGTGTCCTCCCTCCTCACCAATTCCTTATCCAACCCAATAGGTTGCCTCCAATTCCATCTGCTCTCAGTTTTTTTAACAGTCTCTTATCTGGAACCTTATCGAATGCCTTCTGGAAGTCCATACAGATAACGGGCCGAAAATTGATCCCGGGACGCGAGAGTACGCACTGCATACTCTCGCGTATTCCCACTCCAATTGCCGGTTTTCTGCATGCCCTGCGCATGCGCTGAAAACCGGCAATTGCTCTTCCGAAAAGGGGGCGGGGCCTGGGTGCATCGCGTGCGCGCTACAGGCTGCGCGCACGCTGTGCACTTCATGCTTTGGACGCGCAGGTTAGTAGGGAAGATTTTGGAAATGTAAAAAGGAGGAGTAAGACCCGCTTTTAAGAAGGTAAGTAGTGAATTAAGTATTTTTTTGAATTTTTTTTTACAGGTATATCTTTTTTATAGACTTTAAAGACAGGTAAGTTTATTTTTATAACTTTTTAAAAGATTTTAAATTTTTTCAAAAATTTAATTTTTTATTTAAAATGGTTAATTTAATTAACTATACTTATTTTATTAATGTGATGGGTTTTTTTTAAAATTTAATTGAGGTTTAGCTGTTATTTTGGGGGGGTGTAAGATTCATAAGTCTCACAGCCATGCTGCGAGACTTATGAATGGAAGATGGTGTGCTGCCATTGGCTCTAACTGAGTCACGTGATCCACAGCTCGCACGAATTCACTACGCCGCTGGGATACGCAAGCCCAGCACAGCTGATGTCTGGAACATCAAGTTCGTGCAAGCTGGATCAGAAAAAGCACAAGCGAGGTGAGACATCGCGGGGAAGGCTTACCCCCGCGGGAACAGAGCGAGATCAATTTCTGGGCCAATATCCATAGACACGCCCTTATCTACCACATTAGAGACTCCCTCAAAAAATTCAACTAGGCTCATTAGGCATGACTTGCCCTTTTCAAACCCATGCTGGCTCTCTCTGATCAGCTCGGATTTGTCCAAATGCGCAGTCACCCTGAGCTCATCGCAGACACTACATGTGACTCAGTGTCACATATCAAGGAATAGAAGTCAGTCAGGCTCTCACTACTAATTATTATTGCCTGATTCACCAGCCGCCTCCCCCCCGCGCCCCGTCACCCCCCTCCCATTACTGATGTTGGGTGAGGAGAGTGCGGGGGTCGGCTGTCAGCCTCCCACCTCTGAAGGGCACTGGCTCACATATGAGGAACATCGTGTCATTCTATGAACACTAGAATCATGGAATGATACAGCACAGAAGGAGGCCATTCGGCCCATCGTGCCTGTGCCGGCTCTTTGAAAGAGCTCTCCAATTAATCCCACTCCCTGCTCTTTCCCCATAGCCCTGCACATTTTTCCTTTTCAAGTATTTCTCCAATTCCCTTTTGAAAGTTATTATTGAATCTGCTCCCACCGCCCTTTCAGGCAGCGCGTTCCAGATCACAACAACTCGCTGCGTAAAAAAATTCTCCTCATCTCCCCTCTGGTTCTTTTGCCAATCACCTTAAATCGGTGTCCTTTGGTTACCGACCCTCCTGCCACTGGAAACAGTTTCTCCTTATTTACTCTATCAAAACCCCTTCACAGTTTTGAACACCTCTATCAAATCTCTCCTTAACTTCTCTGCTCCAAGGAGAACAATCCCAGCTTCTCCAGTCTCTCCACACAACTGAAGTCCCTCATCCCTGGTACCATTCTAGTAAATCTCCTCTGCACCCTCTCCAAGGCCTTGACATCCTCCTAAAGTGCGGTGCCCAGAATTGGCCACAATACTCCAGCTGGAGCCTAACCAGTGTTTTATAAAGGTTTAGCATCACTTCCTTGCTTTTGTACTCTATTCCTCCATTAATAAAGCCAAGGATCCCATATGCTTTTTTAACAGCCTTCTCAACTTGTCCTGCCACCTTCAAAGATTTGTGTACGAACACCCCCAGGTCTTTCTCTTTTTTTTTATACAAAACTTCAATTTTATTGTTTCTCGGGTATCTGTGGTGTAGCAGAGACTGCTGGCATAAATTAACTGAAGGGTAAATAATACATTTTTAATTAATTACATAGAATGGGAGAGCAGGTGATGTGTTACTGCTGCAATATGTGGGAGCTGGTGGACACCATTGATGTTCACGGTGAACACATTTGCAGTAAGTGTTGGCTGCTCGAGGAACTCCGGCTCCGTGTTGATGAGCTGGAGTCCGAGCTTCAAACACTGCGACACATCAGGGAGGGGGAGAGTTACCTGGACTCCGTGTTTCAGGAGGTAGTCACACCAATTAGAGTAACTAATTCAGAAGTAGCCCGTGGTCAGGGACAGGAAGGTGTGACTACGAGTGAGGCAGGTACAGGGATCCAGGAGGTAGTGTTGGAGGAGCCGCAGCCCTTGCTCTTGTCCAACAGGTTCGAGGCTCTTACTCCCTGTGTGGATAGGAGCGGGGACTGCAGGGAGGATGAGCAACCTGGCCACAGCACCGTGGTAAGGGGGGCCATTCAAGTGGGGGGAGTAAAAAGAAATGTTGTAGTGGTAGGGGATAGTATCATTAGGGGGATAGATAGGGTTCTTTGCAGCCAAGAGCGAGAGTCCCGAAGGCTGTGTTGCCTGCCCGGTGCCAGGGTTAAGGACATCTCCTCTGGGCTGGAGAGAAACTTGGAGTGGGAGGGGGAGGATCCAGTTGTCGTGGTCCATGTTGGTACCAATGACATAGATAGGACAAGGAAAGAGGTTCTGCTGAGGGAGTTTGAGCAGCTAGGGGCCAAATTAAAAAGCAGAACCTCGAGGGTAATAATCTCTGGATTACTACCTGAGCCACGAGCAAATTTGGCTAGGGTAAATAAAATCAGGGAGTTGAACGCGTGGCTCAAAGACTGGTGTGGGAAAAATGGGTTTTGCTTCTTGGGACACTGGCACCAGTACTGGGGCAGGAGAGAGCTGTTCCGTTGGGACGGACTTCACTTGGCCAGTGCTGGGACTAGTGTCCTGGCGAATCGAATAACTAGGGCTGTGGAGAGGGCTTTAAACTAATTAGTGGGGGGGAGGTTTCAAGAGAGCAAAAAATAAAAATGACAACAGAGAGGGTCATAGACATAGGTAGCAGTAGGGGAATCACAAATCAGAGCGTGGCAGGAAGGGACAGAGTGTGTGGAGTAAAAGGTAAACTGGTAAAAAGTGAAAAAGCAGGAACTAAGTGCCACAAAGCATATTTGAAAGTTCTCTATCTGAATGCACGTAGCATTCGTAACAAAATAGACGAGTTAATGGCACAAATAACTACATATGGTTATGATATTGTGGCCATTACAGAAACATGGCTGCAGGGTGACAATGCCTGGGAATTAAACATACCAGGTTATTTAACGATCAGGAAGGACAGGCAGGAAGGAAGGGGAGGTGGGGTGGCTATGTTAATAAAGGAAGGAATCACTGTAATACAGAGTAATGATATTGGGTCAAAAAATCATGATAATGAAACAGTTTGGGTGGAGATAAGGAATAATAAGGGGAAAAAAACATTAGTGGGTGTAGTCTATAGGCCTCCGAACAGTTGCAACTCTATTGGACGGAGTATCAATCAGGAAATAGTTGAGGCATGTAATAAGGGAACATCTATAATTATGGGGGATTTTAACTATCATATTAATTGGACAAATCAAATGGGGCAGGGCTGCCTTGAGGATGAGTTCATTGAGTGTATTAGGGATGGGTTTCTTGAGCAGTATGTAACTGAACCGACCGGGGGGCAAGCAACCTTAGATCTGGTCCTGTGTAACGAGACAGGATTAATTAAAAATGTCCTAGTAAAGGATCCCCTTGGAATGAGTGACCATAACATGGTTGAATTCCATATTCAATTAGAGGGTGAGAAGGTTGGATCTCAAACAAGCGTGCTAAGCTTGAATAAAGGAGACTATGAAGGTATGCGAGCGGAATTGAGTAGAGTGGATTGGGAAAATAGATTAAAGGGTAAGACGACACATGATCAGTGGTGTACATTCAAGGAGTTATTTTACAACTTCCAAAAAAAATATATTCCACTGAAAAGAAAAGGGTGTAAAAGAAAGGACAGTCATCCGTGGCTAAGTAAAGAAATTAAGGATAGTATTCAACTAAAAACAAGGGCATATAAGGTAGCGAAATCTAGTGGGAGGACAGAGGATTGGGAAAACTTTAAAAGGCAGCAAAAAATAACAAAAAGATTGATTAAGAAAGGGAAGATAGATTATGAAAGTAAATTAGCAAAAAATATAAAAACAGATAGTAAGAGTTTTTATAGTTATATAAAAAGAAAAAGGGTGGCTAAAGTAAATGTTGGTCCCTTAGAGGATGAGACCGGGAAATTAATGGTGGGAAATATGGAGATGGCAAAAACACTGAATGAATATTTTGTATCAGTCTTTACAGTAGAGGACACTAAGAATATCCCAACACTGGACAAACAGGGGGCTATAGGGGGAGAGGAGCTAAACACGATCAAAATCACTAAGGAAGTGGTACTCGGTAAAATAATGGGACTCAAGGCGGATAAATCACCTGGACCTGATGGCTTACATCCTAGAGTCTTGAAGGAAGTGGCGGTAGGGATTGTAGATGCATTGGTAATAATTTTTCAAAACTCCCTGGATTCCGCTAAGGTCCCGGCAGACTGGAAAACTGCTAATGTAACACCCTTATTTAAAAAGGGCAGTAGACAGAAGGCTGGTAACTATAGACCGGTTAGCCTAACATCTGTGGTAGGTAAAATTTTGGAGTCCATTATTAAGGAAACAGTAACAGGACATTTGGATAATCATAATTTAATAGGACAAAGTCAGCATGGTTTTACGAAGGGGAAGTCATGTTTGACAAATTTGCTGGAGTTCTTTGAGGAAGTAACATATAGAGTGGATAAAGGGGAACCAGTGGACGTAGTGTATTTAGACTTCCAAAAGGCATTTGACAAGGTGCCACACAAAAGATTATTGCTTAAGGTAAAAAATCACGGGATTGGGGGTAATATTCTGGCATGGATAGAGGATTGGCTATCTAACAGAAAGCAAAGAGTTGGGATAAATGGTTCATTCTCAGACTGGCAATCAGTAACTAGTGGTGTTCCACAGGGGTCAGTGCTGGGTCCCCAACTCTTCACAATCTATATTAACGATTTGGAGGAAGGGACCAAGTGTAACATATCAAAATTTGCAGATGATACAAAGATGGGAGGGAAAGTAGTGAGTGAGGAGGACATAAAAAACCTGCAAGGGGACATAGACAGGCTAAGTAAGTGGGCAGAGATTTGGCAGATGGAATACAACACTGGAAAGTGTGAGGTGATGCACTTTGGCAGGAAAAATCCTAGAGCAATTTATTATCTTAATGGCAAGAAACTGGAGAGTACTGAAGTGCAAAGGGATCTGGGGGTCCTGGTGCACGAAACTCAAAAGGTTAGTATGCAGGTGCAGCAAGTGATTAAGAAGGCAAATGGAATGTTGGCTTTCATTGCTAGGGGGATAGAATATAAAAATAGGGAGGTATTGCTTCAGTTGTACAAGGTATTGGTGAGACCGCACCTGGAATACTGCATACAGTTTTGGTGTCCTTACTTAAGGAAAGACATCCTTGCTCTCGAGGCAGTGCAAAAAAGGTTCACTCGGTTAATCCCGGGGATGAGGGGGTGGTCATATGAGGAGAGGTTGGGTAGATTGGGACTCTACTCATTGGAGTTCAGAAGAATGAGAGGCGATCTTATTGAAACATATAAGATTGTGAAGGGGTTGGATCGGGTGGATGCGGGGAGGATGTTCCCGATGACGGGTGAGACGAGAACTAGGGGACATAGTCTTAGAATAAGGGGCTGCTCTTTCAAAACTGAGATGAGGAGGAACTACTTCACTCAGAGGGTGGTAGGTCCATGGAATATGCTGCCACAAAAAGCTGTAGAAGCTACATCATTAAATAAATTTAAAACAGAAATAGACAGTTTCCTAGAAGTAAAGGGCATTAAGGGTTACGGGGAGCGGGCAGGAATTTGGACATGAGTCTAGGTTCGGATCGGTCATGGCCCTGTGGGTAGTGGAGCGGGCCCAGGGACTGTGTAGCCTGATTCTGCTCCTATTTCGTGTGTGCAATTCTGTTAGATGCAGGAGATGGTTCTGTGATAGATAGTAGATTGGCGGTTAGGATCAGATCAGCCATGATCTTATTGAATGGCGGAGCAGGCTCGAGGGGCCGATTGGCCTACTCCTGCTCCTATTTCTTATGTTCTTATGTTCTTATGTCTCTCTGTTCCTGCACCCCATTTAAAATTGTACCGTTTAGTTTATATTGCTTCTCCTCATTCTTCCTACTGAAATGAATCACTTCACACTTCTCTGTGTTAAATTTCATCTGCCGTGTGTCTGCCCATTTCACCAGTCTGTCTGTGTCCTCCTGAAGTCTGTTACTATCTGCCTCACTGTTTACTACATTTCCGAGTTTCATGTCACCTACAAACTTTGTAATTGTGCCCTGTATACCCAAGTCCAGGTCATTAATATATATCAAAAAGAGCAGTGATCCTAACACCGACCCCTGGGGACACCACTGTACAACTCCCTCCAGTCTGAAAAACAACCGTTCACCACTACTCTCTGCTTACTGTCCCTTAACCAATTTTGTATTCATGCTGCCACTGTCCCTTTAATCCCATGGGCTTTCATTTTGCTAACAAATCTATTATGTGGCACTTTGTCAAACGCCTTTTGAAAGTCCATATACACAACATCAACCGCACTACCCTCATCAACCCTCTCCGTTACTTCATCAAAGAACTTGATCAAGTTAGTCAAACATGATTTGCCTTTAACAAATCCATGCTGGCTTTCATTTATTAACTCGTATTTTTCCAATTGCCGATTAATTTTGTCCCGGATTATTGTCTATTAAAGTTCCCCCACCACTGACGTTAGGCTGACCAGCCTGTAGTTGCCGGGTTTACCCCTCGCCCCTTTTTAAACGGGTGTAATATCTGCAATCCTCCAGTCCTCTGGCACTCTTTGAAGGCCTTCCATTGCTCATCTGCTGTTTTAGCTGCCAATCTTTGATTCCACTCCACCTGGGCCTGATCCACTTTCAACTCACTGATGTTAGCCCTCCTCCAGTTAAGTATTTTTACGCTTGATTTTACCTTGTCCTTTTCCATAACTATTCTAAACCTGATATTATGATCACTGTTCCCTAAATGCTCTCCCACTGAAACATGCTCCACTTGCCCCATTTCATTCCCCAGAACTAGATCCAGCACTGCTCCCTTCCTCATTGGGCTGGAAACACACTGATCAAGAAAGTGCTCTTGTACACATTTCAGGAATTCCTCCCCCTCTTTGCTCTTTACACTGTTACTATCCCAGTCCATATTACGATAATTGAAGTCTGCCATTATCTCTACTCGAATTGCATCTTTTTGCAATTTGCTTGCAAATTTGCTCCTCTATCGCCTTCCCACTCTCTGGTGGTCTATATTATACACCCAGCAGCGTAATAGCTCTCTATTGTTCCTTAATTATAACCAAATAGATTCTGTCTTTGACCCCTCAACTACATCATCCATTTCTAGTGCGGTAACGGTGTCTTCGATCAATACTGCCACCCCTCCCTTTTTTCCCCTCCCTATCTTTCCTGAATAAAAGAAAGACTTACATTTAGGTAGCGCCTTTCACAACCTCAACTACATAGTGGACGGCAATATTAAGTGTCCATCCCTTCCCTTGTTTGAACCAAGTATCTGTTATTGCTGTTATATTATAATCCCTGGTGGCTACTTGTGCCTGCAACTCATCAACCTTATTTACCACACTCCAGGCATTCACACACATGCACTCTGAACCCATTTTAGTCTGCCTCGAATTTCCCCCCCGTCTGATCCCTCCTAGGCGGATAAATGAGCACTAGAGGTATTAATGAGCACTAGAGGTATTAATGAGCACTAGAGGTATTAATGAGCACTAGAGGTATTAATGAGCACTACAACCCAACACGGGTCAGTGACAGAACCGAACCCCGACACGGGTCAGTGTCACAGAACCGAACCCCGACACGGGTCAGTGACAGAACCGAACCCCGACACGAGTCAGTGACAGAACCGAACCCCGACACGAGTCAGTGACAGAACCGAACCCCGACACGAGTCAGTGCGACAGAACCGAACCCCGACACGGGTCACTGTGACAGAACCGAACCCCGACACGAGTCAGTGCGACAGAACCGAACCCCGACACGGGTCAGTGACAGAACCGAACCCCGACACGGGTCAGTGACAGAACCGAACCCCGACACGGGTCAGTGACAGAACCGAACCCCGACACGAGTCAGTGCGACAGAACCGAACCCCGACACGAGTCACTGCGACAGAACCGAACCCCGACACGGGTCAGTGACAGAACCGAACCCCGACACGGGTCAGTGCAACAGAACCGAACCCCGACACGAGTCAGTGACAGAACCGAACCCCGACACGGGTCAGTGACAGAACCGAACCCCGACACGAGTCAGTGACAGAACCGAACCCCGACACGAGTCACTGTGACAGAACCGAACCCCGACACGGGTCAGTGCGACAGAACCGAACCCCGACACGGGTCAGTGTCACAGAACCGAACCCCGACACGAGTCAGTGTCACAGAACCGAACCCCGACACGGGTCAGTGTCACAGAACCGAACCCCGACACGAGTCAGTGACAGAACCGAACCCCGACACGGGTCAGTGTCACAGAACCGAACCCCGACACGAGTCAGTAACAGAACCGAACCCCGACACGGGTCAGTGACAGAACCGAACCCCGACACGAGTCAGTGACAGAACCGAACCCCGACACGGGTCAGTGACAGAACCGAACCCCGACACGAGTCAGTGACAGAACCGAACCCCGACACGAGTCAGTGACAGAACCGAACCCCGACACGGGTCAGTGTCACAGAACCGAACCCCGACACGAGTCAGTGACAGAACCGAACCCCGACACGAGTCAGTGACAGAACCGAACCCCGACACGAGTCAGTGTCACAGAACCGAACCCCGACACGAGTCAGTGTCACAGAACCGAACCCCGACACGAGTCAGTGTCACAGAACCGAACCCCGACACGGGTCAGTGTCACAGAACCGAACCCCGACACGGGTCAGTGACAGAACCGAACCCCGACACGGGTCAGTGACAGAACCGAACCCCGACACGAGTCAGTGTCACAGAACCGAACCCCGACACGAGTCAGTGTCACAGAACCGAACCCCGACACGGGTCAGTGACAGAACCGAACCCCGACACGAGTCAGTGACAGAACCGAACCCCGACACGAGTCAGTGACAGAACCGAACCCCGACACGAGTCAGTGACAGAACCGAACCCCGACACGGGTCAGTGTCACAGAACCGAACCCCGACACGAGTCAGTGACAGAACCGAACCTCGACACGGGTCAGTGTCACAGAACCGAACCCCGACACGAGTCAGTGACAGAACCGAACCCCGACACGAGTCAGTGACAGAACCGAACCCCGACACGGGTCAGTGTCACAGAACCGAACCCCGACACGGGTCAGTGTCACAGAACCGAACCCCGACACGAGTCAGTGACACAGAACCGAACCCCGACACGGGTCAGTGACAGAACTGAACCCCGACACGGGTCAGTGACAGAACCGAACCCCGACACGGGTCAGTGACAGAACCGAACCCCGACACGAGTCAGTGACAGAACCGAACCCCGACACGAGTCAGTGACAGAACCGAACCCCGACACGAGTCAGTGTCACAGAACCGAACCCCGACACGAGTCAGTGTCACAGAACCGAACCCCGACACGAGTCAGTGCGACAGAACCGAACCCCGACACGAGTCAGTGTCACAGAACCGAACCCCGACACGAGTCAGTGACAGAACCGAACCCCAACACGAGTCAGTGCGACAGAACCGAACCCCGACACGAGTCAGTGACAGAACCGAACCCCGACACGAGTCAGTGACAGAACCGAACCCCGACACGAGTCAGTGACAGAACCGAACCCCGACACGGGTCAGTGACAGAACCGAACCCCGACACGAGTCAGTGACAGAACCGAACCCCGACACGGGTCAGTGACAGAACCGAACCCCGACACGGGTCAGCCTCTTCAGGAGAAGAAAAAATTGGGGAGAAAAATCTTGACTCAGATATGAGGAATTTCGGGCTTGCTGCCAGTGAAACCTCGGTGAAAATCTGATGTCTCTTTGGGAGGAAACTAAACGTGGGCACCACGTGGCAACGGGTGAATCTTACTCACGTTGGGCGAGGCCTCGAGCATGTTGTCGCCGTGCCAACCAGACACGGGCACGAAGGGGACGGTGCCAGGATTGTAGCCGATCTTTTTAATGTAGGCGCTGACTTCTTTCACGATTTCGTCGTAGCGCTTCTCGCTGTACGGGGGCTCGGTGGAGTCCATTTTGTTGATGCCGACAATGAGCTGCTTGACGCCCAGCGTGTAGGCCAAGAGCGCGTGCTCGCGGGTCTGACCGTTCTTGGAGATACCGGCTTCGAATTCACCAACACCAGCAGCAACAATCAGCACGGCGCAGTCAGCCTGGACAGAGAGACAGAGAGTCAACCACCGAAGACATCACCCACATGCTATCTGACCCGTGCTCACTGACCCTCGACCCCTGTGCTCACTGACCTACATTGCCTCCCGGTCCGGCAACACCTCGAATTTAAAATTCTCATCCTTGTGTTCAAATCCCTCCATGGCCTCACCCCTCCTTATCTCTATAACCTCCTGCAGCCCTACAATCCTTCAAAATCTCTGCGTTCCTCCAATTCTGGCTTCTTATCCATCCCTCACTCCCTTCGCCCCGCCATTGGTGGCCGTGCCTTCTGCTGCCTGGGCCCTAAGCTCTGGAATTCTCTCCCTAAACCTCTCCGCCTCTCTCTCCTCCTTTAAGACACTCCTTAAAACTCTTTGACCAAGGTCACCTGACCTAATATCTCCTTCTATGCTGCTGTTTATGCTCCACACGAGCCTCCTCTCACTCTATTTACTTCAACTCACCCTATCACCATAACCTTCTATTCTTTTCTCCCTCATGTGTTTATCCAGCTTCCCCCTTAAATGTATCTATACTATTCGCCTCAACCACTCCCTGTGGCAGCGAGTTCCACATTCTCACCACTCTCTGGGTGAAGAAGTTTCTCCTGAATTCCCTATTGGATTTATTAGGGACTGTAACTGATCTCTTTTGAAGGGGTTTTTCCTTTGATTCATTCTCGGGGTGTGGGCACCGCTGGCAAGGCTGGCATTTATTGCCCATCCCCAGTTGCCCTGAGAAAGTTTGATACAACTGAGTGTCTCGCTCGGCCACTTCAGAGGGCGGTTAAGAGTCAACCACGTTGGTGTGGGACTGGAGTCACATATAGGCCCAGACCGGGTAAGGACGGCAGGTTTCCTTCCCTAAAGGACATTAGTCAACCATTATTTCCAGATTTAGATTTTTGTTTAAACTGAATTCAACTTCTCAAACTGCTGTGGTGGGATTTGAACTCACGTTCTGTTGGATTGTTAGCCCAGGCCTCTGGATTACTCGTCCAGTAACATAACCACTACGCTACTGTACCCAAGCACAGTAAACAAGGCTCAATCATTTTCCGCAGCTCCCTTGGGACAGGAATTGGGAAAGGTCAGCCAAGGTTCACTCTTAATTGGAATTCAATAATGCCCACAGGAGAGTGTGGGCTGACCATCACATGAAGATAGGATTGGGTTTGTCTGTAATGCCCTCTATGAACAATTAGCCTACTGGCACTCACTGTCTACACATCCACAGAGAATGGCCACTTTGGTGAGGTTCAGAAGGGTTGCTAGCGCCCTTAGAACTACACCTCCAACCCTCTGTGAACTCTGCGTCCCTCCAACTCTAGCCTCTTGCCCATCCCCCACTTCCTTCACCCAACCATCGGTGGCCGTGCCTTCAGCCGCCTAGGTCCCGAGCTCTGGAATCCCCTCCCTCAACCTCTCCGCCTCTCTCTCCTCCTTTAAGACGCTCCTTAAAACCTCCCTCTTTGACCAAGCTTTTGATCACATGTCCTAATATCTCCTTCTTTGGCTCGGTGTCAGTTTTTTGTATGATTACGCTCCTGTGAAGCACCTTGGGATGTTTTACTACCTTACGTTGTTGCTCATAGAATCATAGAAATTTACGGCACAGAAGGAGGCCATTCGGCCCATCATGTCTGTGCCGGCCTAATCCCACTTTCCAGCTCTTGGTCCGTAGCCCTGTAGGTTACGGCACTTCGAGTGTATATCCAAGTACTTTTTAAATGTGATGAGGGTTTCTGCCTCTACCACCCTTTCGGGCAGTGAGTTCCAGACCCCCACCACCCTCTGGGTGAAAAACGTTCTCCTCAAATCCCCTCTAATCCTTCTACAAATTACGTTAAATCTATGCCCCTGGTTATTGGCATCTATGCTAAGGGAAATAGGTCCTTCCTATCCACTCTGTCTCGGCCCCTCATAATTTTATACACCTCAATCAAGTCTCCCCTCAGCCTCCTCTGTTCCAAAGAAACTAACCCCAGCCTATCCAATCTTTCCTAATAGCTAAAATTCCCCAGCCCAGGCAACATCCTCGTAAATCTCCTCTGCACCCCCTCTCGTGCAATCACATCCTTCCTGTAATGTGATCAGAACTGCACGCAGTACTCTAGCTGTGGCCTAACTATTGTTCTATACAGTTCAAGCATAACCTCCCTGCTCTTATATTCTATGCCTCGGCTAATAGAAACATAGAAACATAGAAAATAGGTACAGGAGTAGACCATTCGGTCCTTCGAGCCTGCACCGCCATTCAATGCGTTCATGGCTGAACATGCTACCTCAGTACCCCATTCCTGCTTTCTCGCCATACCCCTTGATCCCCTTAGTTGTGAGTGTTATATCTAACTCCCTTTTGAATATATTTAGCGAACTGGCCTCAACAACCTTCTGTGGAAGAGAATTCCATAGATTCACCACTCTCTGGGTGAAGAAGTTCCTCCTCAGCTCAGTCCTAAATGGCTTCCCCTTAATCCTTAGACTGTGACCCCTGGTTCTAGTTTTCCCTACCATTGGGAACATTCTGCCCGCATCTAATTTGTCTAAACCAGTCAGGATTTTAAATGTCTCTATAAGATCCCCCCTCATTCTTCTGAACTCCAGAGGATACAAGTTCAGTTGACCCAATCTTTCTTGATATGTCAGTCCGGCCATCCCAGGAATCAATCTAGTGAACCTTCGCTGCACTCCCTCAATAGCAAGAATGTCCTTCCTTAAGTTAGGAGACCAAAACTGCGCACAATACTCCAGGTGTGGCCTCACCAAGGCCCTGTACAACTGTAGCATCACCTCCCTACTCCTGTACTCAAATCCCCTTGCTATGAAGGCCATCATTCCGTTTGCTTTCTTGACTGCCTGCTGCACTTGCATTCCCACCTTCAGTGACTGATGTACCATGACGCCCAGGTCTCGTTGCACGTCCCCTTTCCCTAATCTGCCACCATTCAGGTAATAGTCCGCCTCTCTATTTTTACCACCAAAGTGGATAACCTCACATTTATCCACATTGTACTTCATCTGCCATACATTTGCCCATTCACCCAACCTGTCCAAGTCACTCTGTAGCCTCCTAGCATCCTCCTCATTGTTCACACTGCCTCCCAATTTAGTGTCATCCGCAAATTTGGAGATATTACATTTAATCCCTTCGTCCAAATCATTAATATATAATGTAAACAGCTGGGGTCCCAGCACCGAACCCTGTATCCCGTATGCCTTCTTAACCACCTTATCTACCTGTCTTGCTACCTTCAGGGATCTGTGGACATGCACTCCAAGGTCCCTCTGTTCCTCTACACTTCTCAGTGTCCTACCATTTATTGTGTATTCCCTTTCCTTGTTAGTCCTCCCTAAATGCATTACCTCACATTTCTCCAGATTGAATTCCATTTGCCACTTTTCTGCCCACCTGACCAGTCCATTGATATCTTCTGGGAGAGGGAGAAAATCAGGGGGGGAAATGAAATATTTCTATTCTACACTGGGAAATCTACAGTCATTGTCGTGCGGAAGCTTTTAGCTGACCTGTGAGGTTCCAGTGATCATGTTCTTGATGAAGTCCCTGTGTCCTGGAGCATCGATGATGGTGATGTAGTACTTCGGTGTCTCAAACTTCCAGAGGGAGATGTCAATGGTGATTCCACGCTCTCGCTCAGCCTTCAGCTTGTCCAGGACCCAGGCATACTTGAAGGAACCTTTACCCATCTGGGTGAGGAGAGAGCAGATCAGAATCAGTCTGAATGTTCTGTGACAATTTGAAGGAGCATCATTAACCCACTAAAGAGGTCGAGAACAAAATGGGCTCCTTTTAGAACTCTGTGCGGAAAATTAATCTGTTCAATGAAAGAAAAGTATTTACTGGATTATTAACATTCAACAAAACACTGTTGGTAATAGATATAGAATCTACAGCACAGAAGGAGGCCATTCGGCCCATCGTGCCCTGTGCCGGCTCTTTGAAAGAGTTATCCCAATAGTCCCACTGCCCCCTGCTCTTTCCCCATAGCCCTGCAAATTTTTCCGTTTCAAGTATTTATCCAATTCCCTTTTGAAAGTTACGATTGAATCTGCTTCCACTGCCCTTTCAGGCAGCGCATTCCAGAATGGAGTGAAGTGAATGTTGAAGTTGGAATGAAGCAAATATTTTCCCTTTGGATCAACTCCTTGTGGGTTTGATGGTGGAACCAGGACTGTTAGTCCATCTGTCCAGTGAGCAGATATAAGTCAGCCATCACAATGTTGTGTCCATGATCTTATTGAATGGCGGAGCAGGCTCGGAGGCCTGAATAGCCTCTCCTCCTGCTCCTAATTCTTACATTCTAACCTTGTCAATACAGTCCATCAGTGTAGAGTTCAAGTCTATTCAACTGCAGACTCTTTGACTCTTACAGCTCACTCCGAGCTTGAAAGGAGTGTCCACTCCGAGGAGGAGAAATTCATTATAACCCTGTTTGGGGGCGCTAACTTTTAAAAGTTGAAAAAATTAGCCCCAGGCGCTAATGTTTGTCAACTTTTTAAAAACTCAGGATTGTGCTCCGGGAAGGAGGTGGAATCAGGCGCTCCACTTCCTTCCTGGAGCGCGACAGGCAGCAGGCGGGGGCGGTAGGTGAGCAGCGCTGTACACTGGGCCGTGCAGCACTGCCGCGTTGGAAGGCTCCTCCCCTTCCTTAAAGGGAAGGTGCCATCGCTGCAGCCTCTGCGAGGGCAAAACTTACCTGGTCCCCGACGGCAGCTGCGATCTGGCCCGATCAGCCCGATGCCCTGCAGCAGAGTACCGGGCTGATCGATCGCTGGGGAAAGAAGGGGGGAAAAAATGAAAACGAGCATTTGGTTATTTTTTCCCCTACCTCGGCCACCTTGCCTTTAAGTATCACCCCCCTGAAGCGCCCGGCCTCCCGATGAACGTCTCCTGCAGCTGCCGGTGTTTTCGCCCGGCGATGCTGTAGGGGGCGGAACCGATGTTCGGGTCCGGGGCGCTACCGGGGCGATGCGCATGCTGATGACATCACGATCTCCGGGCGAAGGAGATCGGGGCACGAAGTGTTACTGCCGCCACAAACCTCCCGCTGAATTTAGCGGGAGGCGATATTCTCGCCGCGCCCGGTCGGTAAGTGGTTGGCGCCCCGTTATCCCCCCCCCCCCGGAGGCAATAACGGGAGGTGCAAAGGTACCCAATTTCTCCCCCCTAGTTTTTCCTCTCACAAATATCCACATCTCAACTCAATGCAACTAACTCGCCAAGGCTTCTTCGGCAGCACCTCCCAAACCCGCGACCTCCACCACCTAGAAGGACAAGGGCAGCAGGCGCATGGGAACACCATCACCTCCAAGTTCCCCTCCAAGTCACACACCATCCTGACTTGGAAATATATCCCATATCCTTCATCGTCACTGGGTCAAAATCCTGGAACTCCCTCCCTAACAGCACTTGTGGGAGCACCTTCACCACACGGACTGCAGCGGTTCAAGAAGGCGACTCACCACCACCTTCTCAAGGGCAATTAGGAATGGGCAATAAATGCCGGCCTTGCCAGCGACGCCCACATCCCACGAACGAATAAAAGAAAACTCTCTCCTTGTGGCTTGAGGTTCTGGTCCAATCCTACGCAAAGGCTATGTGTTCTTTCTCAGGGCTAAATGAATTCAGTATGTGTGTTAGTTGCCATAGTTACATAACAACCTGAGGTGCAACAATATTCTTTCAGCCTTTCCACCATTACTGGAGAATGGTGTGAAATCCACTTATACCATTGATCACGTTGAACCTTTCCTCTCAGACAAATGGGTCCTTCCACAGAATTTGCCAGAATCCAACACTCTGAAGGGATAATTCCCATCCTGGGCGGGTCTGTGCCTAGTGTGAATGGCACCAGTCGACAGCAATGAAAGGGGATTTGGCCAAAATCCAATTCTAGCTTCTAAAATCAGGTAACTTGAAAATCCAGCCTTCTGATTGGTCCACCTGTGACAAACTATACAACGAGGGAGTATTTCAGTGTCCCGTGCTGACCCAGCCACCCCAATCTCACTGTGAATAGCTTGTTGGTGTGTCAGTCGTGGCTCAGTGGGTCTCACTCTCGCCTCTGAGTCAGAAGGTCGTGGGTTCAAGCCCCACTCCAGAGACTTGAGCACAAAATCTAGGCTGACACTCCAGTACAGTGCTGAGGGAGCGCTGCACTGTCGGAGAGGCCGTCTTGTCAATGAGATGTTAAACCAAGGTCCCGTCTGCCATCTTAGGAGGATATAAAAAAAAAATCACATGGCACTATTTCGAAGAAGAGCAGGGGAGTTCTCCCCGGTGTCCTGGGGCCAATATTTATCCCTCAACATCACTAAAACAGATTATCTGGTCATTATCTCATTGCTGTTTGTGGGAGCTTGCTGTGCATAAATTGGCTGCCGCGTTTCCTACATTACAACACTGACTACACTTCAGAAGTACTTCATTGGTTGTAAAGCACTCCGGGACGTCCTGAGGTTGTGAAAGGCGCTGTATAAATGCACGTTGTTGTTGTTCACTACAGAAGACAAACAGCTTGTAGTAAAATGGCTCTTTGAAACGCTCCAGTTCCTCCCTCCAAAACTCCCATGGCTCCCCGATAGCAGCAACAACAACAACTCATATTGATACAGCGCCTTTAACGTAGTGAAACGTCCCAAGGTGCTTCACAGGAGCGTTACAAAACAAAATTTGACATCGAGCCACAAAAGGAGATATTAGGGCAGGTTGGTCAAAGAGGTCGGTTTTAGGGAGCGTCTTAAAGGAGGAGAGAGAGGCGGAGAGGTTTATGGAGGAAATTCCAGAGCTTAGGGTCCAGGCAACAGAAGGCAGGGCCACCAATGGTGGCGCGATGGAAATCGGGGATGTGCAAGAGGCCAGAATTGGAGGAGCGCAGAGATCTCGGGGGGTTGTAGGGCTGGAGGAGGTTACAGAGATGGGGAGGGGTGAGGGCATGGAGGGATTTGAAAACAAGGATGAGAATTTTAAAACTGAGGCATTGCCGGACTGGGAGCCACTGAGAGCCACGGGGTGAGTTAACACACGGGGTGGGGCAGCAGAATTTTTATGAGCTGAAGTTTACGGAGGGTGGAAGATGGGAGACGGCCAGGAGAGCGTTGGAATAGTCCAGTCTGGAGGTAACAAAGGCCTGGATGAGGGTTTCAGCAGCAGATGAACTGAGGCAGGGGCGGAGTCGGGTGATGTTACGGAGGTGGAAGTAGGCGGTCTTAGTGATGGAGCGGAGATGTGGTCCGAAGCTCAGCTCAGGGTCAAACAGGACGTCAAGGTTATGAACAGTCTGGTTCAGCCTCAGACAGTGACCGGGAGTTAGCAGGGGGGTACCTGTTAGTTTCTGGCATGTTCTGTGACATTGCAATTGATTTTCACTGCACAATCTCTGCATCTAAAGAAACGCCAGATTTTCAAATAAAGTGAGGTTCCAATCAAACAAGTGAAAGATAAAAGGCAATGAGCAGAGAACCCTGAGCCTCGATCAGAGAGAACCTCACTACATACAGTGGGTGAAATCAGTGTCACAAATGCAGCCGATGGGGATGGCTTCCAATGCCCTCCATTCGCATCCTGAGAATATCGGCCTTAAAGGACAATAGCAGGTGTCCAATACTCCTCGTCTAGAAAATTAAACTAAGCCCCTCCAGCCATCACACTCATATCACTAAAATATTCCAAGTGCCTGGCGAGTTGAAGCTAAGGAAGGCCTAACCAATCACAGTGACTTCAGTATTCACCCCGTGAGTCAGCAAAGAAACAGACCCCGGAATGGGTCACCATGGAAACCAAGGACGACAACAACAACAACAACTTGTATTTATATAGCGCCTTTAACGCAGCAAAACGTCCCAAGGTGCTTCACAGGAGCGATTATCAAACAAAATCTGACCCCGAGCCACAGAGGGAGATATTAGGGCAGGCGACCAAAAGCTTGGTCAAAGAGGGAGGTTTTAAGGAGCGTCTTAAAGGAGGAGAGAGAGGTAGCGAGGCGGAGAGGTTTAGGGAGGGAATTCCAGAGCTTAGGGCCCAGACAACAGAAGGCACGGCCGCCAATGGGGGATGGGCAAGAGGCCAGAATTGGAGGAGCGCAGAGATCTTGGGCGGGGGGGTGGGGGGGGCGGGCGTTGTGGGGCTGCAGGAGATTACACAGATAGGGAGGGGCGAGGGCCATGGAGGGATTTGAAAACAAGGATGAGAATTTTTAAATCGAGGCGTTGCCGGACCGGGAGCCAGTGTAGGTCAGCGAGCACAGGGGGTGATGGGTGAACGGGACTCGGTGCGAGTTAGCACACGGGGGCAGCAGAGTTTTGGATGAGTTCAAGTTTTCGGAGGGTGGAAGATGGGAGGCCGGCCAGGAGAGCGTTGGAATAGTCGAGTCTGGAGGGGACAAAGGCAAAGACAAGGTACGGAGAAGCCAGTTTGAAGGATGGACTCCATGCTGGATGCGACGGTCTTGTCTCGTCTGCCCATTTCCATGAACAGCTGGCAAACCACACCATGTGACCAATCAGATCAATCCAAAGGGCCGCCGGTTGTTGCCCTAGTTTGTTGGATGGGCAGAGTTCCAATCAAAGTACGTGACAGGCACACGGTTGCCAACTCTGGTTGGACACATTCCTGGAGGTTTCATCACATGACCTCCTGCCCCAACCGGTCAAACAGCCTATTTCCATCTTCAATAATTTTATAACTAATAAACAAAGGTGTTCAAAGAAAATGAAACAGTTTTTTTAACGCCCCTATGATTTTTCTCCCGCGTCACTCGCTGCAGTGTCCTGAAGATTAATCTTCAATTCCTGGAGACTTGGGAACCCCAGACAGGCACCTGAAAGGTGGGGCCCACAAGCTCGTTTTTATAAAATGGCCTTCACATTCCATCTAAAGACAGATTCTATTTCATAAAAGAGAAATGAGGGTGGGAAGTCTTTAAATATATATATTTTTTTTTTTAAACCAATAGCGAGAGCTCTCAATACTTCGAAAAGCACATTCAGGGATGTGAGGCTAAGGCTCTGCTGGGGCTGTGTTGTGACTCTGCTGGGAATATGCTGGGTCTGTGCTAGGACGCAGCTGGTGCTGTGTTTAGAATATGCTGGAACTGTGTTGGGATGCTGCTGGGACTTTGCTGGGTCTGTGGTGGGGCTGTGCTGGGAATATGCTGGGACTTAGCTGGGACTGTGGTGGGAATATGCTGGTACTGTACTGGGAATATGCTGGGACTGTGTTGGGATGCTGCTGGGACTTTGCTGGGTCTGTGGTGGGGCTGTGCTGGGAATATGCTGGGACTTAGCTGGGACTGTGGTGGGAATATGCTGGTACTGTACTGGGAATATGCTGGGACTGTGCTGGGAATATGCTAGACTGTGCTGGGAATATGCTGGGACTGTGCTGGGATGCTGCTGGGACTTTGCTGGGTCTGTGGTGGGGCTGTACTGGGAATATGCTGGGACTGTGCTGGGAATATGCTGGGGCTGTGCTGTGACTGTGTTGGGAATATGCTGGGACTGTGCTGGGATTGTGTTGGAAATATGCTGGGACTGTACTGGGAATATGATGGGACTGTACTGGGAATATGCTGGGACTGCTGGGAATATGCTGGGACTGTGCTAGAACTGTGTTGGGACTATGCCGGGACTGTGCTGGAAATGTGTTGGGAATATGCTGGGAATATGCTGGAAATGTGTTGGGAATATGCTGGGACTGTGCTGGGAATATGCTGGGACTGTGCTGGAAATATGCTGGGGCTGTGTTGGGAATATGCTGGGGCTGTGCTGGGAATATGCTGGGGCTGTGTTGGGAATATGCTGGGACTGTGCTGGGAATATGCTGGGGCTGTGTTGGGAATATGCTGGGACACTGCTGGGAATATGCTGGGGCTGTGTTGGGAATATGCTGGGGCTGTGCTGGGAATATGCTGGGACTGTGCTGGGAATATGCTGGGACTGTGCTGGGAATATGCTGGGACTGTGCTGGGAATATGCTGGGACTGTGCTGGGAATATGCTGGGGCTGTGCTGGGAATATGCTGGGACTGTGCTGGGAATATGCTGGGACTGTGCTGGGAATATGCTGGGACTGTGCTGGGAATATGCTGGGACTGTGCTGGGAATATGATGGGGCTGTGCTGGGAATATGCTGGGACTGTGCTGGGAATATGCTGGGACTGTGCTGGGAATATGCTGGGACTGTGCTGGGAATATGATGGGACGCTGCTGGGCTCTCTATTACCTCTGCCGCCTCCTTCTCGAACTTCTCGATGGTTCTCTTGTCGATGCCGCCGCATTTGTAGATGAGATGCCCTGTGGTGGTGGACTTGCCCGAGTCGACATGGCCGATCACCACGATGTTGATGTGGATCTTCTCTTTGCCCATGGTGCCGGAGCTTGCAGGAGGCGTCGACAAAGGTCAGGGCGCTGCGGCAAACAGTAAATAGAATAAAGAGGATTGGAAAATCTCCGGCTCCTCCCGGCAGGGACAAGGTGAAAAGGTCAAAATCTATTTACATTTGCAACCTTGAAATGTTTTCTAAAGTGACCTCAGCCTTTATTCTAACAGAATATTAATGCATTTTAAATAAAATATTCCCAGATCCGGAGCCGCGACCCTGGGAATATTTAAAGGCAGCCGATCACTCCAGCCTTTATTATTGAAGACAGAATCTTGTTCTAAATATAATTGAAGATCTAAATCTAACTCCAGGATCAATCCAGACCCCTCGCTCGGGCCAATGAAGCAAAACAACTTCTGTCTCTCTCTCTTTGTCTCATTTTTCTTGGTCTAAAATATCCCCCCCTGTCTATAATTATTAAATATTCCGATTATATTCCCAGTAATTCCCCACCCTCCACCTGTCCTCTCTCTCTCCCCTCTAATAATCGCTCATTCTATTGCTCTGTGTCCTGTGGTTACTGCATTCTGCCCGTCTCCCTCTCTCAGTGTCTCTCTCCTTCTCTCAATCTACCCTCTCTCTCTCTCTCTCCTTCTCTCTATCCCTCTCCTCTCTCTCTCTGTCTCTATCCCTCTGCCTGTCCCCCTCTCTCTATCCCTCTGCCTGTAATAATGCCCCTCCATTGACCTGCAGCCTGTCGTTATTGTGCTCCCAGCCCCGGGCTCTCCCCCTCCAGCTCTTACCTGCGCTGCTGCCGGGGAGCGGGCGCTGTCGCTCACTGCTTTTTATTGCGGCCGGGAGGGCGGTGTCTGCATCCAGCGGTGCCTGCGCACTGCACAAACCCCCTCCCGCCTCCTACAGCAATGCGGTAAAGAGTCTTGCAAGCAAAATAAGATACTGCGCAGAGAGAGAGAGTAATACTGCAGAGGGGGCAAGAGAGAGAGGGAGGGAGGGAGGTTGCAGGAGGGAGGGAATGAAATAGAGAGGGGCAGGAGGGAGAGGAGCAGGTGAGTGATGGGAAAGGAGCGAGAGCTAGGACACAGAGGGGGCAGGAGTGAAAAGGAGAGGAAAGAGAGGCAAAAGAGATTCGGCACAGAGTATAAGATTTCCCTCCTATTGTAGAGAATAGCAGCTCCTGTGTATATTACAGAGAATAACAGCCCCTGTGTATATTACAGAGAATAGCAGCTCCTGTGTATATTATAGAGAATAGCAGCTCCTGTGTATATTATAGGGAATAGCAGCCCCTGTGTATATTATAGAGAATAACAGCCCCTGTGTATATTACAGAGAATAGCAGGCCCTGTGTATATTATAGAGAATAGCAGCTCCTGTGTATATTATAGAGAATAACAGCCCCTGTGTATATTATAGAGAATAGCAGCCCCTGTGTATATTATAGAGAATAGCAGCTCCTGTGTATATTATAGAGAATAGCAGCCCCTGTGTATATTATAGAGAATATCAACCCCTGTGTATATTATAGAGAATAGCAGCCCCAGTGTATATTATAGGGAATAGCAGCCCCTGTGTATATTATATAGAATAGCAGCTCCTGTGTATATTATAGAGAATAGCAGCCCCTGTGTATATTATAGGGAATAGCAGCCCCTGTGTATATTATAGGAAAAAGCAGCCCCTGTGTATATTATAGGGAATAGCAGCCCCTGTGTATATTATAGAGAATAGCAGCCCCTGTGTATATTATAGAGAATAACAGCCCCTGTGTATATTTTCGAGAATAATAGTCCCAGTGTATATTAAATGGAAAAGCATCCCTTGTGTATATTATAGAGAATAGCAGCCCTTGTGTATATTATAGAGAATAGCAGCCCCTGTGTCCATTATGGAAAATAGCAGCCCCTGTGTATATTAAATGAAAAAGCATCCCTTGTGTATATTGCAGGGAATAACCGCCCCAGTGTATGTTATAGTGAATAGTAGCCCCTGCTTATACTATAGGGAATAGCAGCCCATGTCTATATTATAGGGAATAGCAGCCCCTGTGTATATTATAGAGAATAGCAGCCCCTGTGTATATTATAGAGAATAGCAGCCCCTGTGTATATTACAGAGAATAGCAGCCCCTGTGTATATTATAGGGAATAGCAGCCCCTGTGTATATTACAGAGAATAGCAGCCCCTGTGTATATTATAGAGAATAGCAGACCCTGTGTATATTTTCGAGAATAATAGTCCCAGTGTATATTAAATGGAAAAGCATCCCTTGTGTATATTATAGGGGATAACCGCCCTAGTGTATATTATAGTGAATAGCAGCCCCTGTGTATATTACAGAGAATAGCAGCCCCTGTGTATATTATAGGGAATAGCAGCCCCTGTGTATATTACAGAGAATAGCAGCCCCTGTGTATATTATAGGGAATAGCAGCCCCTGCATATACTATAGGGAATAGCAGCCCCTGTGCATATTATAGAGAATAGCAGCCCCTGTGTATATTATAGGGAATAGCAGGCCCTGTGTATATTATAGGCAATAGCAGCGACTGTGTATATTATAGAGAATAGCAGCCCCTGTGCATGTTATAGAGAATAGCAGCCCCTGTGTATATTATAGAGAACAGCAGGCGCTGTGAATATTTTAGAGACTAGCAGCACATGTGTATATTTTCGAGAATAACAGTCCCAGTGTATATTAAATGGAAAAGCATCCCTTGTGTATATTGTAGGGAATAACCGCCCCAGTGTTTAGTATAGTGAATAGCAGCCCCTGCATATACTAAAGGGAATAGCAGCCCTTGTCTATATTAGAGAGAATAACATAGAAACATAGAAAATAGGTACAGGAGTAGACCATTCGGTCCTTCGAGCCTGCACCGCCATTCAATGCGTTCATGGCTGAACATGCTACCTCAGTACCCCATTCCTGCTTTCTCGCCATACCCCTTGATCTCCTTAGTTGTGAGTGTTATATCTAACTCCCTTTTGAATATATTTAGCGAACTGGCCTCAACAACCTTCTGTGGAAGAGAATTCCATAGATTCACCACTCTCTGGGTGAAGAAGTTCCTCCTCAGCTCAGTCCTAAATGGCTTCCCCTTAATCCTTAGACTGTGACCCCTGGTTCTAGTTTTCCCTACCATTGGGAACATTCTGCCTGCATCTAATTTGTCTAAACCAGTCAGGATTTTAAATGTCTCTATAAGATCCCCCCTCATTCTTCTGAACTCCAGAGGATACAAGTTCAGTTGACCCAATCTTTCTTGATATGTCAGTCCGGCCATCCCAGGAATCAATCTAGTGAACCTTCGCTGCACTCCCTCAATAGCAAGAATGTCCTTCCTTAAGTTAGGAGACCAAAACTGCGCACAATACTCCAGGTGTGGCCTCACCAAGGCCCTGTACAACTGTAGCATCACCTCCCTACTCCTGTACTCAAATCCCCTTGCTATGAAGGCCATCATTCCGTTTGCTTTCTTGACTGCCTGCTGCACTTGCATTCCCACCTTCAGTGACTGATGTACCATGACGCCCAGGTCTCGTTGCACGTCCCCTTTCCCTAATCTGCCACCATTCAGGTAATAGTCCGCCTCTATTTTTACCACCAAAGTGGATAACCTCACATTTATCCACATTGTACTTCATCTGCCATACATTTGCCCATTCACCCAACCTGTCCAAGTCACTCTGTAGCCTCCTAGCATCCTCCTCATTGTTCACACTGCCTCCCAATTTAGTGTCATCCGCAAATTTGGAGATATTACATTTAATCCCTTCGTCCAAATCATTAATATATAATGTAAACAGCTGGGGTCCCAGCACCGAACCCTGCGGTACCCCGCTGGTCACTGCCTGCCATTCTGAAAAGTACCCATTTACTCCTACTCTTTGTTTCCTGTGTGCCAACCAGTTCTCAATCCACGTCAACACATTACCCCCAATCCCATGTGCTTTAACTTTGCTCACCAATCTCTTGTGTGGGACCTTGTCGAAGGCCTTCTGAAAGTCCAAATACACCACATCTACTGGTTCCCCCCTGTCCACCCTATTGGAAACATCCTCAAAAAATTCCAGAAGATTTGTCAAGCATGATTTCCCTTTCACAAATCCATGCTGACTTGGACCTATCATGTCGCCACTTTCCAAATGGTCTGTTATGACATCTTTAAAAATTGCTTCCATCATTTTACCCACGACCGATGTCAGGCTGACCGGTCTATAATTCCCTGCTTTCTCCCTCCCTCCTTTTTTAAAAAGAGGGGTTACATTGGCCCCTGTGTATATTATAGAGAATAGCAGCCCCGGTATATATTATAGAGAACAGCAGTTGCTGTGAATAATATAGAGACTAGCAGCCCCTGTGCATATTTTCGAGAATAACAGTCCCAGTGTATATTAAATGGAAAAGTATCACTTGTGTATATTGTAGGGAATAACCGCCCCCGTGTTTATTATAGTGAATAGCAGCCACTGTATATATTATACAGAATAACAGTCCTTGTGTATATTGTAGGGGAAAGCAGCCACTGAGTATATTATAGAGAATAGCAGCCACTGTGTATATTATAGAGAATAGCAGCCACTGTGTATATTATAGAGAATAGCAGCCACTGTGTATATTATAGGGAATAGCAGCGCCTGTGTATATTATAGGGAATAGCAGCCCCTGTGTATATTATAGGGAATAGCAGCCCCTGTGTCCATTATGGAAAATAGCAGCCCCTGTGTATATTATAGGGAATAGCAGCCCATGTCTATATAATAGGGAATAGCAGGCCCTGTGTATATTATAGGGAATAGCAGCCCCTGTGTATATTATAGAGAATAGCAGCCACTGTGTATATTGTAGTGAATAGCAGCCCCTGTGTATATTATAAAGAATAGCAGCCTTTGTCTATATAATAGAGAATAGCAGGCCCTGTGTATATTATAGACAATAGCAGCCCCTGTGTATATTAGAGAGAATAGCAGCCCCTGAGTATATTATAGGGAATAGCAACCCCTGTGTATATTATAGAGAATTGTAGCCCCTGAGTATATTATGGAGAATAGCAGCCCCTGTGTATATTATAGAGAATAGCAGACACTGTGTATATTATAGAGAACAGAAGCCGCTGTGAATATTATAGATACTAGCAGCCCCTGTGTATATTTTCGAGAATAACAGTCCCAGTGTATATTAAATGGAAAAGCATCCCTTGTGTATATTGTAGGGAATAACCGCCCCAGTGTTTATTATAGTGAATAGCAGCCCCTGCATATACCATAGGGAATAGCAGCCCTTCTCTATATTATAGGGAATAGCAGCCCCTGTGTATATTATATGGAATAGCAGCCCATGTCTATATAATAGGGAATAGCAGGCCTTGTGTATATTATAGACAATAGCAGCCACTGTGTATATTATAGAGAATAGCAGCCCCTGTGTATATTATAGACAATAGCAGCCACTGTGTATATTATAGAGAATACTAGCCCCTGTGTATGTTATAGAGAATAGCAGCCCCTGTGTATATTGTAGGGAAAAGCAGCCCCTGTGTATATTATACAGAATAACAGTCCCTGTGTATATTGTAGGGAAAAGCAGCCCCAGTGTATATTATAGACAATAGCAGCCCCTGTGTATATTAGAGAGAATAGCAGCCCCTGAGTATATTATAGGGAATAGCAGCCCCTGTGTTTATTATAGAGAATTGTAGCCCCTGAGTATATTATGGAGAATAGCAGCCCCTGAGTATATTATAGGGAATAGCAGCCCCTGTGTATATTATAGAGAATAGCAGAAACTGTGTATATTATAGAGAATAGCAGCCCCTGTGTATATTTTCGAGAAAAAAGTCCCAGTGTATATTAAATGGAAAAGCATCCCTTGTGTATATTGTAGGGAATAACCGCCCCTGTGTATATTGTAGAGAATAGCAGCCACTGTGTATATTATAGAGAATAGCAGCCCCTGTGTATATTATAGAGAATAGCAGCCCCTGTGTATATTATAGAGAATAGCAGTCCCTGTGTATATTATAGAGAATAGCAGTCCCTGTGTATATTATAGAGAATCGCAGCCCCTGTGTATATTATAGAGAATAGTAGCCCCTGTGTCTTTTATAGAGAATAGTAGCCCCTGTGTATATTATAGAGAATAGCAGTCCCTGTGTCCATTATAGAGAATTGTAGCCCCTGTGTATATTATAGAGAATAGCAGCCCCTGTGTATATTATAGGGAATAGCAGCACCTGTGTATATTACAGAGAATAGCAGCCCCTGTGTATATTATAGAGAATAACAGCCCCTGTGTATAATATAGGGAATAGTAGCCCCTGTGTATATTATAGAGAATAACAGTCCCCGTGTATATTATAGAGAATAGTAGCCCCTGTGTATATTATAGAGAATAGCAGCCCCTGTGTATATTATAGAGAATAGCAGCCCCTGTGTATATTATAGGGAATAGCAGCCCCTGTGTATATTATAGAGAATAACAGCCCCTGTGTATATTATAGGGAATAGTAGCCCCTGTGTATATTATACAGAATAACAGTCCCTGTGTATATTATACAGAATAACAGTCCCTGTGTATATTAGAGAGAATAGCAGCTCCTGAGTATATTATAGGGAATAGCAACCCCTGTGTATATTATAGAGAATTGTAGTTCCTGAGTATATTATGGAGAATAGCAGCCACTGTGTATATTACAGGGAAAAGCAGCCCCTGAGTATATTATAGGGAATAGCAACCCCTGTGTCCATTATGGAGAATAGCAGCCCCTGTGTATATTATAGGGAATCACAGCCCCTGTGTATATTATAGAGAATAGCAGACACTGTGTATATTATAGAGAACAGCAGCCGCTGTGAATATTATAGAGACTAGCAGCCCTTGTGTATATTTTTGAGAATAACAGTCCCAGTGTATATTAAATGGAAAAGCATCCCTTGTGTATATTGTAGGGAATAACCGCCCCAGTGTTTATTATAGTGAATAGCAGCCCCTGCATATACTATAGGGAATAGCAGCCCTTGTCTATATTAGAGAGAATAGCAGCCCCTGTGTATATTATAGGGAATAGCAGGCCCTGTGTATATTATAGGGAATAGCAGCCTTTGTGTATATTATAGAGAATAGCAGCCCATGTCTATATAATAGGGAATAGCAGGCCCTGTGTATATTATAGAGAATAGCAGCCCCTGTGTATATTATAGAGAATAACAGTCCCTGTGTATATTGTAGGGAAAAGCAGCCCCTGTGTATATTATAGAGAATTGTAGCCCCTGAGTATATTATGGAGAATAGAAGCCCCTGAGTATATTATAGGGAATAGCAGCCCCTGTGTATATTATAGAGAATAGCAGACCCTTTGTATATTATAGAGAACAGCAGCCGCTGTGAATATTAGAGACTAGCAGCTCCTGTGTATATTTTCAAGAATAACAGTCCCAGTGTATATTAAATGGAAAAGTATCACTTGTGTATATTACAGGGAATAACCGCCCCTGTGTATATTGTAGAGAATAGCAGCCACTGTGTATATTATAGAGAATAGCAGCCCCTGTGTATATTATAGAGAATAGCAGCCCCTGTGTATATTATAGAGAATAGCAGTCCCTGTGTATATTATAGAGAATAGCAGTCCCTGTGTATATTATAGAGAATCGCAGCCCCTGTGTATATTATAGAGAATAGTAGCCCCTGTGTCTTTTATAGAGAATAGTAGCCCCTGTGTATATTATAGAGAATAGCAGTCCCTGTGTCCATTATAGAGAATTGTAGCCCCTGTGTATATTATAGAGAATAGCAGCCCCTGTGTATATTATAGGGAATAGCAGCCCCTGTGTATATTATAGGGAATAGCAGCACCTGTGTATATTACAGAGAATAGCAGCCCCTGTGTATATTATAGAGAATAACAGCCCCTGTGTATATTATAGGGAATAGTAGCCCCTGTGTATATTATAGAGAATAACAGTCCCCGTGTATATTATAGAGAATAGTAGCCCCTGTGTATATTATAGAGAATAGCAGCCCCTGTGTATATTATAGAGAATAGCAGCCCCTGTGTATATTATAGGGAATAGCAGCCCCTGTGTATATTATAGAGAATAACAGCCCCTGTGTATATTATAGGGAATAGTAGCCCCTGTGTATATTATACAGAATAACAGTCCCTGTGTATATTATACAGAATAACAGTCCCTGTGTATATTAGAGAGAATAGCAGCTCCTGAGTATATTATAGGGAATAGCAACCCCTGTGTATATTATAGAGAATTGTAGTTCCTGAGTATATTATGGAGAATAGCAGCCACTGTGTATATTACAGGGAAAAGCAGCCCCTGAGTATATTATAGGGAATAGCAACCCCTGTGTCCATTATGGAGAATAGCAGCCCCTGTGTATATTATAGGGAATCACAGCCTCTGTGTATATTATAGAGAATAGCAGACACTGTGTATATTATAGAGAACAGCAGCCGCTGTGAATATTATAGAGACTAGCAGCCCTTGTGTATATTTTTGAGAATAACAGTCCCAGTGTATATTAAATGGAAAAGCATCCCTTGTGTATATTGTAGGGAATAACCGCCCCAGTGTTTATTATAGTGAATAGCAGCCCCTGCATATACTATAGGGAATAGCAGCCCTTGTCTATATTAGAGAGAATAGCAGCCCCTGTGTATATTATAGGGAATAGCAGGCCCTGTGTATATTATAGGGAATAGCAGCCTTTGTGTATATTATAGAGAATAGCAGCCCATGTCTATATAATAGGGAATAGCAGGCCCTGTGTATATTATAGAGAATAGCAGCCCCTGTGTATATTATAGAGAATAACAGTCCCTGTGTATATTGTAGGGAAAAGCAGCCCCTGTGTATATTATAGAGAATTGTAGCCCCTGAGTATATTATGGAGAATAGAAGCCCCTGAGTATATTATAGGGAATAGCAGCCCCTGTGTATATTATAGAGAATAGCACACCCTTTGTATATTATAGAGAACAGCAGCCGCTGTGAATATTAGAGACTAGCAGCTCCTGTGTATATTTTCAAGAATAACAGTCCCAGTGTATATTAAATGGAAAAGTATCACTTGTGTATATTACAGGGAATAACCACCCCAGTGTATATTATAGAGAATAGCAGTCCCTGTGCATGTTATAGAGAATAGCAGCCCCTGTGTATATTATACAGAATAACAGTCCCTGTGTATATTATAGGGAATAGCAGCCCCTGTCTATATTATAGAGAATAGCAGACCCTTTGTATATTATAGAGAACAGCAGGCGCTGTGAATATTATAGAGACTAGCAGCACATGTGTATATTTTTGAGAATAACAGTCCCAGTGTATATTAAATGGAAAAGCATCCCTTGTGTATATTGTAGGGAATAACTGCCCCAGTGTTTATTATAGTGAATAGCAGCCCCTGCATATACTATAGGGAATAGCAGCCCTTGTCTATATTAGAGAGAATAGCAGCCCCTGTGTATATTATAGGGAATAGCAGGCCCTGTGTATATTATAGAGAGTAGCAGCCCCTGTGTATATTATAGGGAATAGCAGGCCCTGTGTATGTTATAGAGAATAGCAGCCCCTGTGTATATTATAGAGAACAGCAGTTGCTGTGAATAATATAGAGACTAGCAGCCCCTGTGCATATTTTCGAGAATAATAGTCCCAGTGTATATTAAATGGAAAAGTATCACTTGTGTATATTGTAGGGAATAACCGACCCAGTGTTTATTATAGTGAATAGCAGCCCCTGTGTATATTATAGGGATTAGCAGCCCCTGTGTATATTATAGAGAATAGCAGGCCCTGTGTATATTATAGACAATAGCAGCCCCTGTATATATTATACAGAATAACAGTCCTTGTGTATATTGTAGGGGAAAGCAGCCGCTGAGTATATTATAGAGAATAGCAGCCCCTGTGTATATTATAGGGAATAACCTCCCCAGTGTATATTACAGGGAAAAGCAGCCACTGTGTATATTATAGAGAATAGCAGCCCCTGTATACATTATACGGAATTACAGCCCCTGTGTATATTATAAAGAATAGCAGCCTTTGTCTATATAATAGAGAATAGCAGGCCCTGTGTATATTATAGACAATAGCAGCGACTGTGTATATTATAGAGAATATCAGCCCCTGTGTATATTATAGAGAATAGTAGCCCCTGTGTATATTATAGAGAATAACAGCCCCTGTGTATATTATAGAGAATAGCAGCCCCTGTATATATTATACAGAATAACAGTCCCTGTGTATATTAGAGAGAATAGCAGCCCCTGAGTATATTATAGGGAATAGCAACCCCTGTGTATATTATAGAGAATAGCAGACACTGTGTATATTATAGAGAACAGCAGCCGCTGTGAATATTATAGAGACTAGCAGCCCCTGTGTATATTTTCGAGAATAACAGTCCCAGTGTATATTAAATGGAAAAGCATCCCTTGTGTATATTGTAGGGAATAACCGCCCCAGTGTTTATTATAGTGAATAGCAGCCCCTGCATATACTATAGGGAATAGCAGCCCTTGTCTATATTAGAGAGAATAGCAGCCCCTGTGTATATTATAGGGAATAGCAGGCCCTGTGTATATTATAGGGAATAGCAGCCTTTGTGTATATTATAGAGAATAGCAGCCCATGTCTATATAATAGGGAATAGCAGGCCCTGTGTATATTATAGAGAATAGCAGCCCCTGTGTATATTATAGAGAATAACAGTCCCTGTGTATATTGTAGGGAAAAGCAGCCCCTGTGTATATTATAGAGAATTGTAGCCCCTGAGTATATTATGGAGAATAGAAGCCCCTGAGTATATTATAGGGAATAGCAGCCCCTGTGTATATTATAGAGAATAGCACACCCTTTGTATATTATAGAGAACAGCAGCCGCTGTGAATATTAGAGACTAGCAGCTCCTGTGTATATTTTCAAGAATAACAGTCCCAGTGTATATTAAATGGAAAAGTATCACTTGTGTATATTACAGGGAATAACCACCCCAGTGTATATTATAGAGAATAGCAGTCCCTGTGCATGTTATAGAGAATAGCAGCCCCTGTGTATATTATACAGAATAACAGTCCCTGTGTATATTATAGGGAATAGCAGCCCCTGTCTATATTATAGAGAATAGCAGACCCTTTGTATATTATAGAGAACAGCAGGCGCTGTGAATATTATAGAGACTAGCAGCACATGTGTATATTTTTGAGAATAACAGTCCCAGTGTATATTAAATGGAAAAGCATCCCTTGTGTATATTGTAGGGAATAACTGCCCCAGTGTTTATTATAGTGAATAGCAGCCCCTGCATATACTATAGGGAATAGCAGCCCTTGTCTATATTAGAGAGAATAGCAGCCCCTGTGTATATTATAGGGAATAGCAGGCCCTGTGTATATTATAGAGAGTAGCAGCCCCTGTGTATATTATAGGGAATAGCAGGCCCTGTGTATGTTATAGAGAATAGCAGCCCCTGTGTATATTATAGAGAACAGCAGTTGCTGTGAATAATATAGAGACTAGCAGCCCCTGTGCATATTTTCGAGAATAATAGTCCCAGTGTATATTAAATGGAAAAGTATCACTTGTGTATATTGTAGGGAATAACCGACCCAGTGTTTATTATAGTGAATAGCAGCCCCTGTGTATATTATAGGGATTAGCAGCCCCTGTGTATATTATAGAGAATAGCAGGCCCTGTGTATATTATAGACAATAGCAGCCCCTGTATATATTATACAGAATAACAGTCCTTGTGTATATTGTAGGGGAAAGCAGCCGCTGAGTATATTATAGAGAATAGCAGCCCCTGTGTATATTATAGGGAATAACCTCCCCAGTGTATATTACAGGGAAAAGCAGCCACTGTGTATATTATAGAGAATAGCAGCCCCTGTATACATTATACGGAATTACAGCCCCTGTGTATATTATAAAGAATAGCAGCCTTTGTCTATATAATAGAGAATAGCAGGCCCTGTGTATATTATAGACAATAGCAGCGACTGTGTATATTATAGAGAATATCAGCCCCTGTGTATATTATAGAGAATAGTAGCCCCTGTGTATATTATAGAGAATAACAGCCCCTGTGTATATTATAGAGAATAGTAGCCCCTGTATATATTATACAGAATAACAGTCCCTGTGTATATTAGAGAGAATAGCAGCCCCTGAGTATATTATAGGGAATAGCAACCCCTGTGTATATTATAGAGAATAGCAGACACTGTGTATATTATAGAGAACAGCAGCCGCTGTGAATATTATAGAGACTAGCAGCCCCTGTGTATATTTTCGAGAATAACAGTCCCAGTGTATATTAAATGGAAAAGCATCCCTTGTAGGGAATAACCGCCCCAGTGTTTATTATAGTGAATAGCAGCCCCTGCATATACCATAGGGAATAGCAGCCCTTCTCTATATTATAGAGAATAGCAGCCCCTGTGTATATTATAGAGAATAGTAGCCCCTGTATATATTATACAGAATAACAGTCCCTGTGTATATTAGAGAGAATAGCAGCCCTTCTCTATATTATAGAGAATAGCAGCCACTGTGTATATTATAGGGAATAGCAGCCCATGTCTATATAATAGGGAATAGCAGGCCCTGTGTCTATTATAGACAATAGCAGCCCCTGTGTACATTATAGAGAATAGCAGCCACTGTGTATATTATAGAGAATATCAGCCCCTGTGTATATTATAGACAATAGCAGCCCCTGTATATATTATACAGAATAACAGTCCCTGTGTATATTGTAGGGAAAAGCAGCCCCTGTGTATATTAGAGAGAATAGCAGCCCCTGAGTATATTATAGGGAATAGCAACCCCTGTGTATATTATAGAGAATTGTAGCCCCTGAGAATATTATAGGGAATAGCAGCCCCTGAGTATATTATAGGGAATAGCAGCCCCTTTGTATATTATAGAGAACAGCAGCCGCTGTGAATATTAGAGACTAGCAGCTCCTGTGTATATTTTCAAGAATAACAGTCCCAGTGTATATTAAATGGAAAAGCATCCCTTGTGTATATTACAGGGAATAACCGCCCCAGTGTATATTTTAGTGAATAGCACCCCCTGCATATACTGTAGGGAATAGCAGCCCTTGTCTATATTATAGGGAATAGCCACCCTTGTCTATATAATAGGGAATAGCAGGCCCTGTGTATATTATAGAGAATAGCCACCCTTGTCTATATAATAGGGAATAGCAGGCCCTGTGTATATTATAGGGAATAGCAACCCCCCTGTATATTATGGAGAATAGCAGCTCCTGTGTATATTATAGAGAATAGCAGCCCCTGAGTATATTATAGGGAATAGCAGCCCCTGTGTATATTATAGGGAATAGCAGCCCCTGTGTATATTATAGAGAATAGCAGACACTGTGTATATTATAGAGAACAGCAGCCGCGGTGAATATTATAGAGACTAGCAGCCACTGTGTATATTTTCGAGAATAACAGTCCCAGTGTATATTAAATGGAAAAGCATCCCTTGTGTATATTGTAGGGAATATCCGCCCCAGTGTTTATTATAGTGAATAGCAGCCCCTGCATATACCATAGGGAATAGCAGCCCTTCTCTATATTATAGGGAATAGCAGCCACTGTGTATATTATAGGGAATAGCAGCCCTTGTGTATATTATAGGGAATAGCAGGCCCTGTGTATATTATAGACAATAGCAGCCCCTGTGTATGTTATAGAGAATAGCAGCCCCTGTGTATATTATAGAGAATAGCAGCCCCTGTGTATGTTATAGGGAATAGCAGCCACTGTATATATTATACAGAATAACAGTCCCTGTGTATATTGTAGAGAAAAGCAGCCCCAGTGTATATTATAGAGAATAGCAGCCCTGTGTATATTATAGAGAATAGCAGCCCCTGTGTATATTATAGAGAATAGCAGCCCCTGAGTATATTATAGGGAATAGCAACCCCTGTGTATATTATAGAGAATTGTAGCCCCTGAGTATATTATGGAGAATAGCAGCCCCTGTGTATATTATAGAGAATAACAGCCCCTGTGTATATTATACACAATAGCAGCCCCTGTGTATATTATAGGGAATAGCAGCCCCTGTGTATATTATGGAGAATACCAGCTACTGTGTATATTATAGGGAATAGCAGCCCTTGTGTATATTATAGGGAATAGCAGGCCCTGTGTATATTATAGACAATAGCAGCCCCTGTGTATGTTATAGAGAATAGCAGCCCCTGTGTATATTATAGAGAATAGCAGCCCCCGTGTATATTATAGAGAATAGCAGCCCCTGTGTATATTATAGAGAATAGCAGCCCCTGTGTATATTATAGAGAATAGCAGCCCCTGTGTATATTATAGAGAATAGCAGCCCCTGTGTATATTATAGAGAATAGCAGCCCCTGTGTATATTATAGGGAATAGCAGCCCCTGTGTATATTATATAGAATAGCAGCCCCTGTGTATATTATAGGGAATAGCAGCCCCTGTGTATATTATAGAGAATAGCAGCCCCTGTGTATATTATAGAGAATAGCAGTCCCTGTGTATATTATAGAGAATAGCAGCCCCTGTGTATATTATAGAAAATAGCAGCCCCTGTGTATATTATAGAGAATAGCAGCCCCTGTGTATATTATAGAGAATAGCAGCCCCTGTGTATATTGTAGGGAATAGCAGCCCCTGTGTATATTATAGAGAGTAGCAGCCCCTGTGTATATTATAGAGAATAGCAGCCCCTGTGTATATTATAGGGAATAGCAGCCCCTGTGTATATGATGGAGAATAGCAGTTCCTCTGTATATTATAACGAGTAACCATCCTTGTGTATATTATAGAGCATAGCAGCCCCTGTGTCGAAACATAGAACATAGAAAAATAGGAGCAGGAGTCGGCCATTCGGCCCTTCGAGCCTGCTCCGCCATTCAAGATGATCATGGCTGATCCTCTATCTCAATACCATATTCCCGCTCTCTCCCCATAACCCTTGATGCCTTTTGTGTCTAGAAATCTATCTGTTTCCTTCTTAACTATATTTAGTGACTTGGCATCCACATCCTTCTGTGGTAGAGAATTCCACAGGTTCACCACCCTCTGAGTGAAGACATTTCTCCTCATCTCAGTCCTAAATGTCCTACCCTGTATCCTGAGACTGTGACCCCTCGTTCTAGACCCCCCAGCCAGGGGAAACATCCTCCCTGCATCCAGTCTGTCTAGCCCTGTCAGAATTTTATACGTTTCAATGAGATCCCCTCTCATTCTTCTAAACTCTAGTGAATACAGGCCTAGTCGACCCAATCTCTCCTCATACGACAGTCCTGCCATCCCAGGAATCAGTCTGGTGAACCTTCGCTGCACTCCCTCTATGGCAAGTATATCCTTTCTTAGGTAAGGAGACCAAAACTGCACACAGTACTCCAGGTGTGGTCTCACCAAGGCCCTGTATAACTGTAGTAAGACATCCTTGCTCCTGTAGTCAAATCCTCTTGCAATGAAGGCCAACATACCATTTGCCTTCCTAACTGCTTGCTGCACCTGCATGTTTGCTTTCAGTGACTGGTGTACAAGGACACCCAGGTCCCTTTGTACATCAACATTTCCCAATCTAGCACCATTTAAATAATACTCTGCCTTTCTGTTTTTCCTACCGAAGTGAATAACTTCACATTTATCCATGTTATACTGCATCTGCCATGTATTTGCCCACTCACTCAACTTGTCTAAATTGCCTTGAATCCTCTTTGCATCCTCCTCACAACTCACAATACCACCTAGTTTCGTATCATCAGCAAACTTGGAACTATTACATAAGAACATAAGAACATAAGAAATAGGAGCAGGAGTAGGCCATTCGGCCCTTCAAGCCTGCTCCACCATTCAATGAGATCATGGTTGATCTTCTGCCTCAACTCCATTCACCGGTCCTATCGCCATATCCCTTGAATCTATCGACTTCTGTTTTGAATATACCCAATGACTGAGCCTCCACAAGCCTCTGGGGTAGAGAATTCCAAAGATTCACCACCCTCTGTGTGAAGAAATTTCTTCTCATCTCAGTCCTGAATGGCCTACCCTTTATCCTGAGGCTGTGGCCCTTGGTTCTAGACTCCCCATCCAAGGGAAACATTCTCCCAGCATCCACCCTATCAAGCCCTGTAATAATTTTGTATGCTTCAATGAGATCCCCTCTCATTCTTCTGAATTCAAGAGAATACAGGCCTAGTTTACTCAATCTCTTCTCATACGACAGTCCCGCCATCCCAGGAATCAATCTCGTGAATCTTCATTGCACTCCCTCTTTGGCAAGTATATCCTTCCTTAGGTAACGAGACCAAAATTGTACACAGTACTCCAGGTGTGGTCTCACCAAGGCCCTATATAATTGGAGTAAGACTTCTTTACTCTTGTACTCAAATCCTCTTGTAATGAAGGCCAGCATACCATATGCCTTCCTAATGGCTTGCTGCACCTGCACATTCACTTTCAGTGACTCATGTACAAGGACACCCAGGTCCCTTTGAGCATCTACATTTGGTTCCCTCATCCAAATCATTGATATATATTGTGAATAGCTGGGGCCCAAGCACTGATCCCTGCGGTACCCCACTAGTCACCGCCTGCCACCCCGAAAAAGACCCATTTATTCCTACTCTGTATTTCCTGTCTGTTAACCAATTTTCAATCCATGCCAGTATATTACCCCCAATCCCATGTGCTTTAATTTTGCACACTAACCTCTTATGTGGGACTTTATCAAAGGCCTTCTGAAAATCCAAATACACCACATCCACTGGTTCTCCCTTATCTATTCTACCAGTTACATCCTCAAAAAACTCCAGTAGGTTTGTCAAACACGATTTCCCTTTCATAAATCCATGTTGACTTTGTCTAATCCCATTGATATTTTCTAAGTGTCCTGTTATCACATCCTTTATAATAGACTCTAGCATTTTCCCTACTACTGATGTTAGGCTAACTGGTCTGTAGTTCCCTGTTTTCTCTCTCCCTCCTTTTTTAAATAGTGGGGTTACATTTGCCACCCTCCAATCTGCAGGAACTGTTCCATAATCTATAGAATTTTGGAAGATGACAACCAATGCATCCACTATTTCCATGGCTACCTCTTTTAGTACTCTGGGATGCAGATTATCAGGCCCTGGGGATTTATCAGCTTTCAGTCCCATTAATTTCTCCAGTACTATTTTTTTACTAATACTAATTTCCTTTAATTCCTCCTTCTCACTAGACCCTTGGTTCCCTCGCATTTCTGGGAAGTTATTTGTGTCCTCTTCCGTGAAGACAGAACCAAACTATTTGTTTAATTGCTCTGCCATTTCCTTGTTCCCCATTATAAATTCTCCTGTTTCTGACTGTAAGGGACCTACATTTGTCTTCACTAATCTTTTACTTTTTACATACTCATAGAAGCTTTTACAGTCTGCTTTTATGTTCCTTGCAAGTTTACTCTCATACTCTATTTTTCCCCTCTTAATCAATCTCTTGGTCCTTTTTTGCTGAACTCTAAACTGCTCCCAATCCTTAGGCTTGCTACTTTTTCTGGCAACTTTATATGACTCCTCTTTGGATCTAATACTATCCTTAATTTCTTTTGTTAGCCATGGTTGGGCCACTTTTCCTTTTGTGTTTTTGCGGCAGAAAGGAATGTATAACTGTTGCAATTGATGCATTCGTTCCTTAAATGTTAGCCATTGCCTATCCACTGTCATGCCTTTTAATGAAGCTCCCCAATCTATCATAGCCAACTCAATCCTCATACCCTCGTAGTTTCCTTTGTTTAGATTTCAGACCCTAGTTTTGGATTGGACTTCTTGGGGTAGAAATTAGGTCGCGCCCCATTTGGGGCGCAAATATCGTCCGGACGCAAATATTAGCGCCTGGCGCTAATTATCGGCACTGACAGGAAACTTCACTTTTACCGCCCCAGGAGGTGAGTGGAGCGCTAAAGCAGGCGCTGCACACCTCTCTTAAGGCGCAAAGGCCGAGCAGTGAGGCGCTAACTCAGAGCGCTGGCGAAGCTCATGTAATGTCAGTCAGCAATGGAACACACACACAATGGCACGGGCCAGTTCTTAAAGGGAATGGTTAATCTTGCTTTCCATCCACATCCTGTTCATTGCTGCCTTGAATCTCGGCCTGGAGAGACTTGCACATCAAATGTGCTGGAAAGAACAATGGAGAGCACCAGGCAAAGAGCTCAGAGTGCAGCTCCCACGGTCTATGCTAAATCGATACAAGGAATGGCAAATCAAAATGAACCTGCAAAGTGCTGCTCAGTACCCAAAACTCCTTCACACAACGTTGAATCTCTCCAGAAGTCTCTCCCTCTCTCTCTCAGAATGCGTAGTTCAAAAATGCCACCAACAATAAAAGACAGGAAGAGGCCCCCTTTAAATAGCGCCCCCCCCCAGCCCCACAGCGATTGATAGCGTTCCATTCTTCTGGTCGTTGGAAGCGCCAGGCGGTAAGGCAGGGGGCGCCACTCAATTTCCGCTACGGGGCGCCCCAAGGGCGTTGCACCATGGAATGACGTCACAATCTGCGCGCGCAGGTGGTCGCAGCGGTAAGTTTTAGCGCCGCCGCACAATCTCAAGTTAAGTTCTCGAGCGGCGCAAACATCGCTGCGCCCGGGCGTTAGCGGCTTTGCGCGCAATTAGCGCCCTCTTAAGGCGCTAACGGGTGGCGCAACCAAGTGAATTTTTACCCCCTTCACTTTCCATCTTAATGAAGAATTCTATCATGTTATGGTCACTCTTCCCTAAAGGACCCCGCACAACAAGATTATTAATCAACCCCTTCTCATTGCACAATACCCAATCTAGGATAGCCTGTTCCCTAGTTGGCTCCTCAACGTACTGGTCTAAAAAAAACATCTCGTACACACTCCAGGAATTCATCCTCCACAGTATTATTGCTAATTTGGTTTGGCCAGTCTATATGTAGATTAAAGGCACCCATGATTACTGTAGTACCCTTGTTACATGCATCTCTAATTTCCTGTTTGATGCCATCCCTACATTACCACTACTGTTTGGAGGCCTATAGAGAACTCCCACCACTGTTTTCTGCCCCTTGGTGCTTCTTAGCTCCACCCAGACTGATTCTACATCTTGATTTTCTGAGCCAATATCCTTTCTCACTATTGCTCTGATTTCATCCTTTACTAACAACGCCACCCCACCTCCTTTTCCTTTTTGCCTGTCCTTCCTAAATATTGAATATCTTTGGATATTCAGCTCCCAGCCTTGGTCACCCTGCAGCCATGTCTCCGTAATCGCAATTATATCGTATCCGTTTACATCTATTTGCGCTGTTAATTCATCTACCTTATTACGAATGCTTCGTGCATTCAGATGCAGTGCCTCTAGATTTGTCTTTTTAACATTTTTAGACATCTTAACATTTTTTTGTACTATGGCCCTATTTGTCTTATTACCATTTTTTCTTACCCTGACCCTATTTGTTAGTGTACTCCTTTGTTTGTACGCTCTGTCCCTTCCTGACACAATCTGGTTATCCTTAGCTCAATCACATTCCTGCACTGCTTCCTAGTCTTATCTCTTTAGCATTCTAGATTTCTCTCCACCGGGACCCTCCCCCCCCCCCCCCCCCCGCCCCCCCCCCCCCCCTGCCGCTTTATTTAGTTTAAAGTCCTATCTACCTCCCTAGTTATTCGATTCGCTAGAACTCTGGTCCCAGCATGGTTCAGGTGCAGTCCGTCCCAACGGAACAGCTCTCTCTTTCCCCAGTACTGGTGCCAGTGCCCCACGAATCGAAACTCACTTCTCCCACACCAATCTTTGAGCCACGCATTCATCTCCCTGATCCTATTGACCCTATGCCAATTTGCTCGTGGCTCCGGTAATAATCCAGAGATTATGACCTTTGTGGTTCTGCTTTTTAATTTAGTCCCTAGCTGCTCAAACTCTCTCAGCAGAACCTCTTTCTTTGTCCTACCTATATTGTTGGTACCTACGTGGACCACGACAACTGGATCCTCCCCCTCCCACTCCAAGTTCTTCTCCAGCCCGGAGGAGATGTCCTTTACCCTGGCACCGGGTAGGCAACATAGCCTTCGGGACTCACGCTCCTGGCTGCAGAGAACAGTGTCTATCCCCCTAACTATACTGTCGCCTACTACAACCACCTTCCTTTTTACTCCCCCCACTTGAATGGCTTCCTGTACCACGGTGCCGTGGTCAGTTTGCTCGTCCTCCCCGCAGTCCCTGCACTTGTCCACAAGGGTTGCAAGAACCTCGAATCTATTGGACAAGTGCAGGGACTGAGGCTCCTACAATACTACCTCCTGGATCCCCGTACCTGCCTCACTCGCAGTCACACCCTCCTGTCCCTGACCACGTGTCAATTCTAAAGTATTTAATCTAAGGGGTGTGGCTGCCTCCTGGAGCAAAAGGTCCAGGTAACTTTCTCCCTCCCTGATGTCTCGCAATGTCTGCAGCTCGGACTCCAGCTCCTCAACTCGGAGCCGAAGTTCCTCGAGCCGCAGACACTTACCGCAGATGTAGTCGCCCTGGACAAAAATGTCCACAAGCTCCCACACATTGCAGCAGCAACACATCTCCTGTTCTCCCATTATTTTATTTATATAATTAATTAGTTTAGTGTTAATCAAATTATTTACCTCGTTTAGTTTATTAAATTAATTAAATTAAGTTTAGTTTTTTAAATTTAGTTATATGTTATATGTTAACTTAAAACTTAGCCCAGTCATTACCAATCACTTACCTGCCTTACAAGCAGCCCGTGTATATTATAGAGAATAGCAGCCCCTGTGTATATTATAGAGAATAGCAGCCCCTGTGTATATTATAGGGAATAGCAGCCCCTGTGTATATTATAGAGAATAGCAGCTCCTGTGTATATTATAGGGAATAGCAGCCCCTGTGTATATTATACGGGAATAGCAGCCCCTGTGTATATTATAGGGAATAGCAGCCCCTGTGTATATTATAGGGAATAGCAGCTCCTGTGTATATTATAGGGAATAGCAGCCCCTGTGTATATTATAGAGATTAGCAGCCCCTGTGTATATTATAGAGAATAGCAGCCCCTGTGTATATTATAGAGAAGAGCAGCCCCTGTGTATTTAATAGAGAATAGCAGCCCCTGTGTATATTATAGAGAATAGCAGCCCCTGTGTATATTATAGGGAATAGCAGCCCCTGTGTATATTATAGAGAATAGCAGCCCCTGTGTATATTATAGGGAATAGCAGTCCCTGTGTATATTATAGGGAATAGCAGCCCCTGTGTATATTATAGGGAATAGCAGCCCCTGTGTATATTATAGAGAATAGTCGCCCCTGTGTATATTATAGAGAATAGCAGCCCCGGTGTGTATTATGGAGAATAGCAGGCCCTGTGTATATTATAGAGAATAGCAACCCCTGTGTACATTATAGAGAATAGCAGCCCCTATGTATATTATAGAGAATAGCAGCCCCTGTGTATATTATAGGGAATAGCTGCCCCTGTGTATATTATAGAGAATAGCAGCCCCTGTGTATATTATAGAGAATAGCAGCCCCTGTGTATATTATAGAGAATAGTCGCCCCTGTGTATATTATAGAGAATAGCAGCTCCTGTGTATATTATAGAGAATAGCAGCCCCTGTGTATATTATAGAGAATAGTCGCCCCTGTGTATATTATAGAGAATAGCAGCTCCTGTGTATATTATAGAGAATAGCAGCCCCTGTGTATATTATAGAGAATAGCAGCCCCTGTGTATATTATAGAGAATAGCAGCCCCTGTGTATATTATAGAGAATAGCAGCCCCTGTGAATATTATAGAGAATAGCAGCCCCTGTGTATTTTTTTTAATTCTTTTATGGGTTGTGGGCGTCGCTGGCAAGGCCAGCATTTATTGCCCATCCCTAGTTGCCCTTGAGAAGGTGGTGGTGAGCCGCCTTAGAAACATAGAAACATAGAAACATAGAAACTAGGAGCAGGAGTAGGCCATTCGGCCCGTCGAGCCTGCTCCACCATTCAATACGATCATGGCTGATCATCTTGAACCGCTGCTGTCTCTGTGGTGAAGGTACTCCCACAGTGCTGGTAGGGAGAGAATTCCAGGATTTTGACCCAGCGACGATGAAGGATCGGCGATGTACTTCTAAGTCAGGATAGTGTGTGACTTGGAGGGGAACTTGGAGGTGGTGGTGTTCCCATGCGCCTGCTGCCCTTGTCCTTCTCTGTGGAAGAGGTCGTGGTTTTGGGAGGTGCTGCCGAAGAAGCCTTGGCGAGTTGCTGCAGTGCATCTTGTAGATGGTACACACTGCAGCCACGGTACGCCGGTGGTGGAGGGAGTGAATGTTTAAGGTGGTGGATGGGGTGCCAATCAAGCAGGCTGCTTTGTCCTGGATGGTGTTGAGCTTCTTGAGTGTTGTTGGAGCTGCACTCATCCAGGCAAGTGTATTCCATCACACTCCTTACTTGTGTCTTGTAGATGGTAGAAAGGCTTTGGAGAGTCAGGAGGTGAGACACTCGCCACAGAATACCTAGCCTCTGACCTGCTCTTGTTGCCACAGTATTTATGTGGCTGGTCCAGTTAAGTTTCTGGTCAATGGTGACCCCCCAGGATGTTGATGGTAGGGGATTCGGTGATGGTAATGCCATTGAAAGTCAAGGGGAGGTGGTTAGACTCTCGCTTGTTGGAGATAGTCATTGCCTGGCACTTCTGTGGAGCGAATGTTACCTGCCACTTATCAGCCCAAGCCTGAACATCGTCCAGGTCTTATTGCATGTGGGCATGGACTGCTTCATTATCTGAGGAGTTGTGAATGGCACTGAACACTGTGCAATCATCAGCGAACATCCCCATTTCTGACCTTATGTTGGAGGGAAGGTCATTGATGAAGCAGCTGAAGATGGTTGGACCTAGGACACTGCCCTGAGGAACTCCTGCAGCGATGTCCTGGGGCTGTGATGATTGACCTTCAATCACCACAACCATCTTCCTTTGTACTAGGTATGACTCCAGCCAGTGGAGCATTTCCCCCCTCCGATTCCCATTGACTTCAGTTTTACTAGGGCTCCTTCATGCCACACTCGGTCAAATGCTGCCTTGATGTCAAGGGCCGTCACTCTCACCTCACCTCTGGAATTCAGCTCCTTTGTCCATGTTTGGACCAAGGCTGTAATGAGGTCTGGAGCCGAGTGGTTCTGGCGGATCCCAAACTTGGCATCAGTGAGCAGGTTATTGGTGAGTAAGTGCTGCTTGATAGCACTGTCGATGACACCTTCCATCACTTTGCTGATGATTGAGAGTAGACTGATGGGGCGGAACTGGCCGGATTGGATTTGTTCTGCTTTTTGTGGGCAGGACATACCTGGGCAGTTTTCCACATTGTCGGGTAGATGCCAGTGTTGTAGCTGTACTGAAACAGCTTGGCTAGAGGCGTGGCTATTTCTGGAGCACAAGTCTTCAGCACGATAGCCGGGATGTTGTCGGGGCCCATAGCCTTTGCTGTATCCAGTGTGCTCAGCCCTTTCTTGATATCACATGGAGTGAATCGAATTGGCTGAAGACTGGCTTCTGTGATGGTGGGGACCTCAGGAGGAGGCCAATATAGAACATCCAGTCGGCACTTCTGGCTGAAGATGGTTGCAAACGCTTCAGCCTTCTCTTTTGCACTCACGTGCTGGGCTCCACCATCATTGAGGATGGGGATATTCATGGAGCCTCCCCCTCCCGTTAGTTGTTTAATGGTCCACCACCATTCACGACTGGATGTGGCAGGACTGCAGAGCTTTGATCTGATCCGTTGATTGTGGGATCGCTTAGCCCTGTCTATAGCATGCTGCTTCCGCTTTTTAGCATGCATGTAGTCCTGTGTTGCAGCTTCCCCAGGTTGGCACCTCATTTGTAGGTACGCCTGGTGCTGCTCCTGGCATGTTCTTCTACACTCCTTATTGAACCAGAGTTGGTCCCCTGGCTTGATGGTAATGGTAGAGTGAGGGATATGCCGGGCCATGAGGTTACAGATTGTGGTGGAATACAATTCTGCTGCTGCTGATGGCCCACAGTGCCTCATGGATGCCCAGTTTTGAGCTGCTAGATCTGTTCTGAATCTATCCCATTTAGCACGGTGGTAGTGCCACACAACACGATGGAGGGTGTCCTCAGTGTGAAGACAGGACTTTGTCTCCACACTGACTGTGCGGTGATCACTGCTACCAATGCTGTCCTGGACAGATGCATCTGCGACAGGTAGATTGGTGAGGACGAGGTCAAGTAAGTTTTTCCCTCGTGTTGGTTCTCTCACCACCTATTGCAGGCCCAGACTGGCAGTTATGTCCTTCAGGACTCGGCCAGTAGTGGTACTACCGAGCCACTCTTGGTGATGGACATTGAAGTCCCCCACCCAAAGTACATTCTGTGCCCTTGCTACTCTCAGTGCTTCTTCCAAGTGGTGTTCAACATGGCAGAGTACTGATTCATCAGCTGAGGGAGGGCTGTATGTGGTAAGCAGCAGGAGGTCTCCTTGCCCATGCTTGACCTGAAGCCATGAGACTTCATGGGGTCTGGAGTCAATGTTGAGGACTCCCAGGGCCACTCCTTCACACCACTGTGCCGCCTGTCCTGCCAGTGGTGATGGTGATGGAAGAGTTTGGGACATTGGCTGAAAGGTATGATTCAGTGAGTATGACTATGTCAGGCTGTTGCTTGACTAGTCTGTGGGACAGCTCTCCTAATTTTGGCACAAGTCCCCAGATGTTGGTGAGGAGGACTTTGCAGGGTCGACTGGGCTGGGTGTGCCATTGCCGTGTCCATAGCCAGTGCCGAGGTCGATGTCAGGTGGTCCATCCAGTTTCTTTCTTATTATTTTGTTTCGTAGCGGTTTGTTGCAACTGAGTGGCTTGCTGGGCCATTTCAGAGGGCAGTTAAGAGTCAACCACATTGGTGTGGGTCTGGAGTCACATATAGGCCAGACCGGGTAAGGATGGCAGATTTCCTTCCCTAAAGGACATTAGTGAACCAGATGGGCTTTTACGACAATCCGATAGTTTCAAGGTCACCATTACTGATACTGGCTTTTTTCATTCCAGATTTATTTAATTAACTAAATTTAAAATCTCCAACTGCCGTGGTGGGATTTCAACTCACGTTTCAGTGGATTATTAGTCGAGGCCTCTGAGATTACTAGTCTAGTAACATTACCACTACACTACCTTATAGGGAACAGCAACACCTGTGTATATTATAGAGAACAGCAGCCCCTGTGTATATTATAGGGAATAGCAGCCCCTGTGTATATTATAGGGAATAGCAGCCCCTGTGTATATTGTAGAGAATAGCAGCCCCTGTGTATATTATAGGGAATAGCAGCCACTGTGTATATTACAGGGAATAGCAGCGCCTGTGTATATTATAGGGAATAGCAGCCCCTGTGTATATTATAGAGAATAGCAGCTCCTGTGTATATTATAGGGAATAGCAGCCCCTGTGTATATTGTAGAGAATAGCAGCCCCTGTGTATATTACAGGGAATAGCAGCCCCTGTGTATATTATAGGGAATAGCAGCCCCTGTGTATATTATAGGGAATAGCAGCCCCTGTGTATATTGTAGAGAATAGCAGCCCCTGTGTATATTACAGGGAATAGCAGCCCCTGTGTATATTATAGAGAATAGCAGCCCCTGTGTATATTATAGAGATTAGCAGCCCCTGTGTATATTATAGAGATTAGCAGCTCCTGTGTATATTATAGAGAATAGCAGCCCCTGTGAATATTATAGAGAATAGCAGACCCTGTGTATATTATAGAGAATAGCAGCCCCTGTGTATATTATAGAGAATAGCAGCCCCTGTGTATATTGATAGAGAATAGCAGTCTATGTGTATATTGTAGGGAATAGCAGACCCTGTGTATATTATAGAGAAAAGCAGCCCCTGTGTATATTACAGAGAATAGCAGCCCCTGTGTATATTATAGACATGATGTGGAGATGCCGGTGTTGGACTGGGGGGGACAAATGTGAGAAGTCGCACAACACCAGGTTATAGTCCAACAGCTTTATTTGAAATCATAAGCTTTCGGAGCGCTGCTCCTTCGTCAGGTGAAGTGAAGGAATGCATATAGGCACAGCATATATAGTCAGAGAACACTGCCAGATGATTACAGTTAATCTTTCTAACTGCCCTTTATCACACCTCGGCAGAGAGATAATCACGGCAATCAAAGGTGTGGATGTTGTCCAAACAGGTCAGTCAGGAAAACATTACATCAAAGACAATGAGGTGGGGTCACAAGGGGTCAAATGTGGCAGATGCTGGGGTCTGTATGGAAAACAAAAAACTTTTTACTTTTTTTGCTGGAAGTCACAGCAGGTCCGGCTGCATCTGTGTAGAGAGAACAAGCCAACGACGACTCGAGTCTGGATGACTCTACGTCAGGTGGGGTTACATGTAGCGTGACATGAACCCAAGATCCCGGTTGATGCCATCCTCATGGGTGTGGAACTTGGCTATCAGTTTCTGCTCGATGATTTTGCGTTGTCGTGTGTCTCGAAGGCTGCCTTGGAGAACGCTTACCCGAAGATTGGAGGCTGAATGTCCTTGACTGCTGAAGTGTTCCCCGACTGGGAGGGAACACTCCTGCCTGCCGATTGTTGCGCGGTGTCCGTTCATACGTTGTTGCAGTGTCTGCATGGTCTCGCCGATGTACCATGCTCCGGGGCATCCTTTCCTGCAACGTATGAGGTAGACAACGTTGGCCGAGTCACATGAGTATGTACCATGTACCTGGTGGGTAGTGTCCTCACGTGTGATGATGGTATCTGTGTTGATGATCTGGCATGTCTTGCAGAGGTTGCTGTGGTAGGGTTGTGTGGTGTCGTGGTCGCTGTTCTCTTGAAAGCTGGGTAATTTGCTGCGAACGATGGTCTGTTTGAGGTTAGGCGGCTGTTTGAAGGCGAGTAGTGGAGGCGTGGGGATGGCCTTAGCGAGGTGTTCGTCGTCATCGATGACATGTTGAAGGCTGCGAAGAACATGGCGTAGTTTCTCCGCTCCGGGGAAGTACTGGACGACGTAGGGTACTCTGTTGGTTGTGTCCCGTGTTCGCCTTCTGAGGAGGTCTATGCGATTTTTCGCTGTGGCCCATCGGAACTGTCGATCGACGAGTCGAGCGTCATATCCCGTTCTTACGAGGGCGTCTTTCAGCGTCTGTAGGTGTCCATCGCGTTTCTCCTCGTCTGAGCAGATCCTGTGTATTCGCAGGGCTTGTCCATAGGGGATGGCTTCGTTAACGTGGTTAGGGTGGAAGCTGGAGAAGTGGAGCATCGTGAGGTTGTCCGTGGGCTTGCGGTAGAGTGAAGTGCTGAGGTGTCCATCTTTGATGGAGATTCGTGTGTCCAAGAATGAAACCGATTCTGAGGAGTAGTCCATGGTGAGTTTGATGGTGGGATGGAACTTGTTGATGTTATCGTGTAGTCTTTTCAGTGATTCTTCGCCGTGGGTCCATAGGAAGAAAATGTCGTTGATGTATCTGGTGTGTAGCGTTGGTTGGAGGTCCTGTGCAGCGAAGAAGTCTTGCTCGAATTTGTGCATGAAGGGCAGTTAGAAAGATTAACTGTAATCGTCTGGCATTGTTCTCTGACTATATATGCTGTGCCTATGTGCATTCCTTCACTTCACCTGACGAAGGAGCAGCGCTCCGAAAGCTTGTGATTTCAAATAAAGCTGTTGGACTATAACCTGGTGTTGTGCGACTTCCCACATTTATATTATAGACAATAGCAGCCCCTGTGTATATTATAGAGAATAGCAGCTCCTGTGTATATTATAGAGAAAAGCAGCCTCTGTGTATATTACAGAGAATAGCAGCCCCGTGTATATTATAGACAATAGCAGCCCCTGTGTATATTACAGAGAATAGCAGCCCCCGTGTATATTATAGACAATAGCAGCCCCTGCGTATATTATAGAGAACAGCAGCCCCTGTGTATATCATAGAGAATAGCAGGCCCTGTGTATATTATAGAGAATAGCAGCTCCTGTGTATATTATAGAGAAAAGCAGCCCCTGTGTATATTATAGAGAAAAGCAGCCCCTGTGTATATTATAGAGAAAAGCAGCCCCTGTGTATATTATAGAGAATAGCAGCCCCTGTGTATATTACAGAGAAAAGCAGCCCCTGTGAATATTATAGAAAATAACAGCTCCTGTGTATATCATAGAGAATAGCAGCTCCTGTGTATATTGTAGGGAAGAGCAGCCCCTGTGTATATTATAGGGAATAGCAGCCCCTGTGTATATTATACTGAATAGCAGCCCCTGTGTATATTATAAAGAATAGCAGCCCCTGTGTATATTATAGAGAATAGCAGCCCCTGTGTATATTATACTGAATAGCAGCCCCTGTGTATATTATAAAGAATAGCAGCCCCTGTGTATATTATAAAGAATAGCAGACCCTGTGTATATTATAGAGAATAGCAGCCCCTGTGTATATTATAAAGAATAGCAGCCCCTGTGTATATTATAAAGAATAGCAGCCCCTGTGTATATTATACTGAATAGCAGCCCCTGTGTATATTATAAAGAATAGCAGCCCCTGTGTATATTATAAAGAATAGCAGACCCTGTGTATATTATAGAGAATAGCAGCCCCTGTGTATATTATAGAGAAAAGCAGCCCCTGTGTATATTATAAAGAATAGCAGCCCCTGTGTATATTATACTGAATAGCAGCCCCTGTGTATATTATAGAGAATATCAGCTCCTGTGTATATTATAGAGAATAGCAGCCCCTGTGTATATTATACTGAATAGCAGCTCCTGTGTATATTATAGAGAATATCAGCTCCTGTGTATATTACAGAGAATAGCAGCCCCTGTGTATATTACAGAGAATAGCAATCCTGTGTATATTTTAGGAAACAGCTCATTCTGTATATGTTTCATTTAGTAAATATATGAAGGAGGTTTGGTGCCAGTCATACACAGATTCTGTGTATATTACCCTGTTGTGTGTCATCCTCCCGTGAGCCTCTACCATTGTTGATTGGTCCATGTTAACCACATGACACTACATGCCAATCTTAACCCCACATCGGTGTGTTCTAATCATATGACAGCATGGACCAATCACATCCTCACAAGACCCTAGCCAGCAACCATTTTATTTTTAGATTTCTATTTTTAAAGTGTTTTTTAGCATTGATTCCTTCTAAGTGTCAGCTGTGGCTCAGTGGGCAGCACTCTCGCCTCTGAGTCAGAAAGTTGTGGGTTCATGTCCCACTCCAGAGACTTCAGCACAAAAGTCTAGGCTGACATTCCAGTGCAGTACTGAGGGAGTGCCGCACTGTCGGAGGTGCAGTATTGAGGGAGAGCTGCACTGACTGAGGGAGCGCAGCACTGTCGGAGAGGCAGTACTGAAGGAGCGCTGCACTGTTGAAGGGGACGTACTGAGGGAGGGCTGCAGTGTCGGAGGGGCTGTACTGAGGGAGCGCCGCACTGTCGGAGGGGCAGTACTGAGGGAGTGCTGCAGTGTCGGAGGGGCTGTACTGAGGGAGCGCTGCACTGTCGGAGGGGCAGTACTGAGGGAGCGCCGCACTGTTGGAGGGGCAGTACTGATGGAGCGCTGCACTGTCGGAGGGGCAGTACTGAGGGAGCGCTGCACTGTCGGAGGGGTAGCACTGAGGGAGCGCTGCACTGTCGGAGGGGCAGTACTGAGGGAGCGCTGCACTGTCGGAGGGGCAGTACTGAGGGAGCGCCGCACTGTCGGAGGGGCAGTACTGAGGGAGAGCCGCACTGTCGGAGGGGCAGTACTGAGGGAGTGCCGCACTGTCGGAGGGGCGGTACTGAGGGAGCGCTGCACTGTCGGAGGGGCAGTACTGAGGGAGTGCTACACAGTCGGAGGGGCAGTACTGAGGGAGTGCTACACAGTCGGAGGGGCAGTACTGAGGGAGCGCTGCACTGTTAAGCTGCTGTCTTTCAGATGAGACGTTAAACCGAGGCCCCGTCTGCTCTCAGGTGAATGTAAAGATTACGGCACTTGACGTAAGAAAACTACTCGGCACTTGGTCTAAGCGTTAAACAAAGCTTTAATCAACTGTTTTACAACATGGAGATCTAGTTGTGTCCTTCACTAGTTCCTGTTGAGGAATGTCCTAAGCAAGCTGGGCCCATGCCCGAGTATTTATACTCTCCCTGGACAGCGCCACCAGCAGGCCGCCCAGTATTACTTCACACATGAATGACAAGATTCATGTCATTCTTCCCGCCTGAAAGATTGGAAGTCCGGCGGCTTCCTTTTACCGAATTAGTCGGACTAAGAATAGACACAATCGTTTGGATCTCCGTTGGAGGCCGGAAGGCACGTCTCCTCGGACCGTGTTTTGGTCCCTGGGTCGCTTGGTTCGTACCGGCGGGCTGGCAGAGTCCGTGTTGCCTTGATCGACCCGAGGGGGACTGGGGAGATCGTGACTCCGGGTGCGGGTCCTCACCAGCGCAGAGCTGGCTTCATCCTGCTCAATAGCCGGTGATTGACTGGCGTCCTGGCTTCGGGTGGCCATCCCGCGGGGAGCGCTCTGTTCCACGGGTTGATCCAGCGGAGCAGCTGGCAGATCCCTTGGTGTCATCCTCGGAGGAGCGCGGAGTATCGGCGTCGTTAATAAGGATCTCTCGATCGATTGGGTCCGTGGGACCGGTTGGGCAGGGAGCCAGATCCCGAAGTGAAACTGTGGACTCCCGGCCATCAGGGTACCGTACGTACGCGTATGTAGGATTGACATCCATTAGTTCCACCTCGTCGACGAGGGGATCACTCTTGGAGGATCGGACGAATCTTCGGAGCAGCACGGAGCCAGGAGCTGCCAACCATGATGGTAGGGACGTCCCATGAGTGGAGCGACGCTGGAACCCAAAGAATCGTTCGTGAGGAGTAACATTGGTGGATGTAGAAAGAAGAGACCTGATGGAATGCAACGCGTCAGGGAGCAGAGTTTCCCACTGCTGGTCTGGTAGATTGCGTGACCTCAGTGCAAGACGAACAGCGTTCCAAATGATAGCGTTGTATCTCTCAACCTGTCCGTTTCCAATAGGATGATACGGTGTCGTTTTACTTGTGGCGATTCCCTGTTGGGAAAGATAACTTTTGAGTTCGCTTGACATGAAGGAGGGACCCCGATCAGAGTGGATGAAATTGGCCGTACCGCAAAGGGAAAAGACCTGATCGAGGCATTTGATCACTGTGGAAGCAAGCATATTGGGACAGGGGAAAGCAAAGGGAAAGCGTGAATATTCGTCCACCATAGTAAGCAAGTAGGTGTTTCGCGTTGAGGAAGGCAATGGCCCTTTAAAGTCAATGCTGAGTCGCTGCATAGGCTGTGTAGCATGTATGAGCGAGCCATCCGACGGACGGAAGAATTGCGGTTTTAATGCCACGCAAATTCTACAAGTGGAGCATGTTCTTTTCACGTCTTCCGTAGAAAATGGGAGATTTTTAGATCGCACAAAGTGCAACATATGGGTAACGCCAGGATGGCATAAGTCAGTATGAAGATCCGCAAGCGTCGAAGTTGACGTGGAAGAGCAGAATGTACGCGTGAGGTATCCGGGGCCACATTCTCCTTGCCGGGTCGATACTGTATGGTGTAGCCAAAGGCGGCCACTTCCATCCTCCAGAGCTGTATTTTGTTCTTGATTTTAGTGCGTTTCCTGTTATCCAGCATAAAGGCCACCGAGCGCTGATCGGTTATGAGCGTGAAATGGCGACGAGCGAGAAAATGACTCCATTTACGTACTGCTTCGATGATAGCCGTAGCCTCCTTCTCGACAGGAGGATAATGCAGCTCGCTACCCTGCAAAGTTCTAGACAGAAATGCAACGGGTCGACCGCCTTGATTCAAGGTAGCCGAGATCGCCACCTCCGATGCATCGCACTCGACCACGAAAGGGAGATTTTCATCGATGGAATGAAGCGCGGCTTTTTCCAGTTGTTGCTTGAGGAGGTCGAAAGCTGAAATAGCCCTCGCCTCCAACGGAAATGACTTTGCGTGAAGCAGGGGCTGGATCTTGTTGGAAAAGTGCGGTATCCACTTCGCATAATAGGTGAACATGCCGAGGGCCCGACGAAGAGAGCTGAGATTCGTAGGAGGAGGGAGCTCCTGAAGCGGACGAAGTCGCTCCGGATCCGGTTTGATGACACCATTGCCCACCCAGTAGCCAAGGATGTTGACTGATGGTACTGATTTCACAGATTTGGACTCATTTAAGGTTAAGTTGTGATGACGGAGAACGTCAAGAAATTTCTGGAGGTTGGCATCATGCTCCTTCTGGTCATGACCAGCAATGGTGATATTATCCAGATATGGAAAAGTGTCTGTTAAGTTCTCCTGTTTGACTAGGCTATCCATTGCCCGTTGAAAGACGGCCACCCCATTGGTGACCCCGAATGGAAGACGACAAAACTGGTAAAGCCGACCATTGGCCTCAAAAGCCGTATACCTTTTGTCAGAGTCCTTTAACGGTACTTGATGTTATGCGCTCTTTCAGTCAAAAGTTGAAAATACCTTGTAGTTAGCAAGGTTATTGACCATGTCATCGATGCGTGGTAGTGGGTAGGCATCCAGGTCGGTATACTGGTTAATAGTTTGCGAGTAATCGATGCAAAGACGTTTCTTGTGTTGCTTCAGAGGATTTTTAATAATGACGACTTGAGCCCGCCAGGAAGATGAACATGGCTCAATGATACCATCAGCTAGAAGGCGAGAGATCTCTGCCTCGATAAAGGATAGGTCATCTTGGCTGAAACGTCGTGATTTAGTGGCTATGGGCTTACATCGGGGGGAAAGATTGGCAAACAAGGAGGGCTCGTCGAGCGAAGCCGCCGAAAGTGCACAAAACGGTACTTTGGAAATAGTAAGCTCTGGCTTTGATCCTCCAAACTCGAAAGTGAGTCTTTCGTGTTGTTTCTGGAAACCCTGTCCCAGGAGCACATCACTGTATAGGTTTTTGAGCACCCCGAGCCGGGTAGAGAAATAAGTGCGGCCATTGAGAATAAAGTCGACAAGACAAAAGCCGGAAGAGTTAGTGGTCAGTGTCGTCAGAGCCATTGCAATTTCCCTGTCCAAGGGGTAAATACGCAGTTTTAACTTACTGACAGCCTGCTCACTGATGAAGCAGATTAATGCACTCAAAATGTATCCATTTACCGAAACCTTCGTGGCTGCATGGGACAGGCTTTGGGGAAAAACAGCTGTGATGGGAGGAGGGGCAGTTTTATCCTTGACAGCTGTAACATTAGTAGTGGCTCTTGGGGGAGGAGCAGTTTTATAGATGACAGCTGTAACATTAGTAGTGGCTCTTGGGGGAGGAGCAGTTTTATAGGGAGCAGCTGTAACCCTAGAAGAGACTCTTGACTGACATACTTTCGAGAAGAGGCCTTTCTTACTGCAATGATTGCAGATTGCATTACGAGCAGGACAAAATTTCCTATAATGAAATGCACTTCCACAGAAGAAACACTTCCTTTAGATTGCCAAGATGCCGCTAGGGTAGGGTCGTCATCAGCTAGGATAGAGTCATCATCAGTGAAGGCTTCCGCCTGAGGCTTATCGGAGGAGTCACTAAAAGTAATAGCAGCAGTCCGTGCACGTGGTAAAAGATAGGCATCTGCATTTTTTTTTGCCAAGTCCAGAGAATATGCCTGGTCATAGGCAGCTTGTAACTCGAGGGTTTTATTCTCCAGCAGACGCTGGCGTATGAAGGGAGACGCAATTCCATTAATAAAAGAATCACGAATTAACTCCTCCTGGTACTGCTCAGCTGAGACAGCCTTGAGATTACAATCTTTAATGAGCCTGCGAAGCTTTTGAAGGAATTTGTCAAGTGATACCCCGGGTTGTCGTCGAGTTGTGGTCAGTAGATGCCGAGCAAAAATTTTGTTTGGGGCCTTAACATATAGTTGCTGTAGTATTCGGATAGCGGAGTCATAGTTTACACAGTCTTCGATATAGTCAAACACATAAGGGGATACATAATTGGCAAGTATCTCTAACTTATCAGGAACATTCTCACCACACACCCTGAGGAAGTTGCTGAAGGTACGATACCAGTGTTTCCATACCTTAGCAGTTGTAGGAGAATTCGGGTCCAGGTCAAGACGGGCGGGTCTGAGTAGTTTCTCCATGATGGATTGATTACTACATCTGGTTCCCTTCTACCATTTGAGTTGTAGCCGTCTGTTCCCAAAACCACTCAGAGCGTGGAGCAGGTCCAGTTGATTCAATTGACGTAAGAAAACTACTAGGCACTTGGTCTAAGCGTTAAACAAAGCTTTAATCAACTGGTTTACAACATGGAGATCTAGTTGTGTCCTTCTCTAGTTCCTGTTGAGGAATGTCCCGAGCAAGCTGGGCCCATGCCCGAGTATTTATACTCTCCCTGGACAGCGCCACCAGCAGGCCGTCCAGTATTACTTCATACAAGATTCATGTCAGCACTATTTCGAAGAAATGCAGGGGAGTTATCCCCGCTGTCCTGGGGCCAATATTTATCCCTCAAAAATCTTACTAAAACAGATGATCTGGTCATTATCACATTGCTGTTTGTGGATCTTGCTGTGCGCAAATTGGCTGCCGTGTTTCCTACATTACAACACTGACTACACTTCAAAAGTACTTCATTGGCTGTAAAGCGCTTTGGGATGTCCTGCAAATGTGAAAGGCGCCGGAGAAATGCAAGCCTTTCCTCTGTCTTGCAGGTTAGCTCTTCGTACTGCATGGCCTTGGTGTGAGTGTATTGACAATTGATTCATACAGCACACAAGGAGGCCATTTGGCCCATCATGCCCATGCCAACCTTTTAAAGAAAGAAAGACTTGAATTTCTATTGCGATTTTCACATCCTCAGGACTTCCCAAAGCGCTTTACAGCCAATGAAGTACTTTTGAAGTGTAGTCACTGTTGTAATGCAGCACGAGCTCTCCAATTAGTCCCACTCCCCTGCTCTTTCCCCATAGCCCTTCTCCTTTTCAGGTATTTCTCCAATTCCCTTTTGAAAGTTACGATTGAATCTGCTTCCACCGCCCTTTCAGGCAGCGCGTTCCAGATCACAACAACTCGCTGCGTAAAAAACATTCTCCTCATTAATGTCCGGCTCTTTTGCCGATTATCTTCAATCTGTGTCGTCTGGTTACCGACCCTCCTGCCACTGGAAACAGTTTCTCCTTATTTCCTCCATCAAAACCCTTCATAATTTTGAACACATCTATTAAATCTGCCCTTAAACTTCTCTGCTCTAAGGGTAGATAGAGAGAAACGTTGTCTGCTAGTGGGGGAGTCTAGGACAAGGGGGACATAAACTTAAAATCAGAGCCAGGCCATTCAGGAGAGAAGTTAGGAAACACTTCTTCACACAAAGGGTGGTGGAAGTGTGGAACTCTCTCCCACAAAAAGTAGAAGATGCCGGGGCTCAATTAATCATTTTAAATCTGAGATCGATAGACTTTTGCTAGACAAGGGGATAAAAGGATATGGAGCCAAGGCGGGTAGATAGATTTAAGATACAGATCAACCAGAATCTCATCGAATGGCGGAACAGGCTCGAGGGGCTGAATGGCCTCCTCCTGTTCCCAAGGACAAGCCACCCAGTTATCAGCCCTGGTTTGTTGTCGCCTATCTCTTACCGTGCCTGTGTCACATGACTTGCCCAGTAGCCCCACAATTGCGTCTCTGGATTGCTCTGCTCCGTTCCCCGCTCTGTGTCCCAGGCTGCACCAGGAGAGATATTAGAGAGAAGAGTCCCGAGTGTTGAGTAAATCTCTCTCTTCCTGTTACCGAGAAGATGCTCCTGCTATTACAGCAGCCCAACATCAAAAAAAGAGACCAGACCTCGACAGGCAACAAATGACGTTGAATTTTCCTGTTCTGGTTCGTGCTAGAGATCCCGTTGGGTTGCCAACTCTGCTTGGACGTATTCCTGGAGGTATCATCACATGACCTCTTGCCTCTCACCGCCCCGCCCTCTCAAACAGCCTTTTACCATCTCCAATACTTTTATAACTAATAAACGAAAGTTTTCAAAGAAAAACACACAATTTAGATAAATGCCCCTGTGATTTTTCTCCCAGGCGTTGCTCCCAGCAGTGTCCTGGAGATTAATCGTTAATTTCTGGAGACTCACGGCCAATCCTGGAGGGTTGGCAACCCCTCAATGGAATTGGAAGAAGAGCAAGGCGTTCTCTGGTGACATGGACAACATAACTCTCTCAACCAACACACCAAAAACCAGATTACTATTCATCGCCTTGATATTTGTGGGATGATGCTGTGCACAGGTTAGGAGCCCAGGTTTACCTATATCACAATAGTGACTGAGATAATCTATATTGTGAAACACTCTGACACATTTCTGTGGTGTGAACAGATTTTAAACAACTTATTTTAGAAAGGAAAAATTTGCAGTGCTCTGGGGAAAGAGCAGGGGGAGTGGGACTAATTGGAGAGCTCTTTCAAAGAGCCGGCACAGGCACGATGGGCCGAATGGCCTCCTTCTGTGCTGTATGATTCTATGAATTAACCTGGAACACGTGAGTCAGGTAGAAATCATTCTGGCGCAAGGTGGCGAGGCTGTGGGCAGGTTCTCTGGGCTGCGAGCTGCTCTGCACGGTGCTGCTGTGTGAAACCGTGCCCCTCACCGCCTGCTCTCCACCTCGGATTTAGTTGCAGGGAATGAATTTCTTAATCAGGGAAATGGCTGGATTGAGGCGAGTGCTAGCTCTGAGTGAGGGTTTCAGTGTCAGGGCTTCACATTACTCTGTGCATGTGATCACTGGTCCATCTGTTTCTGGGACAAGCAGCTGTTTGCAATGTGACACTGTCAATCCAGCCATCTCTCTACCTCCAGAATCCTTCTGTACCTCAGAGTGGGTGAATTATTTCTTTTTAATTGAGTTTTGTTTTCACGATGTGAGCAAGATTGCATTTATCATCAATTCATAGTTGCCCTCATCCTTGTTTTCAAATCCCTCCATGGCCTCGCCCCCTCCCTATCTCTGTAATCTCCTCCAGCCCCACAACCCCCCGAGATCTCTGCGCTCCTCCAACTCTGGCCTCTTGCCCATCCCCAATTTTCATCGCCCCATCATTGGTGGCCGTGCCTTCTGTTGCCGAGGCCCTAAGCTCTGGAATTCCCTCCCTACACCTCTCCGCCTCGCTTCCTCTCTCCTCCTTTAAGACTCTCCTTAAAACCTGCCTCCTTGACCAAGCTTTTGGCCATCTGCCCTAATATCTCCTTATGTGGCTCGGTGTCAAATTTATTTGATAATCGTTCCTGTGAAACACTTTGGGACATTTTACTACGTTAAGGGGGCTATATAAATGCAAATTATTGTTGCTTTTGCCCTGTTTACAGCCGAGTGGTCTGGAGCCAGCTTTTGGCTCAGCCTGAGTCAGAAGGTCCCAGGTTCGATTCCTGCTCCAGACCTTCCCAGTGTCTGGAGAGCGGATACAGGCCCAGCCCGGGTAAGGACGGCAGGTTCCCTTCTCTGAAGGGCACTAGTTGGGATTTGACCACAATCTGGCAGCCCATAAAAATAAGAGATTTGTTGAAATCAATTGATCCTCTTGGTTCATAGAATCATAGAATCATACAGCACAGAAGGAGGCCATCGTGCTTGTGCCCGTGGGTTAGCCGTGGCTCAGTGGGCAGCTCTCTCGCCTCTGAGTCAGACGGTCGTGGGTTCAAATCCCACTTCAGAGACTTGAGCACAAAAATCTAGGTCGACACTCCAATGCCGTACTGAGGGAGCGCCGCACTGTCGGAGGGGCAGTACTGAGGGAGTGCTGCACTGTCGGAGGGGCAGTACTGAGGGAGTGCTGCACTGTCGGAGGGGCAGTACTGAGGGAGTGCCGCACTGTCGGAGGGGCAGTACTAAGGGAGCGCCGCACTGTCGGAGGGGCAGTACTGAGGGAGCGCCGAACTGTCGGAGGGGCAGTACTGAGGGAGAGCCGCACTGTCGGAGGGACAGTACTGAGGGAGCGCCGAACTGTCGGAGGGGCAGTACTGAGGGAGCGCGGCACTGTCGGAGGGGCAGTACTGAGGGAGCGCCGCACTGTCGGAGGGGCAGTACTGAAGGAGCGCGGCACTGTCGGAGGGGCAGTACTGAGGGAGCGCGGCACTGTCGGAGGGGCAGTACTGAGGGAGCACTGCACTGTCGGAGGGGCAGTACTGAGGGAGTGCTGCAATGTCGGAGGGGCAGTACTGAGGGAGCGCCGCACTGTCGGAGGGGCAGTACTGAGGGAGCGCTGCACTGTCGGAGGGGCAGTACTGAGGGAGAGCTGCACTGTCGGAGGGGCAGTACTGAGGGAGCGCCGCACTGTCGGAGGAGCAGTACTGAGGGAGCGCCGCACTGTCGGAGGGGCAGTACTGAGGGAGAGCTGCACTGTCGGAGGGGCAGTACTGAGGGAGCGCTGCACTGTCGGAGGGGCAGTACTGAGGGAGAGCTGCACTGTTGGAGGGGCAGTACTGAGGGAGCGCCGCACTGTTGGAAAGGCAGTACTGAGGGAGCGCCGCACTGTTGGAAAGGCAGTACTGAGGGAGTACGAGCCTGGGAGCGCAGCATTGTCGGAGGGGCAGTACTGAGGGAGCACCGCACTGTCGGAGGGGCAGTACTGAGGGAGCGCAGCATTGTCGGAGGGGCAGTACTGAGGGAGCACCGCACTGTCGGAGGGGCAGTACTGAGGGAGCGCAGCATTGTCGGAGGGGCAGTACTGAGGGAGTGCTGCACTGTCGGAGGGGCAGTACTGAGGGAGTGCTGCACTGTTGGAGGGGCAGTACTGAGGGAGCGCCGCACTGTCGGAGATGCCGTCTTTCGGATGAGACGTTAAACCGAGGCCCCATCTGCTCTCTCATGTGGATTTAAAAGATCCCAAGGCACTATTTTGAAGAAGAGCAGGGCAGTTCTCCCCGGTGTCTTGGTCAATATTTAGCCCTCAACCAACAGATTATCTGGTCATTATCACATTGCTGTTTGTGGGATCTTACTGTGCACAAATTGGCTGCCGCGTTTCCTGCATTACAACAGTGACTACACTTCAAAAGTTCTTCATGGGCTGTAAAGCGCTTTGGAACGTCCTAACATAAGAAATAGGAGCAGGAGTCGGCCATTTGGCCCCTCGAGCCTGCTCCGCCATTCAATAAGATCATGGCTAATCTTCTACCTCATCTCCACTTTCCTGCACTATCCCCATATCCCTTGATGCCCTTAATATTCAAAAATCTATCGATCTCTATTTTGAATATACTCAACGACTGAGCCTCCACAGCCCTCTGGGGTAGAGAATTCCAAAGATTCACCACCCTCTGAGTGAAGAATTTCTCCTCATCTCAGTCCTAAATGGCCGACCCCTTATTCTGAGACTGTGACCCCTGGTTCTAGACTCCCCAGCCAGGGGAAACATCCTCCCTGCATCTACCCTGTCAAGCCCTGTAAGAATTTTGTATGTTTCAATGAGATCACCTCTCATTCTTCTAAACTCTAGAGAATATAGAGTCATAGTCATAGAGTTATACAGCACAGAAAAAGGCCCTTCTGCCCATCGTGTCCGTGCCGGCCATCAAGCCCTATCTATTCTAATCCCATTTTCCAGCACTTGGTCCGTAGCCTTGTATGCTATGGCGTTTCAAGTGCTCATCTAAATGCTTCTTGAATGTTGTGAGGGTTCCTGCCTCTACCACCCTTTCAGGCAGTGAGTTCCAGATTCCAACCACCCTCTGGGTGAAAAAGTTTTTCCTCAAATCCCCTCTAAACCTCCTGCCCCTTACCTTGAAACTATGCCCCTTGGTTATTGACCCCTCTACTAAGGGGAAAAGTTCCTTTCTATCTACCCTATCTATGCCCCTCATAATTTGTACACCTCAATCAGGTCCCCCCTCAGTCTTCTCTGCTCTAAGGAAAATAACCCCAGCCTGTCCAGTCTCTCTTCATAGCTGAAGCACTCCAGCCCAGGTAACATCCTGGTGAATCTCCTCTGCACCCTCTCTAATGCAATCACATCCTTCCTATAGTGTGGCAACCAGAACTGCACACAGTATTCCAGCTGTGGCCTAACTAGCGTTTTGTACAGCTCCATCATAACCTCCCTGCTCTTATATTCTATGCCTCGGCTAATGAAGGCAAGTATCCCATATCGGCCTAGTCTACTCAATCTCTCCTCATCGGACAATCCCCAATCCCAAGGACCAGTCTGGTGAACCTTCGTTGCACTCCCTCTATGGCAGGTATATCCTTCCTTAGGTAAGGAGACCAAAACTGTACACAATACTCCAGGTGTGGTCTCACCAGGGCCCTATATAATTGCAGTAAGACGTCTTTACTCTTATACTCAAATCCTCTTGTAATAAAGGCCAACATACCATTTGCTTTCCTAATTGCTTGCTGTACCTGTACATGTTAACTTTCAGTGATTTGTGTACAAGGACACCCAGGTCCCTCTGAACACCAACATTTCCCAATCTCTCACCATTTAAAAAATACTCTGCTTTTCTATTTTTCCTACCAAAATGGATAACTTCACATTTCTCCACATTTTATTCCATTTGCCATGTTCTTGCCCACTCACTTAGCCTGTCTATATCCCCTTGAAGCCTCCTTGCATCCTCCTCACAACTTACATTCCCACCCAGCTTTGTATCATCAGCAAACTTGGATATATTACATTTGGTCCCCTCATCCAAATCATTGATGTAGATTGTGAATAGCTGAGGTCCAAGCACTGATCCTTGCGGTACCCCACTAGTTACAGCCTGCCAACCCGAAAATGACCCATTTATTCCTACTCTCTGTTTTCTGTCCGTTAACCAATCCTCAATCCATGCTAGTATATTACCCCCAATCCCATGAGCCCTAATTTTGTTTAATAACCTCTTGTGTGGCACCTTATCGAATGCCTTCTGAAAATCCAAATACACCACATCCACTGGTTCCCCCTTATCTATTCTGCTAGTTACAACCTCAAAAATCTCTAACAGATTTGTCAAACATGATTTCCCATTCATGAATCCGTGTTGACTCTGCCCAATCCTATTATTATTTTCTAAGTGTCCTGTTACCATGTCCTTAATAATAGATTCTAGCATTTTCCCTACTACTGATGTCAGGCTAACAGGTCTGTAGTTCCCCATTTTCTCTCTCCCTCCTTTCTTAAATAGTGGGGTTACATTTGCCACCTTCCAATCTGTGGGAATCGTTCTCGAATCTATGGAATTTTGGAAATTAACAACAAATGCATCCACTATCTCTATAGCCACCTCTTTCAAAACCCTAGGATGTAGGCCATCAGGTCTAGGGGATTTATCGGCTTTCAGTCTCATTAATTTCTCCAGTACTACTTTTTTACTAATACTAATTTCTTTCAGTTCCTCATTCTCACTAGACCCTTGGTTCTCCACTATTTCTATGAAGTTTTTTGCGTCTTCTTCCGTGAAGACAGACACAAAGTATTTGTTTAATTTCTCTGCCATTTCCTTATTCCCCATTATAATTTCTCCTGCCTCAGCCTGTAAGGGACCCACATTTACTTTCGCTAATCTTTTCTTTTTTACATACCTATAGAAGCTTTTACAGTCTGTTTTTATGTCTGTTGCTAGTTTACTCTCATATTCTATTTTCCCTTTGTTTATCAATTTCTTGGAATCCTTTGCTGAATTCTAAAATCTTCCCAATCCTCAGGCTTACTGCACTTTTTGTCAACATTATAAGCCTCCTCCTTTGATCTAATACTATCTTTAACTCCTCTTGTTAGTCACGGTTGGACCACTTTTCCTGTGGGGTTAAAGGAATGTATATTTGTTGTAAATTATATATTAATTCTTTAAATGCTGGCCATTGCTTTTCTACCGTCATACCTTTTAATGCAGTTTCCCAATCTACCTTAGCCAACTTGCCCCTCATACCTACGTAGTTTGCTTTGTTTAGATTTAAGACCCTAGTTTCGGATTTAACTAAATCACTTTCAAACTCAATATAAAATTCTATCATATTATGGTCACTCTTCCCTAAAGGCCCCTTTACTACAAGGTTATTAATTAACCCTTTCTCGTTGCACAATACTAGATCTAAAATAGTCAGTTCCCTAGTTGGTTCCTCAACATACTGATCTAGAAAACTATCTTGCATACATTCCATGAATCGTGAAAGGCGCTATAGAAATGCAAGTCCCTTCTTTGAAAAAGCTTTCCAATTAGTCCCACTCCCATGCCCTTTCCCTACAGCCCTACAATTAGTCCCACTCCCATGCCCTTTCCCTACAGCCCTACAATTAGTCCCACTCCCATGCCCTTTCCCTACAGCCCTACAATTAGTCCCACTCCCATGCCCTTTCCCTACAGCCCTACAATTAGTCCCACTCCCATGCCCTTTCCCTACAGCCCTACAATTAGTCCCACTCCCATGCCCTTTCCCTACAGCCCTACAATTAGTCCCACTCCCATGCCCTTTCCCTACAGCCCTACAATTAGTCCCACTCCCATGCCCTTTCCCTACAGCCCTACAATTAGTCCCACTCCCATGCCCTTTCCCTACAGCCCTACAATTTTTCCCCTTCAAGTATTTATCCAATTCCATTTTGAAAGTTACTATTGAATCAGCTTCCACCGCCCTTTCAGACAGTGGGTAGGCGGCGGGGGGGGGAGGGGGTAACTCTGACCTTGAGTGACCTTTAGCCCCATTTTTCTTTATTCATTCCTGTGGACGTCGCCGGCAAGGCCAGCATTTATTGCCCATCCCTAATTGGCCTTGAGAAAGAAAGACTTGCATTTATATAGCGCCTTTCACAACCACCGGACGTCTTAAAGTGTTTTACAGCCAATGAAGTTTTTTTTGAAGTGTAGTCACTGTTTTAACGTGAGAAACGCAGCAGCCAATTTGCGCACAGCAAGGTCCCACAAACAGCAATGTGATAATGACCAGATAATCTGTTTTTGTTAAGTTGGTTGAGGGATATGTATTGGACTCAGGACACCGGGGGTAACTCTCCTGCTCTTCTTCGAAATAGTACCATGGGATCTTTTACAGCCACCTGAGAGGGCAGACGGGGCCTCGGTTTAACGTCTCATCCAAAAGATGGCACCTCCGACAGTGCAGCACTCCTTCAGCACCGCACTGGAGTGTCAGCCTAGCTTTACGTGCTCAAGTCTCTGGAGTGGGAGTTGAACCCACAACCTTCTGACTCCGAGGCGAGTGTGCTACCCACTGAGCCACAGCAGGTTAAAGTGGTGGTGAGCCGCCTACTTGAATAAGTGACTTGCTAGGCCGTTTCAGAGGACAGTTAAGAGTCGCCATATTGCTGTGGGTCTGGAATCACATGTAGGCCAGACCGGGTAAGGACAGCAGATTTCCTTCCCTAATGGACATTAGTGAACCAGATGGGTTTTTACGACAATCCGACAGATTCATGGTCACCATTACTGATACTAGCTCTTTATTCCAGTTTTTTTTTTATTCATTCCTAGGATGTGGGCATCGCTGGCGAGGCCGGCATTTATTGCCCATCCCTAATTGTCCTTGAGAAGGTGGTGGTGAGCCGCCTTCGTGAACCGCTGCAGTCTGTGTGCTGAAGGTGCTCCCACAGTGCTGTTAAGGAGGGAGTTCCAGGATTTTGACCCAGCAACCATGAAGGAATGGCGATATATTTCCATGATGCGGAGATGCCGGTGTTGGACTAGGGTGGACAAAATTGAGAGGTCGCACAACACCAGGTTATAGTCCAACAGTTTTATTTGAAATCACAAGCTTTCGGAGCTATCGATTGCCCCTTCCTCACCTGAGGAAGGAGCAATCGATAGCTCCGAAAGCTTGTGATTTCAAATAAAACTGTTGGACTATAACCTGATATATTTCCAGTCAGGATGATGTGTGTTTAATTAATTTAATTTAATTTAAAATCCCAGCTGCTCTGCTGGGATTTGAGCTGGTGACTCTGCTGCCCTCTGGTGGCAAGAGCGTGAACTGCAGGGGGCGGGGCGGTGCACGGGCAGCTGGGATTCCTGGCAAGAGGCAGCGCGGGTACCGCCGGGAGTCCTGGCAAGGGGCGGCGCGGGGACCGCTAGGAGTCCTGGCAGGGGGGCGGCGCGGGGACCGCTGGGAGTCCTGGCAGGGGGCGGCGCGGGGGCCGCTGGGAGTCCTGGCAGGGGGGCGGCGCGGGGGCCGCTGGGAGTCCTGGCACGGCGCACGCGAGGGTAGCTGGGAGTCCTGGCAGGGGGCGGCGCGGGGGCCGCTGGGTTTAGGCCTCAGGCCTCGGGCGGCGATGGCCGAGGCGGCGGCGGAGCGGGATCGGGAGCGCGACGAGGAGGCGGTGTCTTGGACCCCCGAGGTGGAGGTCTGCCTCTTCCACGCCATGCTGGGGCACAAGCCCGTGGGTGAGTCCGCGGCCCCGGGCCTCAGGAGCAGGAGTAGCGGCGGCGCCGGGGGTGGCGCGGAGGCGAAGGCCGGGCCCCCTCCCCGGGATCCCCGCGACACCGAGCTCCCCGGCCCCCGTCACTGGGAGTCACTGCGGCCGCAGACCTGAAACGTTGACTCTGTTTCTCTCCACAGAGGCTGCCGGGCCTGCTGAGCATTTCCAGCATTTTCTGTTGTTATTTCAGATTTTCAGCAACCGCAGGCCCCGCCCCCTTCACTCGCCCCGCCCCTTCACTCGCCCCGCCCCTCGATCGCAGCCCCGCCCCTTGCTGCAATGCCTGGCCGGAGGGTGACTGGGTCGTGGTGTGGGTCAATGTGGGGTCATGGTGTGGGTCAATGTGGGGTCATGGTGTGGGTCAATGCCTGGCCGGAGGGTGACGGGGTCGTGGTGTGGGTCAATGCCTGGCCGGAGGGTGACGGGGTCGCGGTGTGGGTCAATGCCTGGCCGGAGGGTGACGGGGTCGTGGTGTGGGTCAATGCCTGGCCGGAGGGTGATGGGGTCATGGTGTGGGTCAATGCCTGGCCGGGAGGTGACTGGGTCGTGGTGTGGGTCAATGCGGGGTCATGGTGTGGGTCAATGCCTGGCCGGAGGGTGACGGGGTCGCGGTGTGGGTCAATGCCTGGCCGGAGGGTGACGGGGTCGCGGTGTGGGTCACCCCCTGGCCTTTACTGGCACAGGGCCAGCCCTCTGCTGCCTGGTGGCTGCAGTTCCTCTTGCAGCAGATGGCACAGCCCTGCCCCTGTGAAGAGAGCTCCCTATCGCCAATGCCAAGTGGCTGTGTCGGGGGCGGCACAGGTAGGATTGGCGGCAGGTCGAGGTACGCTGGCTCTTGCTCACCCTCGCAGCTGGCGGTGTCACTGACAGCATACATACTGTAACTGGGCACCGTACAAGGAAGTATCTTCAAAGTTATAGTCAGGTAGAATCATAGAATGGTTACAACATGGAAGAAGGCCATTCGGCCCATTGAGCCCGTGCCGGCTCTCTGCAAGAGCACTTAAGCTAGTCCCACTCCCCCCGCCCTTTCCCCGTAGCCATGCAAATGTTTTTCTTTCAGGTAATTCTCCAACTCCCTTTTGAAAGCTGTGATTCAATCTGCCTCCACCACCCTTTCAGGCAGTGCATTCCTGATCTTAACTACTCGCTGCATAAAAAGGTTTTTTCTTATGTTGCCTTTGGTTCTTTTGCCAATCACCTTAAATCTGTGTCCTTTGGTTCTCGACCCTTCTGCCAATGGGAAGAGTTTCTCTCTATCTACTCTGTCCAGACAATTCATGATTTTGAACAGCTCTATCAAATCTCCTCTCAACCTTCTCTGCTCTAAGGAGAACAACCCCAGCTTCTCCAGTCTGTCCACGTAACAAAAGTTCCTCATCCCTGGAATCATTCTCATAGTCATAACGGCACAGAAGGAAGCCATTCGGCCCATCGAGTCCGTGCCGGTTCTCTGTAGAGCAATCTAGTCAGTCCCATTCCCCCGCTCTATCCCCGTAGCCCAGCAAGTTTCCGCTTCCACCACTTCCATCGGCAGCGAATTCCAGGTCGTCACCGCTCGCTGCGTAAAAAAGTTTTTCCTCACATCCCCCCTGTATCTCTTGCCCAAAACCTTAAATCTGTGTCCCCTAGTCCTTGTACCATCAACTAGTGGGAACAGCCTTTCCCCGTCTGGCCTATCCAAACCCGTCATAATCTTGTACACCTCTATCAAATCACCCCTCAACCTCCTTTGCTCTAATGAAAACAAATTCAGCTTCTCCAACCTGTCCTTGTAGCGAAGATCCCCCATCCCTGAAACCATTCTGGTAAATCTCCTCTGCACCCTCTCAAGGGCCTTCACATCCTTCCTAAAGTGTGGTGACCAGAACTGGACACAATTCCAGTTGTGGCCTAACCAGCGCTTTATAAAGGTTCAGCATAACTTCCCTACTTTTGTACTCAATACCTCTATTTATGAAGCCCAAGATCCCATATACTTTGTTAACCACACTCTCAATATGTCCTGCCACCTTCAGGGACCTATGCACATTAACTCCCAGGACCCTCTGTCCCTGCACACTCTTTAAAACTGTGCCATTAAGTGTATATTGCCTCTCCCTGTTCCTTCTGCCAGAATGCATTACCTCACACTTCTCTGTATTAAATTCCATCTGCCACTTGTCTGCCCATTCTGCTAGCCTTTCTATGTCCTGTTGTACTCGATTGGTATCATCATCACTGTTTGCCACACCCCCAAGTTTGGTGTCATCGGCAAATTTAGAAATTCTACTCATTATTCCAATATCCAGGTCATTTTTATATATATATATCAAAAAAAGCAGTGGCCCCAGCACTGACCCTTGGGGAACACCACTGTCTACCATCCTCCAGTCTGAAAAACAGCCATTTACCACAACTCGCTGTTTTCTGTCCTTAAGCCAATTCCTTATCCAAGCTGCCACTGACCCACCTATTCTATGAGCCTCAATTTTGTTAACCAGCCTTCTATGTGGTACTTTGCCAAACGTCTTCCGAAAATCCATGTAGACAACATCCATTGCATTCCCTTCATCAATCCTCCCTGTTACTTCATCAAAAAATTCAATTAGGCTAGTCAAACATGATCTGCCTTTTACAAATCCGTGTTGGCTCTCCTTAATTAGCTTATTTTTTTCTTTGATTATTGTTTCTAAAACTTTACCCACCACTGATGTTAAACTACCGGCCTGTAGTTACTAGGATTGTCCTTGCACCCTTTCTTGAACAATGATGTCACATTTGCCACTTTCCAATCCTCAGGCACCTCCCCCGCATCTAGGGAAGATTGGAAAATTATGGCAAGCCCTTCCGCTATCTCCTCCTCTCATAAATCTTTATCTTCCTGATGCCACCGGTTCTGCCATCTTATCTTCCTTTGGGAATAGGAGCCTGTTCGAATCATTGAAATTTGCAGCACAGAAGGAGGCCATTCGGCCCAACTTGTCTGTGCCGGCCGAATAAGAGCTCTCCAGCCTAATCCCACTTTCCAGCTCTCGGTCCGTAGCCTTGTAGGTTACGGCACTTCAAGTCCATTGTTAACCTCTGCTCGCAGATGTGGGTGCGAGCTGTCGCTAGGTAGGCACAGAGTGCCTCTCTGACCTGACCTGTCCTGACCTGGGATGGCATCTCCCCGCCTGCTTTTGACCCTCATCCCTTTAGCTCAGATCGAGAGATTCCTTAACCTTAATGGGACTGTGTCCATTCCGTCAGCTTGTGAATGCTCCACAGGACCAAGGTCCCCGATTATACACACACAGGCTGCTCTACACATCAAATGCTGGGTCGAATGAGCCGGATATCCCAAGCCCCGAATCCATATTTAAATATAGTTCCTTGCTCGCCCATTCCCAACTCCGGCATTCCCTGTCCACGGGAAATAGAGCACGGCAAAAAGTGGGCGGAGATCGGATGGGATACGTGGTGTTATTAAGACCGATCCTGGTGTGGAACTGTGAGTTTGTCTTTCTGTTCATTGTGTCAGCCGTGGCTCAGTGGGTAGCACTCTCTCTCTCGCCTCTGAGTCAGAAGGTTGTGGGTTCAAGTCCCACTCCAGACACTAGAGCACAAAATCTAGGCCAACACTCCCAGTGCAGTACTCGGGGAGCGCTGCACTGTCGGAGGGGAAGTACTGAGGGGCTGTCGCACTGTCGGAGGGGCAGTACTGAGGCAGTGCTGCACTGTCGGAGGGGCAGTACTGAGTGAGTGCTGCACTGTCGGAGGGGCAGTACTGAGGGAGAGCCGCACTGTCGGAGGGGCAGTACTGAGGGGCTGTCGCACTGTCGGAGGGGCAGTACTGAGGGGCTGTCGCACTGTCGGAGGGGAAGTACTGAGGCAGTGCTGCACTGTCGGAGGGGCAGTACTGAGGGGCTGTCGCACTGTCGGAGGGGCAGTACTGAGGGAGCGCCGCACTGTCGGAGGGGCAGTACTGAGGGAGCGCCGCACTGTCGGAGGGGCAGTACTGAGGGAGTGCCGCACTGTCGGAGGGGCAGTACTGAGGGAGTGCCGCACTGTCGGAGGGACAGTACTGAGGGAGCGCCGCACTGTCGGAGGGACAGTACTGAGGGAGCGCTGCACTGTCGGAGGGACAGTACTGAGGGAGTGCCGCACTGTCGGAGGGACAGTACTGAGGGAGCGCTGCACTGTCGGAGGGGCAGTACTGAGGGAGTGCTGCACTGTCGGAGGGACAGTACTGAGGGAGCGCTGCACTGTCGGAGGGACAGTACTGAGGGAGCGCCGCACTGTCGGAGGGGCAGTACTGAGGGAGCGCTGCACTGTCGGAGGGGCAGTACTGAGGGAGTGCTGCACTGTCGGAGGGACAGTACTGAGGGAGCGCTGCACTGTCGGAGGGACAGTACTGAGGGAGCGCTACATTAAATAAACCAAGACCTTGTCACCAGTTCAGGTGGGTGTAAAAGATCCCACGCCACTATTCAAAGCAGAGCAGGGGAGTTCTCCCAGTGTCCTGGGGCCAACATTCTTTCCTCACCAACACCACCAAAAACAGATTACCTGGCCATTTATTTCATTGCTGAATAAATGCAGATTTCTTTCTTTCTCTCTCTCTACAGGAGTTAACCGGCACTTCCACATGATCTGTATCCGGGACAAATTCAGTCAGAATATCGGACGTCAAGTCTCTTCAAAAATAGTTTGGGAACATCTGAATGTCATGTACGACATGCAAGCACTGGTACGCAGCTAGTCACAAATGTGCTTTTGGTTTGGGGTCTGGCGAGTTGATGGGTCACTGACCTCATAGAGAAGTCCGTTTGCATCCACATGATAACACAAACCGCATCACAAGCACCGTGGCATTTCACACGAGTCGATCTTTCAGTGTTGCACGCAAAGTCTCATCGAGCTATATAGAAATTACAGCCCAGAAACGGGCCATTCGGTCCAACCAGCATGTGTTTGTGTTTATCCTCGACGGGAGCAGGATCCAAATCCCATGTGCCCGCCCCGTTCCCATATTCCTTTATCCCCCATTTCCTCCAACCACCCATCTCACCTGTTCTCAAATATTGACGTCGTCTCCGCTTGAATCGCCAATTCTGGAAGTGGATTTTGCAGCCCTCTGTGTAAAAAGGTTTCTGCTGCTCTCGAAATCTCTTGCATTTAATCTTGTTTCTATGTCCTATCGTTCTACACCCTTGTCACGGGAAACAGTTTGCTTCTATCTACTCTTCTCATAGAATCACACAGCACAGAAGGAGGCCACTTGGCCCATCCTGCCTGTGCTGTCTCTTTTGAAGGAGCGATCCAATTACTCCCACTCCCCCTGCTCTTCCCCCATAGCCCGGCAAATTTTTCCTTTTCAAGTGTATTACTCAGTCCCATCCTTTCATAATTTTAAACACCTCAATCAAATCGCCCCTTAAGCTCCTCTGTTGCCCCAATTTTTCAAGTCTTTGCAGTTTGTATTTCCTCAAACCAGGCAACATCCCAGTGAATCTGTGCTGTACCCCGTCTAGTGCCTCAACACCCTTCCTGTAGTGTGAAGCCTTTGTGTAAGGCACCTTATCACATCTCTCAGCACTTTACATGCAATGAGTTATTTTGGAGTGCGCTACCTGCAACCATAGCTATCACCCACATGGGACCAAATGTAATGTCCAGGTGAAACAGCTTTAGAGGGCGGAGGGATGATTGGACCAGGGCATGCAGGCATAATTTGGTCCCCATTTTAAAGTCATGCATTTGGTCCTTATTTCATATACTTTTCCATTATAAATTGCTATGGCCATATTTATGCTAGAATTTGCAATGTAAACTTGTCATGCTGTAGTTATACCTTCCCACCAGTGGTGGCACTGCAGCACCTCCTCCAGTGGGGCACGGTGTCATTACACCGTGACATGTTGACATAAGCAAGTTCCCATTATAAATGTGGGCATAGGAATTTATAATGGCAGAGGTTGACACAAGTACGTGTAGATGAAAGAATTTTAATATTATTAATATTAAGGAAAGATAGATAGAAAGGAAAGGCTGTTCTCTCCTGAATGAAAGGAAGAAATGGTTTGCTAAGCACCTTTTCGTGAGGGTGATGCTCCTTTAAGGGTTTGAACGCTTAAAGATATTTTAGCACAAATATTCTCACATTGCTCTATGCTGAATTTATACACAGTACAGTGGGTAAATAGATAGCGATTATCAATCATAACAGGAATGCAGCAAGTTATAACTAACTGCAGAGTAATTTGCACAGTTAATGTTTGATTAAACATGTTTATAGTGCATTAATTTTCATTACTTTCTGCTAGAAAAATGGCTGGTGTATGTGAGCAGGTTTGGCTGTTTTCTGTTCCTGTGATTCAGCCAGTCTCGGTTTATGGCCATTTGAAGTATTGATGACATTTGTATCACAATCTACTTTAAAAATGAAAAGCCTTGTCCTGCCCCAGTCTCCAGATTCCTCATTCCCTCTTTCTCCTGAAGCCACTGCTTTAGGCCGGGTACAGTTCCACAGGCACCAGCAGCTCGCTGGCACCTTGCAGGAGTATCTGTCTTTCAAGTCTTGGCAATGTTGTTCATTCTTGGGATGTGGGCGTCGCTGGCAAGACCGGCAGATTTGAGCAGGTGGTGGTGAGCCGCCTTCGTGAACCGCTGCAGTCCGTGTGGTGAAGGTGCTCCCACAGTGCTGATTATTCTTTGTTGCGGTTTGCTGAGTGTCTTGCGAGACCGCTCCAGAGGGCAGTTAAGAATCAGCCGCGTTGGTGTGGGGACTGGAGTCACATATCGGCCCAGACCGGGTAAGGACGGCAGGTTTCCTTCCCTAAAGGACATTAGTGAACCAGTTGGGTGTTTGTGACAATCCGACAGCTTCACATTTACTGAGACCGGCTTTTTATTTCTAGATTTTTAAAATTCTCAAACTACAATTGTGGGATTTGAACTCATGTTCTCTGGATTTATGCCCAGTAACATAGTCACTGCCAACGTTCCCTTTAAGCTGCTCTGCAGATCCCGCGCAGCTGGTGAGCCAGCTTTTAAATTGAAAAAAACGCTCGTACATGTTAAAGGGGCCACGCAGCCTCCAAAAAAAATTAAAGGGAGCATTGGTCACTGCCCTACCATATCCCGAAAGTGTATTGGTTATGCTACTGGACACGGACTGCAGCGGTTCAAGGAGAAGGCTCACTACCACCTTCTCAGGGCAACATGGGAGGGGCGCTGAATGCCAGCCTTGCCAGTGACTCCCACATCCCGAGAATTTTTTTTCCAAAAAAATCTAGCAATGCAACCGTTGTGGAATCACAGGGAAGCCTGATGCTGTTCTCCCCGACAACCATTCTCAGCCGCTATTCCAGCAGGGTCCCTGCATGATGATCAGCAGCAGGAACCACGGTTGCTGTGAGAGACCTAGCTGGATATTTCAAGGACACTGAGGCGTGGTGTACTGCCCTGCCTGACATCAGCTAGCGCGCTACAGACTGGTGATGGAACAGTGCAGGAGGTGCTGTGGTTACCCAGAGAGCGATGTGGGGAATTGAGATCTTCATTTTAAAAGAATTGGCTCTTGGTTAACAACAACTTATATATCTTATTTATACAATAGTATATATCTCGTAAAAGTTTATCACTTGAGCTGTAAAACTCATGAACAAGATAAGTCGATCAATCACAGGTCACCGCTTGTGATTTCCTGTAGCTCACGTCCTTCACAGGAGCATTATCAAACAAAACTTGAGACCGAGCCACTTGAGATATTAGGACAGGTGTAGATTTTAAGGAACATCTTAAAGGGAGGTGGCTGTTGGCACAGCCTCGCTCCACACTGGGATTTCCTTCCTACATCCCTCCGCGACTTGGGACGTTTCACTACGTTAAAGGCGCTGTATCAATAGGAGTTGTTGTTGTTGCTGCTATCAGGGAGCCATGGGAGTTTTGGAGGGAGGAACTGGAGCGTTTCAAAGAGCCATTTTACTACAAGCTGTGAACAACAACAACTTGTATTTCAATAGCACCTTTCACGTAGGAAAACGCCCCAAGACGCATCACAGGAGCTATTTTTTTTCTCTCGCGTCTCTGCAAAGTATTTTACGACATTTTTTCTACGTTAAGAACTTAAGAATTAGGAGCAGGGGTAGGTCATGCGGCCCCTCGAGCCTGCTCCGCCATTCAATAAGATCATGGCTGATCTTTTACCTCAACTCCACTTTCCCGCCCGATCTCCATATCCCTTGATTCCCCTAGAATCCAAAAATCTATTGATCTCAACCTTGAATATACTCAATGACTCAGCATCCACAGCCCTCTGGGGCAGAGAATTCCAGAGATTCACCACCCTCTGAGTGAAGAAATTCCTCCTTATCTCAGTCTTAAATGGCCGACCCCTTATCCTGAGACTATGACCCCTGGTTCTAGACTCTCCAGCCAGGGGGAAACAACCTCTCAGCATCTACCCTGTCAAACCCCCTCAGAATCGTTATATAAATGCAGAGCTTTTATGTTCTAACTTTACATTCTCTTATCCTCTTTTCCAGCATGAGTCCGAAATCCTGCCTTTCCCAAATGGCGAGCGGAATTTTGTTCTTCCCGAAGAAATTATTCACGAAGTGAAAGAAGGTATGGAGCTGTGAACAAGCAGAGTTCATCACTCGCGGGCTGGTGTCTCTTTCTAAAGGTTGCAGTTCTAACCTGCCTCGGTCACCATCCTTCGCAGCAGAAGCTGCTGATCTCCGTGGTGACTGAGCCTGTCGCCCTGCCTGCATCGTGTGTATCGGGCACACCCTGCACTTCTCGTCATTGGTGTGGGAGGATCCTGTCCCACTGCGTCACCTTCAGAGCAACGGCCAAATGGACAAGCTGCCAGATCTGTCATTGTTTCATTTTAAACCATTTTAGTTTTGTTAGAATTGTTTTTTTATGCTGAATTTTTACAGAGTCCAAAATCTCCACTTTGATCAATTGTTCCTGTATCCCAGCAGTGCTGATTGGTGCTGGGTACGGTCACTCCCTGGTGCTGGGGAGCGGTCACTCCCTGGTGCTGGGGAGCGGTCACTCCCTGGTGCTGGGGGGCGGTCACTCTCTGGTGCTGGGGGCGGTCACTCTCTGGTGCTGGGGAGCGGTCACTCCCTGGTGCTGGGGGGCGGTCACTCTCTGGTGCTGGGTACGGTCACTCCCTGGTGCTGGGGAGCGGTCACTCCCTGGTGCTGGGTACGGTCACTCCCTGGTGCTGGGGAGCGGTCACTCCCTGGTGCTGGGGAGCGGTCACTCCCTGGTGCTGGGTACGGTCACTCCCTGGTGCTGGGGAGCGGTCACTCCCTGGTGCTGGGTACGGTCACTCCCTGGTGCTGGGGAGCGGTCACTCCCTGGTGCTGGGGAGCGGTCACTCCCTGGTGCTGGGGAGTGGTCACTCCCTGGTGCTGGGTACGGTCACTCCCTGGTGCTGGGGAGCGGTCACTCCCTGGTGCTGGGTACGGTCACTCCCTGGTGCTGGGGAGCGGTCACTCTCTGGTGCTGGGGAGCGGTCACTCTCTGGTGCTGGGTACGGTCACTCCCTGGTGCTGGGGAGCGGTCACTCCCTGGTGCTGGGGAGCGGTCACTCTCTGGTGCTGGGTACGGTCACTCCCTGGTGCTGGGGAGCGGTCACTCCCTGGTGCTGGGTACGGTCACTCCCTGGTGCTGGGGGGCGGTCACTCCCTGGTGCTGGGGTGCGGTCACTCCCTGGTGCTGGGGAGCGGTCACTCCCTGGTGCTGGGGGGCGGTCACTCCCTGGTGCTGGGGGGCGGTCACTCTCTGGTGCTGGGGAGCAGTCACTCTCTAGTGCTGGGGAGCAGTCACTCCCTGGTGCTGGGGTGCGGTCACTCTCTGGTGCTGGGGAGCGGTCACTCCCTGGTGCTGGGGGGCGGTCACTCCCTGGTGCTGGGGAGCGGTCACTCTCTGGTGCTGGGGGGCGGTCACTCCCTGGTGCTGGGGGGCGGTCACTCCCTGGTGGGACTGGTCACTCCCTGGTGCTGGGGAGCGGTCACTCCCTGGTGCTGGGGAGCGGTCACTCCCTGGTGGGACTGGTCACTCTCTGGTGCTGGGGGGCGGTCACTCTCTGGTGCTGGGGGGCGGTCACTCCCTGGTGGGACTGGTCATTCCCTGGTGCTGGGAGCGGTCACTCTCTGGTGCTGGGGAGCGGTCACTCTCTGGTGCTGGGGGGCGGTCACTCTCTGGTGCTGGGGGGCGGTCACTCTCTGGTGCTGGGGGGCGGTCACTCTCTGGTGCTGGGGGGCGGTCACTCTCTGGTGCTGGGGGGCGGTCACTCTCTGATGCTGGGGAGCGGTCAGTCCCTGATGCTGAGGAGCGGTCACTCCCTGGTGGGACTGGTCACTCTCTGGTGCTGGGGGGCGGTCACTCCCTGGTGCTGGGGGACGGTCACTCTCTGGTGCTGGGGAGCGGTCACTCCCTGGTGGGACTGGTCACTCTCTGGTGCTGGCTCTGGTTCCACTTTCCAAGTGGACATTGTGAGTTTCGTGTGTGATATTTTGATAATCTTCCATCACAGGGAAGAGCGGAACGGAGGAAGAACTGAAGGATGAGCACAAGGAGGAGTTGCCGGAGCAAGCACCTGTGGAGGAGGGTGAGTACCCAGAATATTTAATGCTCTGTTTCAGTATCAAGGCGAGAGGGAGCGGTGCCGAGTTAGTCTCAGGTCGGGATTAACATTAAGGGGCTGAGCGAGTTTCCCCAGTCAGTCACTGAACAGTCGAGACCAGGTCTGTGCTGCAAAAGCCCACGGCCTTCTGACTCAGGCGAGAGTGCTACCCACTGAGCCACGGCTGACACTTATTAATATGGATATATACACATTATTGAGAAAAGTAGGTGAATGCCCATAGTGCAAGACACAATTGTGGTTAAAAATAGTAAAGGAGAAGAGGCGGTGAATCGAGGTTGGGATTCGGTGACACTAGGCTTCAGTTTCGGTCAGATGTGTTCCACCGTTCGGTGCTGTGAGATCTGCCAACTGCCCATCAGCGCACTCTCACTGCCGGCGCTTGTGTTTCTCCCCAGCCTGCGGCGATGTTTCGTTTTATTTTAACAATGATCTGTTTAGATTCTTGCATCTCCAGGTAATGCGAAGGTGGCGGAAAAGCCCGTGGTGAAGGAGAAAGCGCCGGTGCCCGGTGAGGCCGGGACGAAGGAGGTGATCGACAAGCGGAAAAGAAACCGAGCCACCGCCAACCTCCTCAGCATGAACAGTAACCCCTCCAGCCCCAGCGGAGCCAAACGCCGGCGGGTTTAGCGGCCGCGTGGCGGAGATCGGCGCCATCGCCACCGTGCGATCGGGGGCCGGTGCCAAGTGTGGACAAGTCGGCACGCAGGGAATCTGCGGTTAACCAGCAGCAGGTGTGGGGAGGGAGGGAGGGAGAGGAAACGACTTTTTGCAACAGGCGGTAGGAGCTACGGAAGGATTGTAAAATACTTGTGTGCAGCTGGCCGGCTGTTTATCCAGAATGCAGTAATTACTTGTCCTCTAGAGGCTGCATAAAGACTGCGGACCGTACTGGCCACGGGGTAAGTAGACTCTTGTCTCTCATCATCCCCTGGCTTTATCTGTTGGTTCCAGCCCGTGATGTTACACAGTGCTCCGAGAGACCTTTTCATCCCGTCTGCAAGTTCCTTGTCAAACGGCTGCGATGTTGGACCGGGATATCAATTTGCCAGGAACTGTTTGGCCCCCTTTCTCTTCCAGCGAAAGTTCTAGAATATTCTAAACCGCGTGATGGACCCAGGGCGGGAATCTTCCATTTTAGCCTTATTCTGTTAGTCATTATTCCGAGTTATATTACGATACCGAGTTGTGGATGCATTTTTCAAAGAATTTCATATTAAAACCAGATTGAAAATCTATTTTTGGAATGGCTTTGTGAAATTTAACGTGGCCGGTGTGATCTGGAAAAGTGTTGTGCGAAGCCTGGGGAAGAGTTGGCTGCTGAACGTGTGCTTGTCGCAGTGATACGGAGAACGAGACATATACTTAGTGTCACACTTACTGATACAGGATCGGAGAATTCACCGTGCCACAGGTTTTGAGCTGAAGCTGTCCAGCTGTGGGGGGGCGGGGGGGGTGATATCTGAGCTGGGGCCAATTTGGCCCTATGCATAGTTCACAAACATACCTTTCCCCATGGGGGGAGGGTCACTGGACAGCGATCAGGTTTGGGAACCGTGGCTGATTTTTTTCCCATCCCTAGTCCAGGGCGCTGAGACCAGTTGGGGGTCCAACAAGAAATGGGGCTCAGATCCACAAACTCAACACAGACCAAGGATTGAAGCTTGGACTTCACACTTTTACTTTGCAGTCACATCGCCAACTCACAACTCACCAGCCCCTGTTGCCAATGGCTCTACCCAATGTAGACCTTTCACCAATGGCACTACCCAATGTAGACCTTTCACCAATGGCACTACCCAATGTAGACCTTTCACCAATGGCACTACCCAATGTAGACCTTTCACCAATGGCACTACCCAATGTAGACCTTTCACCAATGGCACTACCCAATGTAGACCTTTCACCAATGGCACTACCCAATGTAGACCTTTCACCAATGGCTCTACCCAATGTAGACCTTTCACCAATGGCTCTACCCAATGTAGACCTTTCACCAATGGCTCTACCCAATGTAGACCTTTCACCAATGGCTCTACCCAATGTAGACCTTTCACCAATGGCTCTACCCAATGTAGACCTTTCACCAATGGCACTACCCAATGTAGACCTTTCACCAATGGCTCTACCCAATGTAGACCTTTCACCAATGGCACTACCCAATGTAGACCAGCGTCCAGTAGCTCTACCTAATGTAGACCTTTCACCAATGGCTCTACCCAATGTAGACCTTTCACCAATGGCTCTACCCAATGTAGACCTTTTACCAATGGCTCTACCCAATGTAGACTTGTCACCAATGGCTCTACCCAATGTAGACCAGCGTCCAATAGCTCTACCCAATGTAGACCCTTCAGCAATGGCTCTACCCAATGTAGACTCGTCACCAATGGCTCTACCCAATGTAGACCAGCGTCCAATAGCTCTACCCAATATAGACCAGCGTCCAATAGCTCTACCCAATGTAGACCAGCGTCCAATGGCTCTACCCAATGTAGACTCGGCACCAATAGCTCTACCTAATGTAGACCAGCGTCCAATAGCTCTACCCAATGTAGACCCTTCACCAATGGCTCTACCAATGTAGACTCGTCACCAATGGCTCTACCCAATGTAGACCCTTCACCAATGGCTCTACTCAATGTAGACCCTTCACCAATGGCTCTACTCAATGTAGACCAGCGTCCAATAGCTCTACCCAATGTAGACCAGCGTCCAATGGCTCTACCCAATGTAGACTCGTCACCAATGGCTCTACCCAATGTAGACCCTTCACCAATGGTACTACTCAGTGTCAACCAGCGTCCAGTGGCACTACCCATTATAGGTCAGCCTCCCTCTCTGAGCGCACAATTTTTGTTCAGTCTCTGGATCTTCCTCCCGCCCTCAGATCTTCCGTCATCGTTTTGTATGTGCACTGAGCATCCTCAGGCCACCACAATAACATAGGAACAGGAGGAGGCCATTCAGCCCCTCGAGCCTGTTCCGCCACTCAGTGAGATCATAGCTGATCTGTATCTTAACTCCATCCACCCACCTTGGTTCCGTAACCATTAATACCCTTGCCTAACAAATATCTATAAATCTCAGTCTTGAAATTTTCAATTGACCCCCAGCCTCAACATCTTTTTTGGGGAGAGAGTTCCAGATTTCCACTACCCTTTGTGTGAAGAAGTGCTTCCTGACATCACCCCTGAACGGCCTGGCTCTAATTTTAAGGTTATGCCCCCTTGTTCTGGACTCCCCCTCCGCCCCCCCCACCAGAGGAAATAGCTTCTATCCACCTTATCACATCCTTTGTGGGGAGGATATCGCACGGGGGACCAGCTCGCCCTCCAATTGATCGCGTGGCAGAGTTTGACACGCCCGCTGTACTCACGCTCACAGACCCCCGCTGATGGTACCTGCAAGTACGCAGCACAGCAGCATTTTGGAAACCGTTCTGAATAGAGGTTTGACTGCACTTTACTGCTTAAAACGGGAGGTGGGTACGATATGTTACTCTCAATAGCGGGACCCAAACTAAATATTGATCCTTAAGAGACTCACTGACTTACTGATTCAAGTCACTGAGTCATGAAGCCCTGGTTTATACTGCCGTGGCTCAGTGGGTAGCACTCTCACCTGAGTCAGGAGTTTGTGGGTTCAAGCCCCACTCCAGAGACTTGAGCTCATAATCCAGGCTGACACTCCCAGTACAGTACTGGGCCAGTGCTGCGCTGAGGGAGCACTTGGAGGGGCAGTACTGAGGGAGCGCCTGCACTGTCGGAGGGGCAGTACTGAGGGAGCATTGCACTGTCGGAGGGTCAGTACTGAGGGAGTGCTGCACTGTCGGAGGGGCAGTACTGAGGGAGTGCCACACTGTCGGAGGGGCAGTACTGAGGGAGCGCCGCACTGTCGGAGGGTCAGTACTGAGGGAGCGCTGCACTGTCGGAGGGTCAGTACTGAGGGAGCGCCGCACTGTCGGAGGGTCAGTACTGAGGGAGCGCCGCACTGTCGGAGGGTCAGTACTGAGGGAGCGCCGCACTGTCGGAGGGGCAGTACTGAGGGAGCGCCGCACTGTCGGAGGGGCAGTACTGAGGGAGAGCCGCACTGTCGGAGGGGCAGTACTGAGGGAGCGCCGCACTGTCGGAGGGTCAGTACTGAGGGAGCGCCGCACTGTCGGAGGGTCAGTACTGAGGGAGCGCCGCACTGTCGGAGGGTCAGTACTGAGGGAGCGCCGCACTGTCGGAGGGTCAGTACTGAGGGAGCGCCGCACTGTCGGAGGGGCAGTACTGAGGGAGCGCCGCACTGTCGGAGGGGCAGTACTGAGGGAGAGCCGCACTGTCGGAGGGGCAGTACTGAGGGAGCGCCGCACTGTCAGAGGGTCAGTACTGAGGGAGCGCCGCACTGTCGGAGGGGCAGTACTGAGGGAGCGCCGCACTGTCGGAGGGTCAGTACTGAGGGAGCGCCGCACTGTCGGAGGGTCAGTACTGAGGGAGCGCTGCACTGTCGGAGGGACAGTACTGAGGGAGTGCTGCATTGTTGGAGGGACAGAACTGAGGGAGCGCTGCACTGTCAGAGGGGCAGTACTGAGGGAGCGCTGCACTGTCGGAGGGGCAGTACTGAGGGAGCGCCGCACTGTCGGAGGGTCAGTACTGAGGGAGCGCCGCACTATCGGAGGGGCAGTACTGAGGGAGTGCTGCACAGTTGGAGGTGCTGTCATTTGAATGAGACATTAAACTGAGGCCCCGTCTGCCCCCTCAGGTGAACATAAAAGATCCTACGGCCACTATTTCGAAGAAGAGCAGGGGGAGTTCTCCCCGATGTCCTGGCCAATATTTATCCCCCAACCAACACCTCTAAAAACAGATTATCTGGTCAATTATCTCATTGCTGTTTGTGGGAGCTTGCTGTACACAAAATGGCTGCCACATTACAACAGTGACTACACTGCAAAAGTACCCCATTGGCTGTGAAGCACTTTGGGACATCCTGAGGTGGTGAAAGGGGCTATAGAAATGCAAGTCTTTTTCTTCAAGGCCACAAGTTACCAGATTTTAGTAAAATTCAATTTCAAAATTCGTTGTGCTGGGATTTGAACTCACAACCTCGAGTTGCTAGTCTAGTGTCATAACCACTAAACTACTGTGCTCAGAAATAGACTGAGTGTTTTAAGAATGTGGGTAGTAGACTGTGCCTTCTCAAGCAGTTTAACACACTTTGTGTGAGTCTTTCAGCCCGGTTTATATCTCACTGGCACTAAACCCTCTCCAGTGTCGGCTGTTCCCAGGGAGTTTCACACCACTCCACTCTGCTGCCAGACTGGGAGCTGGCCTGGAGTTATACTGGAAGCTGCTTCGTACTATTACACACACAAACGGCATTTCCCTTGCGGGGGACCCCTGCAGTTTACTAGACAATGATACTAAATTCTACCGACCTAATCTGGGGTCAGATCCACCCTAGTTGATGGTACAAGGACTAAGGGACACAGAGGGTCGTAAATCTGTGGAATTCTCTGCCCAAGAGAGCCGTGGAGGCTGGGTCATTAAATACATTTAAAGTGGAGATAGACAGATTTTTGCAAGATAAGGGAGTGAAGGGTTATGGGGAGCGGGCTGGGAAGTGGCTTTGAGCCCGAGATCAGCCATGATCTTATTGAATGGCGGAGCAGGCTCGAGGGGCCAAGTGGCCTATTCCTGCTCCTATTTCTTATCTTCTTATTTAGAAACATAGAAAAATAGGAGCAGGATTCGGCCCTTCGAGCCTGCTCCGCCATTCAATATGATCATGGCTGATCCTCTATCTCAATACCATATTCCCGCTCTCTCCCCATACCCCTTGATGCCTTTTGTGTCTAGAAATCTATCTACCTCCTTCTTAAATATATTCAGTATTTGGCCTCCACAGCCTTCTGTGGTAGAGAATTCCACAGGTTCACCACCCTCTGAGTGAAGAAATTGCTCCTCATCTCAGTCCTAAATGTCCTACCCCGTATCCTGAGACTGTGACCCCTCGTTCTAGACCCCCCCCCCCCCCCCCCAGCCAGGGGAAACATCCTAGAATCATAGAAAATTACAGCACGGAAGGAGGCCATTTCGACCCATCATGTCCGCGCTGGCCAACAAAGAGCTATCCAGCCTAATCCCACTTCCCAGCTCTTGGTCCGTAGCCCTGCAGGTTAGAGCATCCCAAGTGCACATCCAAGTACTTTTTAAATGTGGTTAGGGTTCCTGCCTCTACCACCCTTTCAGGCAGTGAGTTCCAGACCCCCACAACCCTCTGGGTGAAGAAATTTCCCCTCAAATCCCCTCTAAACCTTCCCCCAATTACTTTAAATCTGTGCCCCCTGGTTTTTGACCCCTCTGCTAAGGGAAATAGGTTCTTTCTATCCACTTTATCTATTCCCCTTCATAATTTTATACACCTCAATAAGGTCTCCCCTCAGCCTCCTCTGTTCCAAGTTAAACAGACCCAGCCTATCCAGTCTTTCCTCATAGCTAAGATTCTCTACTCCCAGCAACATCCTTGTAAATCTCCTCTGTACCCTCTCTAGTGCAATCACATCTTTCCTGTAATGTGGTGACCAGAACTGCACGCAGTACTCTAGCTGAGGCCTAACTAGTGTTTTATATGATTGGGTGACTGCTTTGCGGAACACCGAGGGGGACCCCGAGCTTCCGGTCGCCTGTCACTTTAATTCTCCGCTCCACTCCCACTCAGACCTCACCGTCCTCGGCCTCTTGCATTGTTCCACTGAAGCTCAGCGTAAGCTCGAGGAACGGCACCTCATCTTTCGATTCAGCACTTTACAGTCCTCTGGACTCAACATAGAGTTCAACAATTTCAGATCATAACCTCGGCCCCTATCATATATATATTTTTTATCCACACCTTTTGTTTGTGTCTTTTCTTCTCTCCCACATGGCAGCTGTCTTTCATTCTGCCAGCGCAATTTACACTTCATCTCGAGCCATCCTTTGTTTCTTAACCTGTCCCATTACCATCTCCTTTTGCCTTGAATATCTCTTAATGTCTCTTAATCTCTCCTGCCTTCTATCCTATCACAGACCTTCCCTTTTGTTCTTTCATCCCCTCCCCCCTATCCCAGCCCCTACACTAGCTTAAAAATCTGTTCCATTTCCTGCTTTTTTCCAGTTCTGACAAAAGATCTCGACCTGAAACGTTAACTCTGTTTCTCTCTTCACAGATGCTGCCTGACCTGCTGAGTATCTCCAGCATTTTCTGTTTTTATTTTAGTGTTTTATACAGTTGAAACATAACCCCCCCCCCTACTCTTGTATTCTATGCCACAGCTAATAAAGGCAAGCATTCCGTATGCCTTCTTAACCACCTTATCCACTTGCCCTGCTACCTTCAGGGATCTGTGGACATGCACTCCAAGGTCCCTTTGTTCCTCTACACTACTTAGTGTCCAACCATTTAATGTGTATTCCCTTTCCTTGTTAGCCCTCCCCAAATGCATTACCTCACACTTCTCCGGATTGAATTCCATTTGCCACTGTTCTGCCCACCTGACCAATTTATTGATATCTTCCTGCAGTCTACAGCTTCCTTCTTCAATATCAGCCACACAACCGATTTTAGTATCATCTGCAAACTTCTTAATCATACCCCCTATATTCAAGTCAAGATCATTGATATATACCACAAAAAGCAAGGGACCTAGTACTGAGCCCTGTAGAACCCCACTGGAAACAGCCTTCCAGTCACAAAAACACCCATCAACCATTACCCTCTGCTTCCTGTCTCCGAGCCAGTTTTTAATCCAACTTGACACTTTGCCCTGGATCCCATGGGCTTTTAACTTCGTGACCAGTCTGCCATGTGGAACCTTATCAAAAGCCTTGCTAAAGTCCATATACACTACATCAAATACACTATCCTCATCTACCCTCCTTGTTACCTCCTCAAAAAATTCAATCAAGTTTGTCAGACACGACCTTCCCTTAACAAATCCGTGCCGACTATCCTTGATTAATCCGTGTCTTTCTAAATGAAGATTTATCCTGTCCTTCAGAATTCTTTCCAATAATTTTCCCACCACCAAGGTTAGGCTGACTGGCCTGTAATTACTCAGTCTATCCTTTTCTCCCTTTTTAAACAAGGGTACCACATTAGCAGTCCTCTGGCACCACACCTGAAGCCAGAGAGGATTGATAAATGATGGTCAGGGCCTCTTTTGCTTCGCTTAACAGCCTGGGATACATTTCATCCGGGCATGGGGATTTATCCACTTTTAAAGCTGCTAAACCCCTTAATACTTCCTCTCTCACTATGTTTATTTCATCTAATATTTCACACTCCTCCCCCCCGATAGCAATGTCTGCTTCGCCCCTCTCCTTTGTGAAAACAGATGCAAAGTATTCATTAAGAACCCTACCGACATCTCCCGCCTCCACACACAGATTACCCTCATGATCTCTAATAGGCCCTACCCTTTCTTTAGTTATCCTCTTACTCTTAATATATTTATAAAACATCTTTGGGTTTTCATTGATTTTACTTGCCAAGAATTTTTCATGCTCTCTCTTTGCTTTCCTAATATCATTTTTAATTGCACCCCTGCACTTTCTGTACTGCTCTAAAGATTCTGGAGTATTTAGCCCTCGGTATCTGTTATACGCCTCCCTTTTTTTCTTTATCCTTCCCTGTATGTCCCTAGACATCCAGGGGGCTCTAGATTTGTTAGTCCCACCTTTTTTCTTTAAGGGCACATGTTTGGTCTGAACCCTCCGGATCTCGTCCTTGAATGCCTCCCACTGCTCTGACACTGATTTACCTTCAAGTAGCTGTTTCCAGTCCACGATGGTTAAATCCCCTCTGAGCTTAGCAAAATTTGCTTTTCCCCATTTTAGAAATTTTATTCCTGGTCTATCCTTGTCCTTTTCCATAACTACCTTAAATCTAACTGAATTATGGTCACTAGCACCAAAATGCTCCCCCACCGATACGCCTTCTACCTGCCCAGCTTCATTCCCTAAAACTAAGTCCAGAACCGCCCCCTCCCTTGTTGGGCTTGCTACATACTGGCTATAAAAGTTCTCCTGGATGCATTTTAGGAATTCCGCACCCTCTATACCCTTCACACTAATTTTATCCCAGTTAATATTGGGGTAGTTGAAATCCCCTACTATTACTGCCCTGTAGTTTTTGCACTTCTCAGAAATTTGTCTACATATTTGTTCTTCTATCTCCCTCTCACTGTTTGGGGGTCTGTAGTACACTCCCAGCAGTGTGATCGCCCCTTTTTTGTTTTTCAATTCAACCCATATGGCCTCGTTTGATGATCCCTCCAACATATCATCCCTCCTCACAGCTGTAATAGTTTCTTTAATCAATACCGCGACCCCCCCCCTCCCTCCCTTTTTACCTCCCTCTCTATCCCGTCTGAAAATCCTGTAACCAGGAATGTTGAGCTGCCATACCTGCCCCTCTTTCAGCCACGTCTCTGTAATAGCTATAATATCATAGTCCCAAGTATCTACCTGTGCCCTCAGCTCATCTGCCTTGTTCGCTATACTCCTTGCATTGAAGTATATACCATTTAGTACAGGCAAACCTCCTTGTTGACTACTATCTAGCCCTTGATTCCTCTGTCCTTCCAATTTACTTTCTATGTTTTTGTTTTCCAATTCCAGTTTTTCTTCCCTCCCTATTGACTCTATACTTAGGCTGCCATCCCCCTGCCAAGCTAGTTTAAACCCTCCCCAACAGCACTAGCAAACCCTCCCGTGAGGATACTGGTCCCGTTCCCGTTTAAGTGCAACCTGTCTGGCTTGTAGAGGTCCCACCTCCCCCAGAAACGGTTCCAATTCCTCAGGAATCTAAAGCCCTCCCTGCCTACACCATCTCTCCAGCCACGCACTCATCTGCTCTATCTTCCTATCCTCCCTTTAAGGTTTTGGGCAAGAGATACAGGGGGGATGTGAGGAAAAACTTTTTTACGCAGCGAGTGGTGAGGACCTGGAACTCACTGCGGACTCAATGTTTTCAAGGGGAGACTGGATAGGCACTTGAGAGAAGTAAACTTGCAGGGCTACCGGATCGGGGGGGGGGGGGGGACTGACTGGATTGCTTTACAGGGAGCCGGCACGGACTCGATGGGCCGAATGGCCTCCTTCTGTGCCGTTATGACTCTATGTACGATCGTGAAAAGTCATGTTTGTAATCGGTAATATAAAATAAAAGGCGTGAAGTGGCTAGTGATCAATAAAGACTGGCTCAGAGTCCCCGTGCTTTTGCATAGGAGGCACAGTCCTAACACAGCCCCCAGTTTCCACACACTGAGTGAGGAGTTGGAGGCCAGCAGGTTTTCACCTTACCCTCTTTGAAAGAACAACCTGTTCTGTTCTATTCCAAGAATGTGAGCATCGCAGTAATGGGACTGCCTGAGTGTGGATCCCACACTGAGTGCGGTTCCTCTGGACAGGGCACTGCTGGGTTGAGGGATGTTCAAGTGCGCTGTGAAAGAAACCTCTGCTGGCTAAGCAAGCTCCCAACCTGTGAGTGTTTGCTCAGTTCAGAGGCAAACCTTCCGAAACTTTCTTCCGCCCAAGGGCAAGGTCTGATGTACTTTGCACTTTCTGCGCACTGATGAGATAGGTTTTGTTCTCGGGTGACTGGCCATTACTCCAGTGTGAATGTGTGCACCGATTCAGTGTCACAGTCGGGAATAGTTCTGGGACTGGTTGATCGGCACGGGGAACGCCTGGGACTGTACGGGATCTTGTTTCAAGGTGAGCCAGGCAACGGTGAGTTTACCGCCCCTCCAGTCCTTGTGTTATTTTTTAAATTCTGTTTGGCTTGATGCAGTGTCTTGGGACTATTCCGTGGAGATTGTAGCAGACCCGGAATCGAAGAGCCCATTGCTGAGTCCGGGAAAAAAAAACAATTATTGCAAAAGTGGGAGTTTTCTGCACAATTACACTCCTCGACCTGGAATTAACCCATGAAAATTATTTATTCCATATGCTATTGCAATCCCATTGGTATTGTTTAATCTGCCCTGTTTCTAAACAATTAATCTCCCATGAACCTTTGGCCACTCCCCGCAACCATTTCGATTTGATAATTATTTCAACATTCAGCATAAATAAGGTCAAAGAGAAATGTGTTCCTGGAAAGGTGTAACGAGTTTGTGTAAATGTAGCTGCATCAACAGCTTGGGTTTATAGAGCGCCTTGAACGCCGATTAAACCTCGCACAGGAGTGCACTCAAAACCAAATCCACCTCGAAACAAAGAAGGAGATTTTAGGAGGGGCGACTGAAAGCTTGGCAATGTTTTCAAAAATACATACATTCTGATCGAGTCTTTCCCAGCCCTGGACTCACTGTACGCCCATCGAGCTTCCACTCCCTCTGTTTCCCAACCTTGACCTTCCCTGCCTGGCTCCAAATAACCCCACTGGCTCCCCCTATCTCTCTCCCTCTTTATATCTCCCTCTTTCTCCCTTCCCTGCCAAGGATATAGGTAAGACAAAGAAAGAGGTTCTGCTGAAGGAGTATGAGCAACTAGGGGCTAAATTAAAAAGCAGAACCACAAAGGTAATAATCTCTGGATTGCTACCTGAGCCACGAGCGAATTGGCACAGGGTCAATAAGATCAGAGAGTTGAATGTGTGGCTCAAGGATTGGTGTGGGAGAAATGGGTTTCGATTCATGGGGCACTGGCACCAGTACTGGGGAAAGAGGGCGCTGTTCCGTTGGGATGGGCTTCACTTGAACCATGCTGGGGCCAGAGTCCTGGCGAATCAAATAACTAGGGCGGTGGATAGGGTTTTAAACTAAATAGTGGGGGGGGAGGGGTCAGGTGAGGGGAAATTTAGAAAGTTAAAGAGAAAGGACAAGGCAATAGTGCAGGGTAGTGATAGGGGTAATGATAACCAGAGTGTGACAGGAAGGGACAGAGCGTACAAGCATAAGAGTGCACCAGCAAATAGGGCCAGAGTAGGGAAAAATGTTAAAAAGACAAAATTGTCCTATGAGGAGAGATTGAGTAGAATGGGCTTTTATTCTCTGGAGTTTAGAAGAATGAGAGGTGATCTCATTGAAGCATTTAAAATTCTTAGAGGGCTTGACAGGGTAGATGCAGGGAGGATGTTTCCCCTGGCCGGGGAGTCTAGAACCAGGGGTAACAGTCTCAGAATAAGGGGTCGGCCATTTAGGACTGAGATGAGAAGAAGTTTCTTCACTCAGAGGGTGGTGAATCTTTAGAATTCTCCACCCCAGAGGGCTGTGGATGCTCATTCGTTGAGTATATTCAAGACAGAGATCGATAGATTTTTGGACTCCAGAGGAAACAAGGGATATGGAGATTGGGTGGGAAAGTGGAGTTGAGGTCGATGATCAGCCATGATCTTATTGAATGGCGGAGCAGGCTCGAGGGGCCGTATGGCCTACTCCTGCTTCTATTTCTTATGTAACACTCGTGCCTCTGAGTCAGAAGATCATTGGTTTGAGTCCCATTACGGAGACTTGAGAACAAAATCCAGGCTGATACTCCCAGTGCAGTGCTGCACTGTCGGAGGTGCCGTCTTTCGGATGAGACGTTGAGCCAAGGCCCTGTCTGCTCTCTCAGGTGGGTGTAAAAGACCCCATGGCCTCTATTTGACGGAAAAGAAGGGAAGTCCTGGCCAATATTTATCCCTCAACCAGATCATCTGGTCATTATCACGTTGTTGTCTGTGGGACTTTGCTGTGCTCAAATTGTCTGCCGCGTTTCCTACATTACAACAGTGACTACACTTCAGAAATACTTCTTCGGCTGTAAAGCGCTTTGAGACGTCCTGAGGTTGCGAAAGGCGCTGTAGAAATGCAACACGGTGGCATAGTGGTTAGCACTGGTGCCTCACAGCGCCAGAGACCCAGGTTCGAATCTGGCCTCGGGTGACTGTCTGTGTGGAGTTTGCACATTCTCCCCGTGTCTGCGTGGGTTTCCTCCGGGTGCTCCGGTTTCCTCCCACAGTCCAAAAATGTGCGGGTTAGGTTGATTTGGCTATGATAAATTGACCCTTAGTGTTAGGGGGGGATTAAATATGTGGGGTTACAGGGATAGGATGGGAGATGTTAGGGGAATTAAATACGTGGGGTTACGGGGATAGGGTGGGATATGTGTCGGTGCAGGCTCGATGGGGATTCTGTGTGGGAAAGCAAGGACAGGGTACTGGATTTGGATGATCAGCCATGATCGTATTGAATGGTGGAGCAGGCTCGACGGGCCGAATGGCCTACTCCTGCTCCTAGTTTCTATGTTTTTCTTTTACACATGGTGTGTAATTCCCCGCTAACCAGTTGTGGGGGCACTTTGCATTATTAGTAAACTGACTGTGGCTTCTTTGTCCCTCTTGTTAGTAGCGGAACAGGCTCGAAGGGCTGAATGGCCTACCCCCGTTCCTAGTTAGGGAAATGTTCAGGGTTTGGCGGTGCGGACAAGTTTGGGGCTGTGTGAGCTGTATTCTGTTGGCACACCAGGTTCTGGCAGGGTACCCAGGCAAAGGGAAACCTTCCTGAAACATGAGCCTCACCTTCCTGGAACAGACCCTGCCCTGCAGAAACTGCAATAACTTCAGACCACGTGGCACTGGGCGAAAAGTGTTTTTGATCAAAGTTCACAACTCAGTAAAATCTGCAGCCTCCGCAATATTTGAAGTGTGCACTGATAGTGAGTCCTGCTCAGGGCTAAGTTAAGCTTTTGTTTTGAAATTATCATCAGCTACAGTTCTTATGATCAGTAAAGTTGGATTCTGAGTTGAGAATTCAGCCAGACTGATCCACGTCCTTGGTAATGTAATCATAGGAATAGAAAGAGGGAGAGTGAGAGAGAAAGAAAGCTATCACGACCTCAGGACATCCCAAAGCGCTTTGCAGCCAATTAAGTACTTTTGAAGTGTAGTCACTGTTGTAATGTAGGAAAGCGGCAGCCAATTTGCACACAGCAAGCTCCCGCAAACAGCAATGTCCAGATAATCTGACCAGGACACCGGGGATAACTCCCCTGCTCTTCTTCGAATAGTCCCGTGGGATCTTTTACATCCACCTGAGAGGACAGACGGGGCCTCGGTTTAACAGCTCATCCGAAAGATGGCACCTCCGACAGTGCAGCACTCCCTCAGTAGTGTCAGCCTAGATGTTGTGCTCAGGTCTCGGGAGTGGGACTTCAACCCACAACCTTCTGATTTGGAGGCGAGAGTGCTACCCACTGAGCCACAGCTGACACCAGTTATATATGATATAGTTGACTCCTCATGCTCAGAGTGACTAGTTAGAGTGTTCTTGTACACCTCAATGCAATTTAATTTCCACCACTGAAAATAACGTAATTGGCAATTTAAATATCGCACATTCACACACTCATTCACCCGCACTTACACCACACACTTACACACACGCACCCAGCACCTTCAGCAGCACCTCCCAAACCCGCGACCTCTTCCACCTAGAAGAACAAGGGCAGCAGGCACATGTGAACACCACCACCTCCAAGTTCCCCTCCAAGTCACACACCATCCCGACTTGGAAGTATATCGGCCGTTCCTTCATCGTCGCTGGGTCAAAATCCTGGAACTCCCTCCCTAACAGCACTGTGGGAGTACCTTCACCTCACGGACTGCAGCGGTTCAAGAAGGCGGCTCACCACCACCTTCTCAAGGGCAATTAGGGATGGGCAATAAATGCTGACCTTGCCAGCGGCGCCCACATCCCATGAACAAAAAAAAACCCACACATACACGCACACTCGTGCACACTTACACCCACACTCACTCACACTCTCACAGTTTGAGTCTGTGAATACATTATGGAGGGACTTGGGTCTGACACCGTGTGATAAATACCTGAGAAAAGAGAGAGATTGAGTTTTCTCCATTTCAGATCAGTTAACTGGTGGTTTGCAAAGTATCTGATAAGCGGGAGAGACGGTTTCATCCCGGGCAATTACGCGAAGAAGAGGAGCGGGAAGGTGAAAAGATGGATGGAAAGGAGGAGAACGAAGAGAGGTAGGTTCCTGTGACCCCGCCTATGTTATCCAGCTTGTGTCTGTGTCTAGAACTGATTCAGAACTCTAAGCTCAGGGACCAAGGTCCAGAGAGAAGGACAGCACCTGGGTTGGCGAGTAGGAGAGAAGGCAAGGTTCTTTAGGAAGTCCTGAGTCGTGAGTTGTAAAAATCTGGGTATGGGTATGATCTTGTGGCCATTACAGAAACATGGCTGCAGGGTGAAAACGTCTGGGAATTAAATATGCCAGGGTATTTAACAATCAGGAAGGACAGGCAGGAAGGAAGGGGAGGGGGGGTGGCTATGTTGAAGGAAGGAATCACTGTAATACAGATAAATGATATTGGGTCAAAAGATCAGGATAATGAAACAGTTTGGGTAGAGATTAGGAATAATAAGGGGAAAAAAACACTGGTGGGCGTAGTATATAGGCCTCCTAATAGTTGCAACTCTGTTGGAAGAAGTATTAATCAGGAAATAGTTGGGGCATGTAATAAGGGAACAGCTATAATTATGGGGGATTTTAACTATCATATTAACTGGACAAATCAAATTGGGCAGGGCAGCCTTGAGGAAGAGTTTATTGAGTGTCTTAGGGATGGATTTCTTGAGCAGTATGTAACTGATCCTACAAGGGGGCAAGCAACCTTGGACCTGGTACTGTGTAATGAGTCTGGATTAATTAAAAATGTCCTAGTAAAGGATCCCCTTCGAATGAGTGACCATAACATGGTTGAATTCCATATCCAATTAGAGGGTGAGAAGGTTGGTTCTCAAACAAGGATACTGAGCTTGAATAAAGGAGACTATGATGGCATGAGAGCAGAATTGATTAAAGTGGACTGGGAAAATAGATTAAAGGGTAAGACGGTACATGAGCAGTGGTGTTCATTCAAGGAGTTATTTTACAACTTTCAAAATAAATATATTCCACTGAGGAAAAAAGGGTGTAAAAGAAATGACAGCCATCCATGGCTAAGTAAAGAAATTAAAGAAAGTATCCAACTAAAAACAAGGACATATAAGGTAGCCAAAGTTAGTGGGAGGATAGAAGATTGGGAAGTCTTCAAAAGACAACAAAAAGTAACTAAAGGATTGATTAAGAAAGGGAAAATAGACTATGAAAATAAATTAGCAAAAAATATAAAAACAGATAGCAAGAGTTTCTATAGTTATATTAAAAGAAAAAGGGTGGTTAAGGCAAACGTAGGTCCCTTAGAGGATGAGACCGGGAAATTAATGGTGGGAAACATGGAGATGGCAAAAATGCTGAACAAATATTTTGTTTCAGTCTTTACGGTAGAGGACACTAAGAATATCCCAACACTGGACAAACAGGGGGCTCTAGTGGGGGAGGAGCTAAATACGATTAAAATTACTAAAGAATTGGTACTCAGTAAAATAATGGGACTCAAGGCGGATAAATCCCCTGGACCTGATGGCTTACATCCTAGGGTCTTGAGGGAAGTGGCAGTAGGAATTGTGGAAGCTTTGGTAATAATTTTCCAAAACTCCCTGAACTCAGCAAAGGTCCCGGCAGATTGGAAAACTGCTAATGTAACACCCTTATTTAAAAAGGGTTGTAGGCAGAAGGCTGGGAATTATAGACCAGTTAGCCTAACATCTGTGGTGGGTAAAATTTTGGAGTCTATTATTAAGGAGACAGTAACGGAACATTTAGATAAACATAATTTAATAGGACAAAGTCAGCATGGCTTTATGAAGGGGAAGTCATGTCTGACAAATTTGCTCGAGTTCTTTGAGGACATAACGTACAGGGTGGATAAAGGGGAACCAGTGGATGTAGTGTATTTAGACTTCCAGAAGGCATTCGACAAGGTGCCATATAAAAGATTATTACTTAAGATAAAAAATCACTGGATTGGGGGTAATATTCTGGCATGGGTGGAGGATTGGTTATCTAACAGGAAGCAGAGAGTTGGGATAAATGGTTCATTCTCGGACTGGCAACCAGTAGCCAGTGGTGTTCCGCAGGGGTCCCCAACTCTTTACAATCTATATTAACAATTTGGAGGAGGGGACCGAGTGTAACATATCAAAGTTTGCAGATGATACAAAGATGGGAGGGAAAGTAGAGAGTGAGGAGGACATAAAAAACCTACAAGGGGATATAGACAGGCTGGGTGAGTGGGCAGAGATTTGGCAGATGCAATACAATATTGGAAAATGTGAGGTTATGCACTTTGGCAGGAAAAATCAGAGAGCAAGTTATTATCTTAATGGCGAGAAACTGGAAAGTACTGCAGTACAAAGGGATCTGGGGGTCTTGGTGCAAGAAAATCAAAAAGTTAGTATGCAGGTGCAGCAGGTGATCAAGAAAGCCAATGGAATGTTGACTTTTATTGCTAGGGGGATAGAATATAAAAACAGGGAGGTATTGCTGCAGTTGTATAGGGTATTGGTGAGACCGCACCTGGAGTACTGCATACAGTTTTGGTGTCCATACTTAAGAAAAGTCATACTTGCTCTCGAGGCAGTACAAAGAAGGTTCACTCGGTTAATTCTGGGGATGAGGGAGTGGACATACGAGGAGAGGTTGAGTAGATTGGGACTCTACTCATTGGAGTTCAGAAGAATGAGAGGCGATCTTATTGAAACATATAAGATTGTGAAGGGGCTTGATCGGGTGGACGCGGTGAGGATGTTCCCAATGATGGGTGAAACTAGAACTAGGGGACATAATCTTAGAATAAGGGGCTCCTCTTTCAAAACTGAGATGAGGAGAAACTTTTTTCACTCAGAGGGTAGTGGGTCTGTGGAATTTGCTACCCCAGGAAGCTGTGGAAGCTACTTCATTAAATAAATTTAAAACAGAAATAGACCGTTTCCTAGAAGTAAAGGGAATCAGGGGTTACGGGGAGCGGGCTGGAAATTGGACATGAGTTTGAGTTCGGATCGGTCAAGGCCCTGTGGGTGGCGGAGCGGGCCCAGGGACCGAGTGGCCTGGTCCTTCTCCTGCTTCTTGTGTTCTTTAGAGTTGAGATTGGATCAGATCAGCCATGATCTCATTGAATGGCGGAGCAGGCTCGAGGGGCCGATTGGTCTACTCCTGCTCCTATTTCTTATGTTCTTATGTTCTTATTGTAGGAGGAGTAGAAAGCTGAGCAAAGTATGAAATTCCACAACCCTGAGATCGTAGGTAAGGATGGATTTGAGGAGCCGGTGAGACGAGCTTTGATTTCAACACACTGAGTGCGTCAGATGGGTCACATAGTGTGTTAGAGAAACAGAACCATGGCCAGAGCCAATTTGGCTCCATGTTGCAACCAGTGGTGATTACCATTTGGTTGGGTAGTTACTGGCCAAACTGATTATACATAGAAGAACCCTTATAGCTGGGAGAGGAATCTTCCATTCCATCGACCTGTGCAAAGTCCAGCAGTGAGTCCTGGTTTATGCTCATTTAGCTGCACTAGCCATTCCCCAGTTAGTCCCGTTCGTTAACTGTTTCATTACGGTATGCCGTTAGTAGGTCAAATTGAAGTTGGTTTGAAGTTTCAGATGACATCAAAAAACGTGAATCTCAAGTTCTTATTTAAGTCACGAGAAAAGGTTAATTAAGTTAATTAAGAACATAGGAACATAAGAATTAGGAGCAAGTGTAGGTCATACGGCCCTTCGAGCCTGCTCCACCATTCAATAAGATCATGGCTGATCTTCTACCTCATTTCCACTTTCCCGCCCGATCCCCCTATCCCTTGATTCCCCTAGAGTCCAAAAATCTATCGATCTCAGGCTTGAATATACTCAACGACTCAGCATCCACAGCACTTTGGGGTTGAGAATTCCAAAGATTCATAACCCTCTGAGTAAAGAAATTCCTCCGTGTCTCAGTCTTAAATGGCCGACCCCTTATCCTGAGACTATGTCCCCTAGTTCTAGACTGTCCAGCCAGGGGAAACAACCTCTCCGCATCTACCCTGTCAATCCCCCTCAGAATCTTATGTGTTTCAATGAGATCACCTCTCATTCTTCTAAACCCCAGAGAGTACAGGCCCAATCTACTCAATCTTTCCTCATAGGACAGCCCTCTCATCCCAGGGATCAATCTAATGAACCTTCGTTGCACCGCCTCTTTCACCACCTCCTTTCTCAAATAAGGAGACCAAAACTTTGCACAGTACTCTAGGTGTGGTCTCACCAAAGCCCTGTACAATTACAGTAAGACTTCCTTACTCTTGTACTCCAACCCACTTGCAATAAAGGCCAACATGCCATTTGTCTTCCTTATTGCTTGCTGTACCTGCATGCTAACTTTCTGTGTTTCCTGTACAAGGACACCTAAATCTCTCTGAACACCAAAATTTAATAGTTTGTCACCATTTAAAAAATACTCTGTTTTTCTATTCTTCCTACCAAAGTGAATAACCTCACATTTCCCCACATTATACTCCATCTGCCACCTTATTGCCTACTCACTTAACCGGTCTATATCCCTTTGCAGGCTCTTTGTGTCCTCCTCACAGCTTACTTTCCCACCTAGCTTTGTATCGTCAGCAAACTTGGATATATTGCACTCGGTCCCTTCATCTAAGTCATTAATATAGATTGTGGATAGCTGAGGCCTAATCACATCCTTGCGGTACCCCACTAGTTACAGCCTGCCAACCTGAAAATGACTTAGAAACATAGAAGATAGGAGCAGGAGTAGGCCATTCAGCCCCTCGAGCCTGCTCCGCCATTCAATGAGATCATGGCTGATCATCCAAATTCAGTACCCTGTCCCTGCCTTCTCTCCATATCCCTTGATCCCTTTAGTTTTAAGAAATATATCTAACTCCTGCTTGAATATATTTAATGAATTGGCCTCTACTGCCTTCTGTGGTAGAGAATTCCACAGGTTCACCACTCTCTGGGTGAAGAAATTCCTCCTCATCTCAGTCCTAAATGGCTTACCCCTTATCCTTAGACTGTGACCCCTGGTTCTGGACTCCCCGACCATCGGGAACATCCTTCCTGCATCTAGTCTGTCTAGTCCTGTTAGAATTTTATAAGTTTCAATGAGATCCCCTCTCATTCTTCTAAACTCCAGTGAGTATAAGCCCAATCGACCCAATCTCTCCTCATACGCCATTCCTGCCATCCCGGGTATCAGCCTGGTGAATCTTCGCTGCACTCCCTCCATGGCAAGAACATCCTTCCTCAGATAAGGCGACCAAAACTGCACACAATACTCAAGATGTGGTCTCACCAAGGCCCTGTACAACTGCAGCAAGACATCCTTGTTCCTGTACTTGAACCCTTTCGCTACGAAGGCCAACATACCATTTGCCTTCTTAACCGCCTGCTGCACCTGCATGCTTACCTTCAGCGATTGGTGCACAAGGACACCCAGGTCTTGTTGCACTTCCCCTTCTCCCAATCTATTGCCATTCAGATAATAATCTGCCTTCCTGTTTTTGACACCAAAGTGGATAACCTCGCATTTATCCACATTATATTGCATCTGCCATGCTTCTGCCCAATCACCCAACCTGTCCAAATCATACTGGAGTTTCTCGGCATCCTCCTCACGGCACACACTCCCACCCAGCTTTGTGTCGTCTGCAAACTTGGAGATATTACATCCAATTCCATCGTCCAGATCATTAATATATATTGTGAATAGCTGGGGTCCTAGGACCGATCCCTGCGGTACCCCACTAGTCACCGCCTGCCACTCGGAAAAAGACCCATTTATTCCAACTCTTTGCTTTCTGTCTGCCAACCAGTTCTCTATCCAAGTCAATACCTTGCCCCTAATCCCATGTGCCTTAACTTTACACGCTAATCTCTTATGCGGGACCTTATCGAAAGCCTTCTGAAAGTCCAAATACACCACATCCACTGGTTCTCCCTTATCCATTTTACCAGTTACATCCTCAAAAAATTCCAGTAGATTAGTCAAGCACGATTTGCCTTTTGTAAATCCATGTTGACTTTGTCCGATCCTGTCACTGTTTTCCAAGTGCTCTGCTATTACATCTTTTATAATGGACTCTAGCATTTTCCCCACTACCGATGTCAGGCTTACTGGTCTATAATTCCCCGTTTTCTCTCTACCACCTTTTTTGAATAGTGGGGTAACATTAGCTACCCTCCAATCCATGGGTACTGTTCCAGAGTCTATAGAATTTTGGAAGATGACTAGCAATGCATCTACTATTTCTAGGGTCACTTCCTTAAGTACCCTAGGATGTAGATTATTAGGCCCTGGGGATTTATCGGCCTTCAATTCCGTCAATTTCCCTAACACTATTTCCCTACAAATACTGATTTCTTTCAGTTCCTCCTTCTCATTAGACCCTATGTTCCCCGACATCTCTGGGAGGTTATTTGTGTCCTCCTTTGTGAAGACAGAACCAAAGTATGTATTTAATTGGTCTGCCATTTCTTTGTTCCCCATTATAAATTCCCCTGATTCTGACTGCAAGGGACCTACGCTTGACTTTACCAATCTTTTTCTCTTCACATATCTATAAAAGCTTTTACAGTCAGTTTTTATGTTCCTCGCAAGCTTACTCTCATACTCTATTTTCCCCCTCTTAATTAATCCCTTTGTCCTTCTTTGCTTAATCCTATACTGCTCCCAATCCTCAGGTTTTCTGCTTTTTCTGGCCAATTTATATGTCCTTTCCTTGGATCTTATGCTATCCCTAATTTCCTTTGTTAGCCACGGTTGAGTCACCTTTTTTGTTTTATTTTTATGCCAAACTGGGATGAACAAATTCTGTAGTTCATTCATGCGATCTTTGAATGCTTGCCATTGCCTCTCCACCGTCAACCCTTTGAGTGACATTCCCCAATCAATCCTACCCAACTTGCGTCTCATACCATCATAGTTTCCTTTATTTAAATTCAGGACCCTAGTCTCTGAGTCAACTACTTCACTCTCCATCTTAATGAAGAATTCGATCATATTATGATCGCTCCGACCCAAGGGGCCTCGCACAACAAGATTGCTAATTAATCCTTTCTCATTACATAATACCCAGTCTAAGATGGCCTAATCTCTAGTTGGTTCCTTGACATATTGGTCCAGGAAACCATCCCGTATACACTCCAGGAATTCCTCCTCCACAGTATTGTTACTAATTTGGTTAGCCCAATCTATATGTAGATTAAAGTCGCCCATGATAACTGCTGTGCTCTTATTGCACGCTTCTCTAATTTCCCTTTTAATGCCATCCCCAACCTCCCTATTACTGTTTGGGGGTCTATACACCACTCCCACTAGCGTTTTCAGCCCCTTGGTATTTCTCAGTTCTACCCATACAGATTCCACATCATCAGAGCTAATATCCTTCCTTACAATTGTGTTAATCCCCTCTTTAACCAGCAATGCTATCCCACCTCCTTTTCCTTTTTGCCTATCTTTCCTGAATATTGAATACCCCTGTCTGTTGAGTTCCCAGCCTTGGTCACCCTGGAGCCATGTTTCCGTAATCCCAATCATATCATATTCGTTTACCTCTATTTGCGCAGCTAATTCATCCACCTTATTACGAATGCTCCTCGCATTAAGACACAAAGCCTTCAGGCTTGTTTTTTTAACGCTCTTAGACATTTTAGAATTTTTTTTTACTGTGGCCACGTTTGATTTAAACCCTTGATTTCTCTGACTGACACCTTTGTTTTTTTCCTTCCTGACTTTTGCTTCTATTCTTGTTTCCCTTTCCTCTGTCTCCCTGCTCAGGTTCCCAACCCCCTGCCATTTTAGTTTAAACCCTCCCCCAGAGCACTAGCAAACACTCCCCCAAGGACATCGGTCCCGGTCCTGCCCAGGTGCAAACCGTCCGATTTGCACTGGTCCCACCTCCCCCAGAACCGGTTCCAATGTCCCAGGAATTTGAATCCCTCCCCCTTGCACCATTCCTCTAGCCACGTATTCATCTGAAATATCCTTCTATTTCTACTCTGACTAGCACGTGGCACTGGTAGCAATCCTGAGATTACTACCTTTGAGGTCTTAAATGACCCATTTATCCCTACTCTGTTGTCTGTCCGTTAACCAATTCTCTATCCATGCTAATATATTACCCTCAACCCCATGAGCCTTTATCTTGTGTAGCAACCTTTTATGTGGCACCTTATTGAATGCCTTTTGGAAATCCAAATATACTACATCCACTGGTTCCCCTCTATCTAACCTGCTAGTTACATCCTCAAAAAACTCAAATAAATTTGATAAGCACGATTTCCCTTTCATAAAACCATGTTGACTCTGCCTAATCATATTATGATTTTCTAAGCGCCCTGTTACCACTTCCTTAATAATGGATTCCAGCATTTTCCCGACGACTGATGTCAGGCTAACTGGCCTGTAGTGCGCTGTTTTCTCTCTCCCTTCTTTCTTGAATAGCGGGGTTACATTTGCTACCTTCCAATCCACTAGGACCATTCTAGAATCTAGACAATTTTGGTACAACTAATGCATCCACTATCTCTGCAGCCACCTCTTTTAGAACCCTAGGATATAGGCCATCAGGTCCAGAGGATTTGTTGGCTTTTAGACCCACTAGTTTCTCAAGTACTTTTTCTCTACTGATATTAATTACTTTAAGTTCCTCACTCTTATTAGCCCCTTGGTTCCCCACTATTTTTGCTATGCTTTTTGTGTCTTCTACTGTGAAGACAGATACAAAATATTTGTTTAAAGTCTCTGCCATTCCCTTATTCCCCAATATAATTCCACCTGTTTCAGCCTCTAAGGGACTGATGCTTATTTTTGCTACTCTCTTCCTTTTTGCATACTTGTAGAAGCTCTTACAATCTGTTTTTATATTTCTTGCTAGTTTACTCTCATTCTATTTTCTCCCTTTTTATACAATTTTTGGTCATCCTTTGCTTGTTTCTAAACCTCTCCCAATCTTCAGGCTTACTACTATTCTTTGCAACATTATAAGCTTCTTCTTTTAATCTTATACTATCCTTAACTTCTTTAGTTAGCCACGGATGGATTACTTTTCCCGTGGAGTTTTTATTTCTCAATGGAATGTATATTTGTTGAGAATTTTGGAATATTTCTTTAAATGTTTGCCACTGCTTATCTACTGATCAACTAATTGCTTTACTTTCTTTGTGAAACAGGAGTTTGAAGTGATTCAATTGAAGTATTCATGATTATGAAGGATTCGAATGTCAAACTTAAAAATTAGGAAGTTAGGAAGCAGTCACCCAAAGGGCACTATCTTATAACAATCAAACTAGGGTCTGAGCCCATCGGAACCTAGGAATCGCTAGACGATAAAAGACCGAGGTCCATCTAGTTCGCCTTCTCCCATCCTGGTAGTCGCACGATACAACGATAATGGAATTGTTGACTAATCACAGCAATCAATCTCTATCAATGAGTCTACAACAGACCCAGACACGAGGCGAGGAAAACCCCCAGTGGTGGAGAGCTTTGGGAACCAGAGGTCCAAAGTCACCTGTTCCTCCCGAGCTCGCCACACTCACCACACGTCACGTCTCAAATTACTCAGATACTAAGTCCCAAAATGTTATTTTCTGAAAGAAATCTATCTCATTTGCATTTGAATGAATCAGAACTGCTTCCATCATCTCCCTAGAGAGCCTATTCCATAGATTGACCCATAGCCCAGGCTGACAGTGCATCAGTAGGACACAGTATGAGGGAGTGCTGCATTGTTGGAGGTGCTGTCCTTCGGTTGAACCAAGGCTCTGATTGCCTGTCCAGATGGGCGAGAGTAGCAAGTTCTCCCGCTGTCCTGGCCAACATTCCTCCTGCAACCAGACCTCCAAAAACAGCTTAACTGCTCCTTCACCTCACTGCTGTTTATAAGTCATTGCTGCCACTGTTCCCTCCATAACTACAGTCACTGCACTCCAAAAGTAATTAATTGTCTGAAAATCTTTGAAGCCTTCCAACACAATAAGCTGCTGTCTAAATATAAAATCTATAAATATAAGATAATCACTAATCAATCCAACAAGGAATTCAGGCGAAACTTCTTTACCCAGAGAGTGGTGAGAATGTGGAACTCGCTACCACAGGGAGTGGTTGAGATGAATAGCACAGATGCATTTAAGGGGAAGTTAGATAAGTACATGAGGGAGAAAGGAATAGAAGGATATGCTGAGAGGGTGAGATGAAGAGGGGTGGGAGGAGGTGCATGTAGAGCATAAACACCGCATAGACCTGTTGGGCTGAATGGCCTGTTGCTGTGCTATACATTCTATGTAATGTTTATAATTTTGGTTTCCATATTTCAGATCAGAAAACTTTCAGCCCACACAGTCTCTAGCCAAGGGAGAGGCTACGAGTGACCACAGTGCAGATATCAAACCACTGGAAGAGGAAAAGTAGGTACCTGGCTGCTGTTAGCCAAACTGATTTAAATACATCTGAACCCGTAGGAAATGCTTGAGTAAAGGTCAGTGTGTGACGACGTGCTTGAGCAGTTTGAAGTTCCATTTTAAAAGCAGAGGAGGGAGGCATCGTTCGGGATTGACAAGGTGAAGAGCAAAGCAGGAAAGGCAGGAGGTCATCAGGGTGGTCCATGCCAACTGGATAACCCCATGCACAGCACTACAGTGCCCGACAGCATTTTATGATCTTACCAGGTCAGGCAAGATAAGGAGAGTCCACTACAGCTTTCAAGAATGTGCTGAACTAAGCAGATTACACAGGGATTACAGCACAGAAACAGGCCATTCGGCCCAACCAGTCTGTGTTGGTGTTTATCCTCCACACGAGCAGTGTCCTAACCCCATGTGCCTGCCCTGTTCCCATATTCCTTTATTCCTTTAACCTCCTATATAGACTATTCCTAAATGTTGATGTGATCTTTGCTTCAATCATTAACTCATTCCACAGCCTCACAATCCTCTGTGTAAAAAAAGTTGCTCCTAATCTATGTCCTAATTTTTTTACATTCCATCTTATATTCATAGAATGGTTACAGCACAGTAGGAGGCCATTCGGCCCATTGAGCCCGTGCCGGCTCTCTGCAAGAGCACTTCAGCTAGTCCCAATCCCCCGCCCTTTCTCCTAGCCCGGCAATTTTTTTTCCTTTAGGTACTTATCTAATTCCCTTTTGAAAGCCTTTATGTCCCCTTGTTCTACACCATTCGATCAGTGGAAACAGTGCCTCTATCTACTCTGCCGCAACCCTTTTATATTCTATACTTCTTGCCATAAAACCCAAAATTCCATTAGCTTTTTTTTTATGGCCTTATCCACTTGAGGTGCTGTTTTTAATGTCTTGTGAACCTCAATCCCCAAATCCCTCTGCTCTTCCACATCACGCGGCCTGTACCATTCAAAATATCATTATTTTTTTAACCAAAATATATCAACTCACTTACTTCACTCAAAGGATTGTGAATCTTTGGAATTCTCTACTCCAGAGAGCGTGGATGCTCAGTCGTTGAGTATATTCAAGACAGAGAGCGATAGATTTTTGGATACTGAGGGAATCAAGGGATATGGGGATAGGGCGGGGAAGTGGATTGAGGTAGATCAGCCACGATCATATTGAATGGCGTAGCAGGCTCAAAGGGCCGAATGGCCTATTCCTGCTCCTATTTCTTATGTTCTTATTTACTGACATTGAATTCCATCTGCCATTTCTTTGCCCATTCCACCATCTTATCAATATCCGTCTGATTATCACTCTGTCTCCCCGTCTGTCTCTCTCTCTGTCTCCCCTGTCTGCCAACCACTCTGCCTTACCGTCTGCCTCCCCTGTCTGTCTCTCTCTCGCTCCCTGTCTCCCCCATTTGTCTCCCCCCATCTTTCTCCCCTATTAATCCCTCTCTCCCTCTGTGTCTGCCCCCCTCTGTCTCCCCCGCCTGTCTCCATCAGTCTCTCAGCCCCCGTCCTTCTCCCTCAGGTCTGTCTCTCGCTGTCTCCCCCGTATATGTCCCCCACACTGTCTCCCAATGTCTGTCTCCCCCTTCTGTCTCCCCCGTCTGTCTCTCTCACTGTCTGACGCCTGTGTCTCACCCATCTGTTTAGAAGAATGAGAGGTGATCTTATTGAAACATCTAAGATACTGAGGGGGCTCGACAAGGTAGATGCTGAGAGGATGTTTCCCCTCGTGGCGAAATCTAGAACTCGGGGGCATAGTTTCAGAATAAAGGGTCGCCCTTTTAGAACTGAGATGAGGAGGAATTTCTTCTCTCAGAGGATCGTAAATCTGTGGAATTCTCTGCCCCAGAGAGCCGTGGAGGCTGGGTCATTAAATACATTTAAAGTGGAGATAGACAGATTTTTGCAAGATAAGGGAATGAAGGGTTATGGGGAGCGGGCAGGGAAGTGGCTTTGAGCCCAAGATCAGCCATGATTTTATTGAATGGCGGAGCAGGCTCGAGGGGCCAAGTAGCCTATTCCTGCTCCTATTTCTTATGTTCTTATGTTACTCCCGTCTCTCTCCCCTGTCTGTCTCTCTCTTTCCCCTTTCCATCTGTCACCCCGGTCTGCCTCCTCCCATCTGCTTCCTCCCCTCTGTCTCCCCCATCTGTCTCTCTCTGTGTCACCCACCGTCTGCCTACCTCAGTCGAACTAGATCCGTGTCTCTTCCCGTCGGTTTTTCTCGCCCCCACCCCTGTCGGTCTGTCTCTCTCTCTCTTTCCCCCGTCCGTCCGTCTCCCCGTGTCTGTCTATCCCTTCTATCCCCCCCATCTGTCTCTATCCCTCTGTCTCCCCATCTGTCTCTCTCTCTCTGTCTGGTCCGTCTGTCTCATCCCCGTATGTCTCCCTCCATCTCTCTCCTCTTGTCTGTCGCAATACCGTCTGTTTCCCTGTCTGTCTAGCCCCATCTGTATCCCCCGTCGGTGTTTCTGTCTGTCTCCCCCACTCTGTAACTAGCAGGGTAGGTAAAGTAGATAAAGGGGAACCAGTGGATGTAGTATATTTGGATATCCAAAAGGCATTCGATTAGGTGCCACATAAAAGGTTGTTAAGCAAGATAAGGGCTCATGGGGTTGGGGGTAATGTATTAGCATGGATAAAGGATTGATTAACAGACAGAAAACAGAGAGTAGGGATAAACGGATCTTTTTCAGGGTGGCAGACTGTAACTAGTGGGGTGCCACAAGGATCAGTGCCGGGGCTTCAGCTATTCACAATCTATATTAATGACTTAGATGAAGGGGCCGAGTGCAATGTATCCAAGTTTGCTGATGATACAAAGCTAGGTGGGAAAGTAAGATGTGAGGAGAACACAGAGTCTGCAAAGGGATATAGACAGGTTAAGTGAGTGGGCAGTAAGGTGGCAGATGGAGTATAATGTGGGGATATTCACTTTGGTAGGAAGAATAGAAAAACAGAATATTTTTTAAATGGTGAGAAACTGTTAAATCACAGAATCACAGAATCCCCACAGTGCAGATAGTGGCCATTTCGGCCCATCGAGCCTGCACCGACACATATCCCACCCTATCCCCAAGTATTTAATCCCCCCTAACACTAAGGTCAATTTATCATAGCCAAATCAACCTAACCCGCACATCTTTGGACTGTGGGAGGAAACCGGAGCACCCGAAGTAAACCCACGCAGACAATCACCCGAGGCCAGGTTCGAACCCGGGTCCCTGGCGCTGTGAGGCAACAGTGCTAACCACTATGCCACCATGTTGATTAAATGTTGGTGTTCAGAGAGGTTTAGGTGTCCTCATACAGGAAACACAGAAAATTAACATGCAGGTACAGCAAGCAATTCGGGAGGCAAATGGCATGTTGGCCTTTATTGCTAGAGGGTTGGAGTATAAGAGTAAGGAAGTCTTGCTACAATTGTACAGGGCCTTGGTGAGACCACATCTGGAGTACTGTGCACAGTTTTGGTCTCCTTATTTAAGGAAGGATATACTTGCTTTAGAGGCGGTGCAACAAAGGTTCACTAGATTGATTCCTGGGATGAGAGTATTGTCCTATGATGAGAGATTGTGTAAAATGGGCCTATACTCTGGAGTTTAGAAGAATGAGAGGTGATCTCATTGAAACATACAAGATTCTGAGGGGAATTGACAGGATAAATGCTGAGAGATTGTTTCCCTTGGCTGGAGAGTCTAGAACTAGGGGGCATAGTCTCAGGATAAGGGGCAGGCCTTTTAAGATGGAGATGAGGAGGAATTTCTTCACTCAGAGGGTTGTGAATCTTTGGAATTCTCTACCCCAGAGGGCTGTGGATGCTGAGTCGTTGAGTATATTCAAGGCTGAGATCGATAGATTTTTGAACCCCAGAGGAATCAGGGGATATGGGGATTGGGCAGGAAAGTGGAGTTGAGGTGGAAGATCAGCCATGATCTTATTGAATGGCGGAGCAGACTCTACGGGTTGTATGGCCTACTCCTGCTCCTAATTCTTATGTTCTTATCCTCTTGCAACTTCCTTTGGTCCTCAGAGTTATTTACTCTGCCTCCTACTTTAGTATTGTCTATAAATTTGGACCCCTCTCCCTCTGGCCCTATATCAAATCGTTGATGTACAGTGAACAGAAACAGTCCCAGAACAAAACCCTATGGGACACCATTACCCACTTCCAACCACACCGAGAAACCTCCCTTAACTCCTACTCAATGTTTGTTCTCTTCTAACCAGTTTTTAATTTTCATTGAATCTTACAGCACACCCTAAGAGGGCGCTAACGGGGCGCAAAGCAACTAGCGCCTGGGCGGCGCGGCGCCGCCAACGCCTCCCGCGAAATTCAGCAGGAGGTTAGCGGCGGCGGAAACCGTTAGCGCCCCGCGGCGCTGCGCCACCGGCAATGACGTCTTCACCGTGCGCAGCGCCCCGCTCGTGCTGCAGCCGCGATCTTCGGTAGTGCCCCCTGACTTACCGCCGGACGCTATGTCCGACGGGGTCAGGGGGGTCTACCTGCGGCCGGGGCGGCACTAATTAAAGGGGCGGTGTGGGCCCCCTCTGCCGTCCTCGGCCTGCTCAGCAGCCCCCCCGCGGAGTGCCGGCTGCGCTCCGTGAGCCCGGCACTTCTCTTGAGTGCCGGGCTCTTTTGCCGGCACTCCGATCCCTGGTCGCCCAGCTGGGCCCCGGGTCGTGCTGCGCAAGGCCCCTCCCCTTTAAGGGGAGGAAGGCCTGCAGTACCGCGGCGCGACGTCCACAGAGCGTGGCACTGTGGCACGTAGCGCCGCGATATTCACTCGCAGTGTCCGAAGAGGGAGGCGGGGCGCTTCCAGTAACACCCGCTTCCCTCTTGGGGCGCTACTGGTGAATTTCGCCTGCGGGGGTGCTAACTTTTTTGGGGCGCTAAAAGTAGCGCCCCGGCGAAGTTAGCGTCCCAAAGGAGGCGCGACTCAATTTTTCCCCCTTTATGCCTTAAACTTACAATCACCTCTGTAGGGGGTGGTGGTTTGTGTCAGCTTCACCTCTGACTTCTGAGCGGTTCGAATCGCTCCCACTCCCTTGGTTCTAGACCCTGGACTTACTTGGGGGTTGTGATAAAAGGTGCGGCAGACAACTGGTTTTGATGCAAGAACTTCGATCTTTATTCAAGAAAGTAAAACACAACACAAACACTCTTAACACTCTAAAGGTGGGGAACACTTCGGTACACGCGAGGGAAATAACACTAAAAGAATACTTCACCCCTCCCAATCCCACTTCACTAGCTAGGTTGGGCTCTGGAGAACCAGGGATAATGCTCACCAAACGAATCCTTGACAGTTGAGAGTTAGGGTTTAGAGTCTTTTGAGTAAAAGGTTTCGTAAGGCCCTTGTTGCCGCGAGGTGTCCGATGGTCACTGAGGCGGTCGCTCTGGTTTCTTCTTGCGTGTCGGCCTGCTTCTGGAGCTGTTGGCCTTCTTTGTTGAACTTCTTTCTGTTGAACTCTGCCTCTGTTTAAACTGTCTTCTTCTTAGCTGTGGAACTGCCTTCTTGCAGAACTGTGACTGTCTTCTCTTTGCTTCTCCTGATCTCTGTAACTCCGGCCCTCACTTCTGCTGAAAACAGGCTTTCAAATTGAACTTGAAACTGCAGAACTGGCTTCTTAAGAAAACAGCCTTTCAATTATACTAATTGAAGCTTCCTTATCAAAACCAAATCAAATCCCGGTCATTGTAAGATTTTTGGAGGCCTCGTTAACAGTAATGACTTTACTAGCGTGTTAACTGGTTTGTAAATGTGTGAAGTGGTTTCAGGATAGCTCCATCCTGTCGATCTGTTGTTTAATCGGAGTTTGAATTGTCCTCATGTTTTGGGTTTCTTGACTGGCTAGGACTTCTATAGAGTATCTGTTTTATGCATGTCTTTAATGGGTTCTGTAAACGGTTTTGATGGGGCCTGTCTTTGGGTGGGACTGTCTTCTCCCAGGGTCTATTGTTCAAATGTTAATGTCTGCTGGGCTTGAGTGAGGTCATCCCGGTTCCCCAGACAGTGCAATTAACTGCAATAACCAAAACTGCTTTTACAGAGGTCGAACCCACCTTCCTTCACAGCCTTTTCTCCCTTTACAGGCCCAGACATGTTTTTAAAATGCCAAAACTTGGTTTTTGGTCTTATATTCCTTATGTTAGGCCCAAATGCAATTTTATCACTCTGAGGTAGTTCCAAAGTCCTTTTTCCTTAGGTTTTGGGGATCTGCAAATTTTGGAAACCTTACACCTCCCCCTCACTGTAATTCTTGAATATTCATCATCAATGCCCATGAGGTAGTACAGGCCCCTTACACTCCCAATTTTCCACCCACAGGTATTCCTTAACTCACACCCGTTCATGCTTTTACCCCACCAAAATATCCCCCCCCCCCCCCCCACCCATGGTCTGTAATTGCATGGTTCATCTGCCAGATTCAGTAGTAACTTTCTGAAGAGAATTTGATAAATACTTGAAAATAAATAATTTGCAAGTCTATGGGGAAAGAGCAGGGGAGTGGGACTAATTGGAGAGCTCTTTCAAAGAGCCGGCACAGGCACGATGGGTCGAATGACCTCCTCCTGTGCTGTATCATTCTCTGAGCTACCAGCCTGAGTTTGAGGTATCTGCTATTCTATGTACCAACCAAAAGAACGCTGTGATTGGGTTCCAGCCTGTAACTCACTCCTGGGTATTTGTTATTACCTGTAGCCTAACTGAAATAATTCAGTAAAATTTGTGTTTGTCGCAGTTTAGCCCAATGAATACCTTACTACAATCCCACAATAAGTGTCAGCTTGGCTCAGAGTTTAGAAGGTTGTGGGTTCAAGTCTTACTCCAGGGACTTGAGCACATATTCTAGTCTGATGCTCCTAGTGCTGTACCGAGGGAGCGCTGCACTGTCGGAGGGGCAGTACTGAGGGAGCGCTGCACTGTCGGAGGGGCAGTACTGAGGGAGCGCCGCACTGTCGGAGGGGCAGTACTGAGGGAGCGCCGCACTGTCGGAGGGGCAGTACTGAGGGAGCGCCGCACTGTCGGAGGGACAGTACTGAGGGAGCGCTGCACTGTCGGATGGGCAGTACTGAGGGAGCGCTGCACTGTCGGGAGGCAGTACTGAGGGAGCGCTGCACTGTCGGAGGGGCAGTACTGAGGGAGCGCTGCACTGTCAGAGGAGCAGTTCTGAGGGAGCGCTGCACTGTCGGAGGGGCAGTACTGAGGGAGCGCTGCACTGTCGGAAGGGCAGTACTGAGGGAGCGCTGCACTGTCGGAGGGGCAGTACTGAAGGAGCGCTGCACTGTCGGAGGGGCAGTTCTGAGGGAGCGCTGCACTGTCGGAGGGGCAGTACTGAGGGAGCGCTGCACTGTCGGAGGGGCAGTACTGAGGGAACGCTGCACTGTTGGGAGGCAGTACTGAGTGTGCGTTGCACTGTTGGAGGGGCAGTTCTGTGGGAGCGCTGCATTGTCAGAGGGGCAGTACTGAGGGAGCGCTGCACTGTCAGAGGGGCAGTACTGAGGGCGCGCTGCACTGTCTGAGGGCCAGTACTGAGGGAGCGCTGCACTGTCGGAGGGGCAGTACTGAGGGAGCACTGCACTGTCGGAGGGGCAGTACTGAGGGAGCGCTGCACTGTCGGAGGGGCAGTACTGAGGGAGCGCTGCACTGTCGGAGGGGCAGTACTGAGGGAGCGCTGCACTGTTGCAGGTGCTGTCTTTCGGATGAGACGTTAAACCGAGGCCCCGTCTGCTCTCTCAGGTGGATGTAAAAGATCCCTTGGCATGATTTTGAAGAAGAGCTGGGGAGTTCTGGCCAATATTCGATCTTCAACCAACATCACTAAAACAGGTTAACTGGTTCTTGTCACTTCTATTTGTGGGATCTTGCTGTGCAGAATTTGGTTGTCATGTTTACCGACATAACAACAGTGTCTGCACTTCAAAGATTATTATCTGGCTATGAAACACTTTGGGATGTCTTGAGGTCATGAAAGGCGCTATGTAAATGCACGTTCTTTCTTAACATAGAGTTTCAGATTTGCTATTGTCCCATCAGAACTAATAGTATAGTTTGTGATTGTTTTCTCACAGATGGTTCTTCAACGCGATAAGTGGCGAAGAGGCAGAGAGAACAATTCTAGGACCAGAAAATAAAGCGGGATCTTTCCTGATCAGAGAGAGCCAATCAAGAAAAGGTGCCAATCATCGAATCTTCAGGAGTGTAAAACCTCTGATTAAACCATGTGAACATGTGCTGGAGGCAGTTTGAGACTTGGGAACATAGGACTGTACAGGAGTTGTTTAAATCCCTACATGGACTTGTCCTTTGAGAACTGTGGGTGGCACTTACTCACTGTGACAGAGTGACAGTATATCTGGAATCCCCTGCAAGCTGGGCCTTTGGTCTTGCCTCTGCAGATGCAGGAGCATTCCATTCTGAAGACCACTCGTACATTTCCTCCACCCTCCATAAACTTGAGCACGTCCAAGCCTCTGCTGCCCGTGTCCTAACTCGCACCGAGTCCCGTTCGCCCATCTCCCCTGTGCTCACACCGAGTCCCGTTCGCCCATCTCCCCTGTGCTCACTGACCTACAGTGGCTCCCGGTTAAGCAATGACTCGATTTTAAAATTCTCATCCTCATGTTCAAATCCCTCCACGGCCTCGCTCCTCCCTATCTCTGTAACTTACTCCAGCCCTACAAGCCTCCAAGATTTCTGTGCTCCCCCAATTCTGGCCTCTTGCGCATCCCTGATTTTAATCGCTCCACCATTGGCAGCCGTGCCTTCAGCTGCCTGAACCTTAAGCTCTGGAATTCTCTCCCTAAACCTCTCCGCCTCTCCTCCTTTAAGATGCTCCTTAAAACCTACCTCTTTGACCAAGCTTTTGGTCATCTGTCCTAATAACTCCATATGTGGCAAGGTGTCAAATATTGTTTGATAACGCTCCTGTGAAGCGCCTTGGGACGTTTTATAACATTAAAGGCGCTATATAAATGCAAGTTGTTATTGTTGATTATGTTGGCATAGAACAATGTCCTCTGTTGTGCAGTTACACACATTAATTTTATAGCAGACCCAATCTGTGTTGTGCAATGGATGCAGTCTGCATGTTTTATGACAGATCCAGTCAGCCAAGTGGTTGATGCAGGGAGGCACGGTTTCAGGGAATTTTCAGATTGTATTAAAGGGTTAATTCTGTTTGCCTGGTATCTGAGCCTTAATAAGGCAAATCAAATAACGAGAACGAGAAAAGCCATCGGCCCATCAAACCCGTTCTTTCCACAAACCACGTACAATCCACCCGATTATGGATTTAGGGTCAGAATTCATCCAGTTCTGGACAGTCCAGTTTTTGCGTTAAGCTATTCAGAAATACGTGAAACGCAAACAGGAAATCAAAAAAGGTCGGTCAGCGAGCACGGGGTGATGGGTGAAAGGAGCTAGCTAAGAGTTAGGATACGGGCAGCAGAGTTTTGGATGACAACAGCCAGCATTTATCTCGAGTGCAGGAATTATCACAATGCACATCACGGAGCAGAAGAATGGATCCTGAGCTGAAGCAGAGAGTTAGGGGAGGTAGCAGTAAGGGTTGCCAACCCTGCAGGATTGTCCTGGAGTCTCCAGGAATTGAAGCTGAATCTCCAGGACACTGCTGGGAGTGACGCCAGAGAAAAATCATAGGGCAATAAAAAAAATAATTTTATTCCAATATTTTTAAGAACATAAGAACATAAAAAATAGGAGCAGGAGTAGGCCATTCAGCCCTTCGAGCCTGCTCCGACATTCCACAAGATCATGGCTGATCTTCCACCTCATCTCCACTTTTCTGCACTATCCCCATATCCCTTGATTCCCTTAATATTCAAAAATCTATTGATCTCTGTCTTGAATATAATCAAAGACTGAGCCTCCACAGCCCTCTGGGGTAGAGAATTCCAAAGATTCACCACCCTCTGAGTGAAGAAATTCCTCCTCATCTCAGTCCTAAATGGCCAACCCCTTATTCTGAGACTGTGACCCCGTGTTCTAGACTCCCCAGCCAGGGGAAACATCCTCCCTGCATCTACCCTGTCAAGCCCTATAAGAATTTTGATTGTTTCAATGAGATCACCTCTCATTCTTCTAAATTCTAGAGAATATAGGCCTAGTCTACTCAATCTCTCTGCATAGGACAATCCCCCCATGCCAGGAACCAGTCTGGTGAACCTTCGTTGCACTCCCTCTATAGCAAGTATATCCTTCCATAGGTAAGGAGACCAAAACTGTACACAATACTCCAGGTGTGGTCTCACCAGGGCCCTATATAATTGCAGTAAGACGTCTTTACTCTCATACTCAAATCCTCTTGTAATAAAGGCCAACGTACCATTTGCTTTCCTAATTGCTTGCTGTACCTGCATGTTAACTTTCAGTGATTCGTGTACAAGGACACCCAGGTCCGTCTGAACACCAACATTTCCCAATCTCTTTTGTTTATTAATGATAAAAATATCAGAGTTGGGAATGAAAAGGATGTTTGATTGACAGTCAAGAATCATCCAATCGGGTAATGAAGTGTCTGATCGCTTTCCAATCAGCTGCGGGAAAGTGAGGCACCGCGAGGATGGGCGACCAATGAGAGGAGTGCGGGGGCGGGGAAGTTGGAGTGAGGTCAGTCATGTGATGCAACCTCCAGGAATACATCCAACCGGAGTTGGCAACCCTAGTAGCAAGGCAGAGGGAGGTTTAGTGAGAGAGTAACAGAGTGTAGGGCCGAAGGGACTTCCATTGATGGTGTAGCAGAAGGACGTTGCACAGGAGACCAGAGTTGGTGCGGCAGAGGGTGTGAGCTGGGCATGCAGGGCTGAAGGAAGGTAGGGAGGGTGGATCCCATGAAGGGATTTATAAATGAAGAGAAGGAATGAGGAGCCGCAGCTGGTCAATGGGGACAAACGTAATAGGCAAGCGGAGTAGACCATGTGAGGGAGAGATGGTGCAGGAGGATGGAATGGTCAGCAATGTCAGACACTGCAGAGAGATGGAAGGAGACAAAAAGGGAAAATGCTGACAAAGCATGCCACTGGTGTCCGACCAGGGCAAGGGAAACCAGGCGGAAGATATTGGAACAGGAAGTGGGGATGAGGTAAGCATGGAGCTGGTAGTGAAGATGCATTTGAGGACCTGAAACAGATAGAATCACATGTGGTTTCTCAGATCTCCTGAAACATTTCTCTTGCCTTTGTTGCATTAGGTTGCTATGCTCTGTTGGTCAAGCACTGGGATCCCAAGTTGGATGTCAGAGTGATTCATTACAAAATATCAACCAGCCCCAGTGGCTATTACATCAATCCACGAGTCAAGTTCATCACCCTTCAAGAGTTAGTCAAGTATTACCACAGTAAGATTTGGTCTTCCTCACCTTTTCTGAAGAAGCATAACGGCTAGTGGGAATGAAATAAAGGTGCTGTCAGTTTGGGTGGCTCTTCTAATAAAACAGTGCAAAGAAAAATCATTTTTGGCAGTTAATAAACCTGCAAGTTCCAAAAGACATTTAGTACTCAAAAGGGTTAATCTGCCCTCTCAGGTGGATGTAAAAGATCCCGTGGCACTATTTCGTAGAGGAGCAGGGGAGTTCTCCCCGGTGTCCCGGCCAATATTATCCTCAACCAACATCACTAAAACAGATTATCTGGTCATTATCACATTGCTGTTTGTGGGATCTTGCTGTGCACAAATTTGCTGCCGGGTTTCCCACATTACAACAGTGACTACACTTCAAAAAGTACTTCATTGGCTGTGAAGTATTTTGGGGCATCCTGAGGTCGTGAAAGGCGTTCTATAAATGCAAGTCTTTCTTTTAATTGGATAGCTCTTTCAAAGAGCCGACACAAGCACAGTGGGCTGAATGGCCTCCTGTGTATATGATTCTATGAACTAGGGATTGAGTCTGGGTCCTTCCTCAGTGGCCCAGTAACACACCACTCACATTTAATACTGTTCTGATGTGAACACCTTTTCAACATTTCATTTGCCTGGTTTATTTCCTTCCCACCTAACCTATCCACTCCTAAATCTCGCCCCGACTCTCGTTGGTGGATGGTTCGTTTGGGAACCAGTTGCGGCCACTGGCTCCTCACTTAAAGGTGGTCATTCCACGTATGTCGACCTAGACATTGTGCTGGTTGACCTTTGGAAGGGAGGCGGGCTGGGCAACCACTGGCGGGCTAAGTCTCAACCTGATGTCCACACAGCACACTTCTGCATAGCGATCAGGGCTCAGTTTTCCCCTCACTGGTGCCAAGGTCACTTGGAGTCCTGCTGCTGCCTGAGATGAGATAACCATGCACTGTCCAGGATCGGAACTGGGACCTTCCTGGTCTCTGGGCTGAACTCCTCCCTCCCAACTGAGCCATCGGGGAACCGCGGAGCAAATTTTAAGAAAGAACCTGCGTTGATAAAGCACCTTTCACATTCTCAGGATGTCCCCAAGCACTTCACAGCCAATGAGGAACTTTTGAAGCATAGTCGCTGTTATTATGTAAAATTGGCAGCCAATTTGCGGACAGCAAGTTCCCATAAACAGCAATGAGATAAATCACCAGTTAATCTGTGTTGGTGATGTTGGTTGAGGTATAAGTATTGGCCAGGACACCAGTATAGCTCTCCTGTTCCTCTTCAAAGTACCGTGGGATCTTTTACACCCATTTAAACAGAGAGATGGGGGCCTTGGTTTAATATCTTGCCTCCGAAAAAGAAAATAAAGACTTGCATTTATATAGCGCCTTTCATGACCTCAGGATGTCCCAAAGCGCTTTACAGCCAATGAAGTACTTATGAAATGTAGTCACTGTTGTAATGTGGGAAACGCAGCAGCCAATTTGCGCACAGCAATGTGATAATGATCAGATAATCTGTTTTAGTGATGTTGGTTGAGGGATAAATATTGGCCCCAGGACACTGGGGAGAACTCCCCCGCTCTTCTTTGAAATAGTGCCCATGGGATCTTTTACATCCACCTGAGAGAGCAGGCGGGGCCTCGGTTTAACGTCTCATCTGAAAGACGGCACCTCTGACAGTGCAGCCCTTCCTCAGTACTGGAGTGTCAGCCTAGTATTCTGTGTTCAAGTCTCTGGAGTGGGGCTTGAACCCACGATTTTCTGGCTCAGGCGAGTGTGCTACCCACTGAGCTAAGCGCTCACTCCGCTGAGTGCATTTAACGATTGGGCCATCAGGGGGAGCTGCAGAGCGAATGTTAGTTGGAGTTTCCCTGTGTACAGTAAGCGTGTCGTGGTGCCTGAGAGTCCCAGCATCGCACCATCAAGGCAGCTAACATGTCTGAACTGAACTTACCTCTTCAGGAGATGCGGATGGCCTGTGCCAAAGACTGGCAAGTCCCTCGTTCAAAAAGAAGACTCAAAATATTTCAGAAGCTGATGACTTTGAGATTCCGAGATATTCCATTACATTGGAAAGCAAACTTGAAGTCGGACATCTTGGAGAAGCGAGGATGAGTACGTAAAGATTTACACAATTAGGGTCTTGCCTTAGATTTTTTTAAATTTCATTCTCAGGATGTGGGCATCACTGGCAACCCCTACTTGCTCTGAGAAGGTGGTGGTGGGCCTTCTTCTTGAAACACTGCGGGTTTGATACAACTGAAGGGTTCACTAAGCCACTTTAGAGGGCATTTAAGAGTCAACCACGTTGGTGTGGGGACTGGAGTCACATATAGGCCCAGACCGGGTAAGGACGGCAGGTTTCCTTCCCTAAAGGACATTAGTGAACCAGTTGGGTTTTTACGACAATCAGACGGCTTCATGGTCACTTTTACTGATCCCAGCTTTTTATTTCCAGATTTTTTTTAGTGTGAATCCAAATTCTGAAACTGCCAATTCTGAACTCGCGTTCTCTGGATTATTAGTACAGTAACATAACCGCTACACCGCTGTACCCCTCAGCTACTCTCTCTGCTCGCTCCTGTGAGTGCTACGAGCTTCTTACATTTTAGAGTGTGCCCATATTGCCTAACATCTAACTACACCCAAAACTCTGCTGCCCGTGTCCTAACTCGCACCCAGTCCCGTTCCCCAATCACCCCTGTGCTCGCTGACCTACACTGGCTTCTGGTCCGGCAACGCCTCCATTTTTAAATTCTCATCCTTATTTTCAAATCCCTCCATGGCCTCGCCCCTCCCTATCTCTGTAACCTCCTTCAGCCCCACAACCTCCCCGAGATCTCTGCGCTCCTCCAATTCTGGCCTCTTGATATCCCCGATTTCCAACGCTCCACCATTGGCGGCCATGCCTTCAGCTGTCTGGGCCCTAAACCCTGGAGTTCCCTCCCTAAACCTCTCCGCCTCTCTACCTCTCTCTCCTCCTTTAAGACACTTCTTAAAACCTACCTCTTTCACCTGTCCTAATGTCTCCTTATGTGGCTCGGTGTCAAATTTTGTTTGATAACACAGCTGTGAAGTGCCTTGGGACGTTTTACTACATTAAAGGCGCTATATAAATGCAAGTTGCTGTTGTTGTCACATCACAGACACAAGCCATTCGGCCCAACCAGTCCGTGTCAAATATCTCTAATCACATTTACCCACCCTGTTCCCATATCTCTTCAACCCCTTTTCCTTCATCCTCCTCTCCAATCTTACCCTGAGTGTTGACACATTTTCTGCCTCGGCCACTAACCCTGGGAGTGAATCCCACAGCCTCACAACTCTCTGTGTGAAGAAGTTTCTCCTGCCCTCTGTTCTAAATGTGTCAGGCTGGTGTCAGTCGTGGCTCAGTGGCTCACACTCTTGCCTCAGAATCAGAAGGCCGTGGGTTCAAGTCCTGGTCCAGAGACTTGAGCACAAAATTGAAGCTGACACTCCCAGTGCGGTACTGAGGGAGCGCTGCACTGTCGGAGGTGCCGTCTTTCAGATGAGACATTAAACCGAGGCCCCGTCCGCTCTCTCAGGTGGACATAAAAGATCCCACAGCACAATTTTGAAAAAGAGCCAATATTTATCACTCACTCAACATCACTAACACAGATTATCGGGTCATTACTAGATTAATACCTGGAATGGGCGGGTTGTTTTATGAGGAAAGGTTGAACAGGCTAGGCTTGTATCCGCTGGAGTTTAGAAGAGTAAGAGTTGACTTGATTGAAACATATAAGATCCTGAGGGGTCTTGACAGGTTGGATGTGGAGAGGATGTTTCCTCTTGTGGGAGAATCTAGAACTAGGGGTCACTGTTTAAAAATAAGGGGTCGCCCATTTAAGACTGTTTGTGAGATCTTGCTGTGCGCAAATTGGCTGCTGTTTCCCTACATTACAACAGTGACTACACTTCAAAAAGTACTTAATTGGCTGTTTAGTGCATTGGGACGTCCTGGTGAAAGGTGCTATAGAAATGTTTAAATAACTATTTATTTATTTATTTATTTAGATTTGAACAACAGCTGTCTCAGAGTGTCTGTGAAGGTGCAGAATGCGGAATGGACCACAGTCGACTCCTTCCTCAGAGAGGTCAGCATTCGGAAAGCTCTTCAGCACGACCGTCTGGTGCGGCTTCTCGGAGTGGTGACACGATCCGAGCCCATGCTCATTATCACCGAGTTCATGAGCCAAGGTAATACCTGAAGCCCTCTGGCACGCTCGGAGGTTCCAATATCAAGGTGCCACGCGTGCTGACTGGTGTGGTACTAAGCAATGTGGACCAGGCTCTATCTCTGGCCAGTGCTGAGCCAGGGAGCTGCCATTGGTCTCTACGCTCTCAAGTTAGGCAGGAGAAAGATCTGCTAATCACCATTCATTGACCCTCACTTGGAAGTGCTTGAGTTTGGATGTTCATAGAATCTTACAGCACAGGAGGCCATTCGGCCTGTCGTGCCTGTGCCGGCTCTTTGAAAGAACTGTCCAGTTTAGTCCCACCCCCCAGCTTTTTCATCAGAACCCTGCAAATTAGTCCTCTTCAAGTACATGCCCAATTCCCTTTTGAAAGTTCCTATGGAATCTGCTTCCACCACCCTTTCAGATAGCGTGTTCCAGATCTTAACGACCGTCTGTGTGAAGAAATTTCTCCTAATTTCCCCACTAGTTCTTTTGATGTAATGTTAGGTAATGACACGACTGAACCTGACCCTGGTGCCTCTCCCAATACAACAACAACAACTTGCATTTATATAGCGCCTTTAATGTAGTAAAACGTCCCAAGGCGCTTCACAGGAGTATTAAAAGACAGAGAAAATTGACACCGAGCCACATAAGGAGAAATTAGGGCAGGTGACCAAAAGCTTGGTCAAGGAGGTAGGTTTTAAGGAGCGTCTTAAAGGAGAAAAGAGAGGTAGCGAGGCGGAGAGGTTTAGGCAAGGAATTCCAGAGCTTAGGGCCTAGGCAACAGAAGGCACGGCCAGCAGAGGTGGAGCGATTATAATCAGGGATGCTCAAGAGGGCAGAATTAGAGGAGCACAGATATCTCGGGGGGTTGTGGGGCTGAAGGAGATTACAGAGATAGGGAGGGACGAGGCCATGGAGGGATTTGAAAACAAGGATGAGAAATTTGAAATCGAGGCGTTGCTTAACGGGGAGCCGATGTAGGTCAGCGAGCACAGGGGTGATGGGTGAATGGGACTCGGTGCGAGTTAGGACACGGGCAGCCGAGTTTTGGATGACCTCAAGTTTATGTAGGCTAGAATGTGGGAATGGTTGAATAGTCTCCCAGTGCCCACTTTTTAGGCCTCCACTTGAGGAATAGTCAATTATGCGAGGTACCAGAGGGCCCCCACACCAGTAGAACTGAGCCTCAACAAAAAACCACGCTGTCTGATGAGAAATGGGAGAAAACTAGAAGCAAAAACAGAATTCAACTCAACGATGGAGACTAACTTGCCAAAGCATCAGGCAGCACCTCATAAACCCGTGACCTCCACCACCTAGAAGGACAAGGGCAGTAGGTGCATGGGAAAACCATCATCTCCAAGTCACACACCATCCTGACCTGGAACTCCCTACCTAACAGTATTGTGGGAGTATCTTCACCACACGGACTGCAGCGGTTCAAGAAGGCGGCTCACCACCACCTTCTCAAGGGCAATTAGGGATGGGTAATAAATGCTGGCCTTGTCAACGACGTCCACACCCCAAGAATTAATTAAAAATAATAATATCCGAGGTTTTCCATAGTTCCACAAAAGTTAAATGTCTACTTACAGTTGCCCTTTATCCAGACACTCATTACTTGTGGCCAGTTTAAAAAGGACTGAATCATCACTACCATTCTATCCAATATTTCCTTGACAACAGTAGCACAGGATGTTGGATATTTAATTTCTCTGGATCAATGAAATTCTAGGAAGTTTATGGGCTGGATTTTCATTGACCCGTGGAGGTGCGTTTGGAGGCGTGTGGGGGGTTAAAATTGCGAAAACTGTCAGGCGGGCACAAGCCCGCCTCCATGCAATTTTCATTAAATCATGTCTGCTGGTCCCGACTCCGTCCCGCCTCTAAGAGGCAGGATAGGCTGTTAAGGCCCTTAACAAGCACTAAATTGTCTCTATAATGCCATTTTGAAAGGCCTTTGTGATTTTAACCCTTTTTCTATGTGAAGCACGCCTGTTCTGAACCACGAATGTGAAACCTGGCGGGAGCACATTTGGCTGGCTGGGAGTGGTGGTGGAGGATGGATGGATGACATATCTGGGAGTGGTGGTGGATGGGAGACATATCTGGGAGTGGTGGTGCAAAAATATCTGGGAGCAGACTTAGGGCTGCTGCTGCTCATTTTGCATCCAAGTTCTCTCACAGCAAAGGCCAGGCAGTCTTTGCAGACCTTCAATGCAGCAGCAATGATGACATCATCAGAGGCGACTTTCAGACTGAAAACACTAATTGGCTCATGGGTTCCCACATGCTGGAACTCAATTGCCCAATTAGGTGAAAATCACATCAGTCTCCCACATCCAATTGCAGTCGGGTGGATAACACGAAAAGTGGATGACACGACCCCAACCCGCCCCAGTATCAAAATCCAGCCCATAATCTCCACTCTTGTGGAACTGAAGAAAAAAGTTGAATTCTGGCAGAAATACTGATACAAGTGTGAAATAGACCTGCCTGTCAGATACTGAACACGACAAGATCCAGCAAGATAACCTGATCAGCTTCTATATTTAACGGAATGAAAGATTGCGTCTGCCACAAAAAGCTACACTTGTCTTAAAAGTCGGGGCTGGATTTGAACCCGTGACCTTGAGGTGATAGGACTATGTGCTCACCCACTGCTATATTATAAAAAGGATGTGGAGGCACTGGAGAGGGTGCAGAGAAGATTTACAAGGATGATACCAGGAATGTGAGTTTACGCCTATCAGGAAAGGATGAGCAGGCTGGGTCTCTTTTCTCTTGAAAAGAGAAGGCTGAGGGGTGACCTAATAGAGGTCTTTAAAATCATGAAAGGTTTTGATAGAGTAGATACAGAGAGAATGTTTCCACTTGTGGGGAAGAGCAAAACTAGAGGCCATCAATACAAAATAGTCACCAAGAAATCCAATAGGGAATTCAGAAGAAACTTCTTTACCCAGAGTGGTGAGAATGTGGAACTCGCTACCACAGGGAGTGGTTGGAGCGAATAGTATAGATGCATTTAAGGGGTGATTAGATAAGCATATGAGGGAGAAGGGAATAGAGGGCTATGCTGATGGGTAGATGAGGAAAGACGGGAGGAGGCTCGAGTGGAGCATAAACACCAGCATAGACTGGTTGGGCCGAATGGCCTGTTTCTGTGCCATATATCCTATGTAATGCTATGTAATTTCAATGTCTACATTTAGAATGGCAAATGTGTATGTAAACTTGTCATGCTGTAATTACACGACCCTGCCAGTGGGGGGTGCTGCAGAAATAAGGTGATATCTAAATGCAAGTCTTTCTTTTCTATTTAAACTTGTACCGGGGACCTGAGGGATTTGGCCCAAGTGCTATTCAGTCTAAAGTCAGCACTTTAAACAAGGAGAATGATCACACTTGTGATAACTGATCTCTTTTTTCTGAAGGGAATCTAAACAATTATTTAAGGAGCGACTTAGGCAGGCAGTTGGAGATGGTGCTGCTGATTGACTTTGCAACGCAGGTAAGTGTTTCTCATTCCTGGGTGAGGTGGGGCATCCTTCCGGTTGAACAGGACACTGGGAAAAAATGGAACGGCAACAAACTGAATAACGGCCCCCTTTTCCACAGGTTGTGGATGGAATGATTTATATGGAAGAGAACGGTTACGTGCATCGGGATCTGAGGTCAGCCAACATTCTTCTGTCCGACACACTGGAGTGCAAGATTGGAGATTTCAGCCTAGCTCAGAAACTCGAAGGCCACAGACACGTCGTCCTCAAAGGTACATGCAACTGAGATTATTTAGGAGAAGATCAGAAACATGCTCTAGATAATAAAGAGGCTTAGAAAATGTATCCAATGTATACCTGAGCCCCGCAGATGAAGAAATTCCAGGTTTTATCTCCACTCCGCACCCTGCTGGAAAGTACCCTTGTGTGGAGATCAGCAAAGGTAGGATTAGGATATGAGGCCTACAACAGTCAAATACCCAACTGACATTGAGTGCCTAGGGTCACACACTAATTATTGCCACTTGGCTCAGCCGTGGCTCAGTGGGCAGCACTCTCGCCTCTGCGTCACAAGGTCGTGGGTTTAAGTCCCACTCCAGAGACTTGAGCACAAAAGTCTAGGCTGACACTCCCAGTGCAGTGCTGAGGGAGTGCCGCACTGTCGGAGGTGCCGTCTTTCAGATGAGACGTTAAACCGAGGCCCAGTCTGCGCTCTCAGGTGGATGTAAAAGAACCCGTGGCCACTATTTCGAAGAAGAGCAGGGCAGTTCTCCCCGGTGTCCTGGCCAATATTTATCCCTCAATCAGCATCACTAAAAACAGATTATCTGGTCATTATCACATTGCTGTTTGTGGGAGCTTGCTGTGCGCAAATTGGCTGCTGCGTTTCCTACATTACAACAGTGACTGCACTCCAAAAATATTTCATTGGCTGTAAAGCGCTTTGGGACGTCGTGAAAGGGGCTGCAGAAATACAAGTTCTTTCTTTCATGTGATCCCGATTTGCATTTTAAATTGGCCCTCCTGCCTGACTCAACGGGCCGCTCCTGGCGGTGGGTGGGAGGGGGGTATGGACATTGCCAGGGCAACAGGGCGGTAAGTCATTGCCTGCCATTTTCGGGATGCTGCCGTCACGTTTCCGCCAGGTGGGAGGCCTCAGAATCCACCCGTCTGTCTGTCTCAGTAGCATACCACAACGTGCATCCACCAACTGCACTATCAACAGGGCCATTCATAGAATCGTAGTATCTTGCAGCACAGAAGGAGGCCATTCGGCCCATTGTACCTGTGCTGGCTCTTTGAAAGAGCTATCCAATTAGTCCCGCTGAATTCAATATTAATGTCTTCCGCTTCCAGATGAAAAAGTTGCAGTTAAATGGACAGCGCCTGAAGTGTTCAGGGAGGAATCACACTCCACAAGATCTGATGTCTGGTCCTTTGGGATTTTCTTAATGGAACTGGTGACGTATGGGCAGACACCATATCCAGGTAAGTGATGCCTTTAATCCAAGGGGCCAATATTCGCAGTGGGAGAATGCTGCACTCCCAATTACAGGCCGACAACAGTGTATATCATCTACAAGATGTACTGCAGCAACTCGCCAAGGCTTCTTCGGCATCTCCCAAACCGGCGACCTCTAGAAGGACAAGGGCAGCAGGCGCATGGGAACACCATCACCTCCAAGTTACCCTCCAAGCCACACACCATCCTGACTTGGAAATATATCGCCGTTCCTTCATCGTCGCTGGGTCAAAATCCTGGAACTCCCTCCCTAACAGCACTGTGGGAGCACCTTCACCACACGGTCTGCAGCAGTTCAAGAAGGCGGCTCACCACCACCTTCTCAAGGGCAATTAAGGATTGTTGATTAGTGACCTAGTTGCTCACATAACCCCAGCTGATGAAGCTTGAATGTTGACTGGCAGGTATAAAACTGAATGATGATTTGGTGAAACACAGGGAACCGAGTGGTGTGAGAGTCACAAAATCCCGGGCTCTGGAACTAGATAACTGACATCATCAGAGACCATTATAAATAGGCCATTAGGGCGACTGAATTTTACACACTAGGAAGGTCCCAGGCTCTGGAGCTGGAATACAAAGGGGTGGAAGTTATGTTGCAGTTGTCTAAAACTCTGGTCAGACCCCATCTGGAGCACTCCGTCCAATTCTGGGCACTGCACCTCAGGAAGGATATATTGGCCTTGGAGGGGAACCCTTCAGAGACAATAATCTGGGACAAAATTAATGGGCATTTGAAAAAGTATTGGCTAATAAATGAAAGCCAGCACGGATTTATTAAAGGCAAATCGTGTTTGACTAACTTGATCGAGTTCTTTGATGAAGCAACGGAGAGGGTTGATGAGGGTAGTGCGGTTGATGTTGTGTATATGGACTTTAAAAAGGGGTTTGATAAAGTACCACATAATAGACCTGTTAGCAAAATTAAAGCCCATGGGATTAAAAGGACATGGCAGCATGGATACAAAATTGGCTAAGGGACAGAAAGCAGATAGTCGTGGCAAACGGTTGTTTTTCAGAATGGAGGGAAGTAGACAGTGGTGTTCCCCAGGGGTTAGTATTAGGACCACTGCTCTTTTTGATATATATTAATGACCTGGACTTCGGTATATAGGGCACAATTACAAAGTTTGCAGATGACACGAAACTCGGAAATGTAGTAAACAGTGAGGCAGATAGTAACAGACTTCAGGAGGATATAGACAGACTGGTGAAATGGGCAGACACATGGCAGATGAAATTTAACACATAAAAGTCTGAAGTGATGCATTTTAGCAGGAAGAATGAGGAGAGGCAATATAAACTAAATGGTACAATTTTAAAGGGAGTGCAGGAACAGAGAAACCTGGGGTACACAAATCTTTGAAGGTGGCAGGACAAGTTGAGAAGGCTGTTAAAGAAGCATATGGGGTCCTTGGCTTTATTAATAGAGAATAGAGTACAAAAGCAAGGAAGTTATGTTAATATATAAACAGAAAATTCTAGAAACACTCAGTAGGTCAGGCAGCATGTGGAGAGAGAAACAGTTAACGTTTCAGGTCGATGACTTTTCGTCAGAATCTGTTCACGTACAGGCCCAGACCGGGTAAGGACGGCAGGTTTTCTTCCCTAATGGACATTAGTGAACCAGTTGGGTTTTTCCGACAATCCAACAGCTTCATGGTCACTTTTACTGAGACCGAATATTTAATTCCAGATTTTTATTTCTATATTTTTCTTTTAAACTGAATTCAAATTCCCAAACTGCCCTGGTGTCATTTTGTCTGGTAATGCACCTGTGAAGCGCCTTGGGACGTTTTACTGCATTAAAGGTGCTATATAAATGCAAGTTGTTGTTGGGATTTGAATAAATCTCTGGATTATTAGTCCAGACCTCTGGAGTACTCGTCCAGTAACATAACCACTACACTACCGTGCCCCACCCTTTCATGCAAAGGATGCTACCATTCAAAGAAGAACAGATGATCCCCCACAGGTAGCTCCTGCCACCTGCATTGTTACCACCCACAGTGGAATTTACTGATGTCTCATTTCTTTCAGGTCTAACCTTTGCCCAAACTGTTGACTTCCTGAAGAGTGGTCTTCGCATGCAACGGCCACTGGGGTGCACTGAGGAGTTGTATTGTGTTATGTCGATGTGCTGGGAGGAGCATCCTTGGAGTCGGCCATCATTTAAACAACTGCGGAACCTTCTGGAAAATCTTTGAGCCCTTCTTGCTGCCTTGGCATCGCACTCCACAGTGTGACTGAAACCCCAATCGGATTAGAGCTGCAACTGTGCATCTGAACCTTCCCCTCGCTCTATTCTGAAGCCCTTGGACTCGAAACAGTGCAGGCTGAGTTAGTCAGATCTGGAAATCACTGTGTCATGTCCCACCTGACTGAATTTCCTCTCCTTCCTGTCTCGGCGTGGATTGAGGTTAAATGTAACCTGCCTGGTCATTGCCTTGCCTGAGATCAGCACTGACCATGAATCTAACCCAGGACGTCCCTGTTGGCATATGGAACTCGATTAATTCAGCTTCCGAAACTTCATTCAGTGTAGGGAAAAAAATGTGGTTGGTATCATTAGAGAGAGAGAGAGAGATATAGATTTCACTTAGCAACAGCTGGTGTTCGCAACCAACTGGCCTTGGATATTTTCATAATAGAATGTTTAGATTAGAAATGTTATGTTATGATAAGAATGTCTAGAGACTAGAAGGTTTATACTTACCACAGCAAGGCCACGGTGTTTTTACATGCATCTAACGTTGTTGATGTATGTTGAAGAAAATGTCGACTTGTGTCTCTGGACTATGCAGTAGCCAGAGACTACCATATTGGGCAATGCCAGTTCCAGTTTGATAAGAAAACAGTGTATAAATATAAGCTTTTTCCTTTGTTCAAGCAGCATGAGGCGGGACCCATGCCTAGGTTCGCGTCCTCTATATATGATTATACTCCGTTTGTAAATTGCTTTTTATGCTGAAGTTAAAGAATAAAATGTTTATAACCAGAAGCCTGAATTCATTACTAATCAAGTGAACAAACAGAACAATGTTTTAAGACAACATTGGCGAGCCAAGCGAAGGACCTAATCTTGTTGCTGTTTGAAAACCGGGGGTGTCGAGACAGGATTAAAGTTGAATCTCAACCATCAAGAACTCAATCGCGAATGAGCTCTGGGACAGGAAGTAGACTACTTTCACCATCAACAAACCAAGGCGGCACAACAGGACTCAGGGTAAAAGAACATGTACACATGTGAGTAGTATTCAATTTGATATTGGGGTATAGCAGATAAAAAGTCATATGGTGTTTTAACATGACAGTGGCTGAAGGACCACTGTACTAATCATATAGTCCTCAATCTCTTTTTGGCATCATAGAAAGGGGGAGGTTGTTGTAAGGAAATTGGAGACTGATCACCTCCAATAAAGACCGAGTTTAAGAAGGAGAGGGTCAAATAAATAACAGCTGTAAAAATAAACAATAATAAAGGAGTATTATCGTGGATGTTGTGGGCAGAAGGTTATGTCCAAAAGCACACTTGGGAAGGATCCTTTGAGGAGGGCAACAGTGACCCTTACAGGGACCTTACGATGAAGTGTGATAAAGGCCGAGTCCAAGGGCCAAACAGAGAACAACTGTAAAAGTAAAATGTTAAACGATAATAACGAAATACCCTCATGGAGGGAGCGGGCAGAAGATTATAAAGGCAGGCAGTTGTTACACCAAGCAGTTCATGTTTGCACACAACGTGGCGACATAAGAGTTAACAACTATCAGAGAGATGAAAGAGAGAGGGGAAAAGGACGGCAGCAGCTAGAAACCAGGAATGGTAACCTAAGCAGTACGCTAACCAAACTCCAGGCGTGGCATTGCCCGAGAAGTTTCTGGCGTAAATAGCAGCTAATAAAAACCCTGGGTTGAACACTTGATGTGTAACAAAAGGGGTTAGGAAAACAAGAAAGAAGTTAAAAAGCCCACAGCCAAAGTTAAAGAAATAGGATTGTTGTGAGGAAGAAATAGGATAAGTGTCTTCAGCAAGTTTTGTTTTCATTTTTAAAAAAGGGAAAAAGTTTTCGAGAGTGTGTATGGCTCGCGACCAGGGAATATCACATAAATTTTGGCACTTTGAGTTCATAACCCATTGTACAGATCAATGGAAGGCAAAATAGGGGAGACTGGTCACCTCCAATAGGGGCCAAATCCAAATGGGAAAGAACCAGAGATAAGAAATCAGTGTCGTTTTCGAGCAGTCCAGACGTGGACTCGTATCAAAAGGTAATAGAATTAAGGGTGACGGACTCAAACAATGTAGAGAGGACCAGCGATACGAAATCATTAGAATCATTAGAAATTATGGGGGAGAGATTTGTTATCGCCCCATTTGGGGCGCTAAATTTTGAAATCTTGAAAAATTAGCGCCAGGTGCTAATGAATCTGAGGTTACGCTAAATTGGCTGTTAGCACTCCAGGAGAGAGCTAGAGCACTAAATCAAGCGCTAATGACCTCATTAGGGCGCTACCAGCAGATCGATAATGAATTTCAGGTGCAATGCAATCGGGAATGATCGTTCACACTGGCTCGTTCCAGCTCTTAAAGGGGAGGTTGCATCATTGTGCAGGTCCTCATTATCAGCATTGCTGCCTGAGAAGGCAACCTGCAAGCAACTTAATCCCCTGATCGTGATGGGTGATCCCACTCCCAGGGAGAGAGCTCGTCGTTTCACGGACGAGGCATTGGTCCCGGGAGTGGAGCGAAGGAGGGCAGTGCTGTTCCCGGACACTGGAAGGAGGCCATTGCCTCAGGTATTCAGGGCAATGTGGAGGGAAGTGGCCCAGGCGGTCTCGGCCCGTAGTGTGGGTGAACGCAGCCTGGCACAGTGCCGCAAGAAATTCAACCACCTCACTCGGGTGGTCAAGGTGAGTACATGCTTCAACAGGTCCTACATCTCACCATCTGAACATCAGTCTGTACACACTGCACAAACCACCACACCCCCACCACGCATCTGCACTTACTCAAACTCACATCCACATCTCACGCCTTGCCTACAATCACAGCTATTCAACTACGGTAGGCATAGCTACCAAACACATAGCTGGACTCTGACTCACACACATTCGTTTCTCTTGCAGGCCAAGATGGCCCACAATAGGAGGGAGCAGCAGAGAACAGGCGGGGGTGATGCGCAACTCCAGAAGCTTTCAAACCTGGAGGAGCGAGTGCTGCGACTCATTGGGCAGCAGGTGGTGGGCGCCGTGGCCCTCGGCAATGTTGACCCCCTTGGGGGCAACAACGGTATGTTCATCCCCTTTCCTTCTCTCATCCCACTTCCCCCTCACACCACAAGCCTTTCCCACTTTCCAACTCCTGATACTGTCTGCATTCCTTGCTCCCTTCCTGCTCCCCTGCTCTCACCTTAAAGCGAGTCTAGTGCCTTTATGCTTTCAGAGAATGAGCAACCAGATGGCCAGCCTATCCCTCAGCCTCCCAGTGAGAGTGAGGCGGGAGAAGAGGAGGAGGAGCAAAGCACCGCGTCACTGCATCTCTCACCGGCAGGCGCCACCTCAGATACTGGCACTACGCGATCTTTAGAGGCAAGTTTAGTAGAAGGGTCTGCACAGGGTGAGGCACCAGGGACAAGCGGGCTGCAGCAAGGCTAGGGGGAAAGGGTAGCTTGGGAGCCAGGTCCCCGGAGGGTGAGTTTGCGCGCGAGTTCTGCTGCGCAGGACTCAGAAAAGGACCTTGATGGGGAGGCATTCACAAGAAGGGTGATGGGCATACACACCGAGGTGATAGGTGCAACGGCAAGGGTGCCTGAGAGCCTGTCGGCAATGGTAAGGAGCGTGGAGGAGTCCGCCTCCAACACTGCAGAGCTCTGCGCACACCATTAAGCCCATCCTTGGCAGTCTGCAAAGGATGGTAGACTCCCTGAGAGACCCTGGGGACCCAGACCTCATGCCGCATGTCACGGGCGATGTGGCAGCATCCATTGCCACACAGGTGGAAGCTACGCAACGTCTTAGTGCTGTAATGCAGTCAATGGTTGCTGCCATCCAGTCTCAGACTGCTCTCATGCAGTCTCAGCTTGATGCCACGAAAGCTCTGACTGCTGCCATCGTCACTGGGTCTACTACAGTCCACCGGGGATCTCACAGTGTCGCAGCAGCCCAGCAATCTGGGATGCAGCAGATTGGTAGGGATGCTGAGGTGCTGCCCCGGGGGAGTGGCAGTGTGTCAATGGAGCAGGAACCTGCTGTCTTCTCTCAGGAGGACAGCTTCCTGCTCCCACCACTGCCACTCCACCATTGCCCTTGCCACTGCCTGTCATCCAGCCAGCCCAGACTGCCGCCGGCCATCCTGAGGTGGTGCAGTCTAGTCATAGAGTCATAGACTTATACAGCACAGAAAGAGGCCCTTCGGCCCATGCCGGCCATCAAGCCCTATCTATTCTAATCCCATTTTCCAGCACTTGGTCCGTAGCCTTGTATGCTATGGCGTTTCAAGTGCTCATCTAAATGCTTCTTGAATGTTGAGGGTTCCTGCCTCTGCCATCCTTTCAGGCAGTGAGTTCCAGATTCCAACCACCCTCTGGGTGAAAAAGGTTTTCCTCAAATCCCCTCTAACCCTTCTGCCCCTTACACTGAAACTATGCCCCCTGGTTATTGACCCATCTACTAAGAGGAAAAGTTCCTTTCTATCTACCCTATCTATGCCCCTCATAATTTTGTACACCTCAATCAGGTCCCCCCTCAGCCTTCTCTGCTCTAAGGAAAACAACCCCAGCCTGTCCAGTCTCTCTTCATAGCTGAAGCGCTCCAGCCCAGGTAAAATCCTGGTGAATCTCCTCTGCACCCTCTCCAATGCAATCACATCCTTCCTATAGTGTGGCGACCAGAACTGCACACAGTATTCCAGCTGTGGCCTAACTAGCGTTTTGTACAGCTCCATCATAACCTCCCTGCTCTTATATTCTATGCCTCGGCTAATGAAGGCAAGTATCCCATATACCTTTTTAACCACCTTATCTACCTGTCCTGCTGCCTTCAGGGATCTATGTACATGCATACCAAGGTCCCTCTGATCCTCTGTCCTTCCTAGAATCCTACCATTCATTGTGTATTCCCTTGCCTTGTTAGTCCTCCCAAAATGCATCACCTCACACTTTTCAGGGTTAAATTCCATTTGCCACTGTTCTGCCCATCTGACCAACCCGTCTATATCGTCCTGTAGCCTGAGGCTTCCCTCCTCGCTATTTACCACTCCACCAATTTTCGTGTCATCTGTGAACTTACTGATCATACCTCCTACATTCATATCTAAATCATTAATGTACACTACAAACAGCAAGGGACCCAGCACCGATCCCTGCGGTACACCACTGGACACAGGCTTCCAGTCACAAAAACAACCTTCGACTATCACCCTCTGCCTCCTGCCACTAAGCCAATTTTGGATCCAATGTGCCAAATTGCCCTGGATCCTATGGGCTCTTACCTTCTTGACCTGTCTCCCATGCGGGACTTTGTCAAAAGCCTTACTGAAGTCCATGTAGACCACATCAACTGCACTACCCTCATCCACACACCTAGTCACCCCCTCGAAAAATTCAATCAAATTGGTTAGACATGATCTCCCCCTGACAAAGCCATGCTGACTAACCTTGATTAATCCTTGCCTCTCCAAGTGGAGACTAATTCTGTCCCTCAGAATTTTTTCCAATAATTTCCCTACCACTGATGTTAGGCTCACTGGCCTCTAATTCCCTGGTTTATCCTTACTACCCTTCTTGAATAATGGTACTACGTCAGCTGTCCTCCAGTCCTCTGGCACCTCCCCTGTGGCCAGAGAGGTTGTGAAAATTTGTGTCAGAGCCCCTGCAATCTCCTCCCTTGCCTCACACAGCAGCCTGGGATACATCTCGTCTGGGCCTGGGGATTTATCCACTTTTAAGCCCACTAAAACCGTTAGTACCTCCTCCCTCTCAATACTAATTTGTTCAAGTATATCACAATCCCCCTGCCTGATTTCTATGCCTACATCGTCCTTCTCCATAGTGAACACAGATGCAAAATATTCATTTAAAACCTCACCCACATCTTCCGGCTCTACACACAGATTGCCACTTTGGTCCCTAATGGGCCCTACTCTTTCCCTGGTTATCCTCTTGCCCTTAATATACTTATAAAACACCTTGGGATTTTCCTTTATTTTGCCCGCCAGTGTTTTTTCATGCCCCCTCTTCGCTCTCCTAATTTCTTTTTTAAGTACCCCCCTGCACTATCTATACTCCTCTGGGGCTTCCACTGTTTTTAGTCCTTTGTATCTGCCAAAAGCCTCCCTTTTTTTCCTAATCCATTCTTGTATATCCCTTGACATCCAGGGTTCCCTGGGCTTGTTGGTCCCACTCTTGACCTTTACGGGAACATGTTGGTGTTGTACTCTCTCTATTTCCTTTCTGAAAGACTCCCACTGCTCTGATGTGGATTTTCCTACAAGTAGCTTATCCCAATCCACTTTGGCCAGATCCTGCCTTATCATATTAAAATCGGCCTTCCCCCAATTTAGAACCTTTATTTCCGGTCCATCTTTGACCTTTTCCAGGACTACCTTAAATCTCACCGAATTATGGTCACTGTCACCAAAATGCTCTCCTACTGACACTTCTACCACTTGCCTGGCTACATTCCCTAGAATTAGGTCCAGTACCGCCCTCTCTCTTGTAGGACTTTCTACATGCTGGCTCAAAAAGCTCTCCTGGATGCACTTTAAGAATTCCGCACCCTCTAAGCCTTTCACACTCTGACTATCCCATTTAATATTGGGGAAGTTGAAATCCCCTACTATTATTACCCTATTATTTCTACACTTCTCTGATATTTGCCTACATATCTGTTCCTCTGTCTCCCCCTGACTGTTTGGGGGCCTATAGTACACTCCCAGCAAAGTGCTTGCCCCCTTTTTGTTTTTAAGTTCTACCCATATGGCCTCATTAGAGGAACCTGCTAAGATATCATCCCTCCTTACAGCAGTAATTGACTCCTTGATTAATATTGCGACACCCCCTCCTCTTTTACACCCCCCTCTGTCTCGCCTGAAGATTCTATACCCCGGAACATTGAGCTGCCAGTCCTGCCCCTCCCTCAACCATGCCTCTGTGATAGCAACAATATCATACTCCCATATGTTCATCAACACCTTCAATTCATCTGCCTTACTCGCAAGACTCCTTGCATTAAATTAAATGCCATCCAGCCTTGCCATACTCCCTTGTGCCGTTATATATTTGCTCTGCCTTCCAGGCTGACTTATTTTTTCCTCTATATTTGGCTGTGCATCACCCCCTACTATAGCTCCACTCCGTATCCCATCCCCCTGCCAAGTTAGTTTAACCCCCCCCAACAGTACTAGCAAACCTCCCCGCAAGGATGTTGGTTCCATTCCGGTTCAGGTGCAACCCGTCCGACTTGTACAGGTCCCACCTTCCCCAGAAGCAGACCCAGTGATCCAGGAAACTAAAGCCCTCCCTCCTGCACCAACTCTTTAGCCACACATTCATCTGCTCTATCCTCCTATTCCTATACTCACTAGCACGTGGCACCGGGAGTAATCCAGAGATTACAACCTTTGAGGTCCTGCTTTTTAATCTGCTACCTAGCTCCCTAAATTTTTGTTGCAGGACCTCATCCCTCTTTCTACCTATGTCGTTGGTACCAATGTGAATCACGACCTCTGACTGTTTGCCCTCCCCCTTCAGAATGCTCTACAGCCAGGCCTTCCAGGCTCAGAGCTGGTCGAGGGCTTCCTGCAAGGCCATCTGTAGTTTCTGGCACCGACACTCAGCAGCCTTCCACCATCCCTGCTGCAGCCACTGGGGACACACTACATAGGAGCACTAGATTAGGAAAAGGCACTGTAAAGAGGGTAAGTAAGGGTTTGCACAAGGGTCATTAGTTAATATTGTTGTTGTATATATATGGTTACTGATTGAGTATAAATTATTGGAATTTTGCAGAAATAGTGATGTGTCTCATTTTAGTTTTTGGGTGTGGTATGGAATGAGAAATTGATGGAATGATGGAGACTGGCTGAGCAACCGGGAAGTGGCCTCGAATTCATTGGAACCACAGTCTGATGAGGCGGTCATGGACTGCCCTTCCACAAGGCTGATGGAGTGGCTGGCTCTTCCGTCACTGCTGTTCGTGCTCCTGTTCCTCCTTGTCCTCCTCCTGAGGTGGTGCGGCTATGCCTGGTGGCAATGGCTGCGCCCTCATGATGGCCAAGTTGTGCAGCATGCAGCAGATGACGATGAAAAGGGACAACCACTCAGCCGACTACTGGAAGGCTCCTCCCGAATGGTCAAGGCAGCAGAACCGTTGGTCTGCTCAATGATGTTCCTGGTGACAGCATGTCTCTCATTGTATGAGTGTTGGGCACAAGTGCTGGGGTTGGGGAGGGGAGTCATGAGCCAGGTGGAGAGCGGATAGCCCTTGTCTCCCAGCAGCGATCTGCTAACTTGATGTGGTGGCTGGAACAGAGCTGGCACAGGATGAAGGCATCGTGGCTGCTGCCAGGATAGTGGGCATTGACGGTGAGGATGCGCTGTGTGTGGTCACACACCAACTGCACATTGAGTGGTAGCCTTTGCAGTTACGGAACACCTCAGGACTGTTATGAGGTGCCCGCAAAGCGACGTGGGTGCAGTTAATGGCGCCCTGCACCATGGGGAAGCCTGCTATCCTGGCAAAACCACATGCATGCTTGCGCTGCTTCTCTCTGGTCATGGGGAAGGAAATGTAGTCCTTTCTCCTTCTGTAGAGAGCATCTCTGACCTCGCAGATGCAGCAATTGATGGCGAACTGCGATATGTTAGATATATCTCCTGTTGCACACTGGAAGGATCCACTGGCATAGAAATTGAGGGCGATGGTGACCTTGACTGTCACTGAGAGAGACGTGGTGCTCCTGATGTGAGGCTCGAGGTGTGGCTGCAGGAGGTGGCAGAGCTCTGTGACCACGTCCTTGGTGAAGCAGAGCCTTCTAAGACACTGCTCCTCAGTGAGATTGATGTAGGAGTAATGCTGCCGGAATACCCTGGGAGGGTAAGGCCTCCTGTTGAGTGCCCTGTTGACCCTCCTGCCTCTGGCCACAATTTGCAATCTTTCTCTCTGCCTCCGCTGCCTACGACGGTGACACTGCCGGTGAGGTCCAGTGCCAGTACAGCCCCCCATTAAATTATGGAAATGTTGCACTATCAAATGTAACCCAAATGAAAGTGATACATTTTTCTCAGCCAGAATACACCTTCAAGTTGAAAACGCTCAAATCGCTCAAAACGCCTGTTTGCCTATGGCAAACTGACAAGGTAGCATTCTTTGCCGACTAAAAAAAACCCGGAAGTTGACGCCTTTATATAGCGCTCCTCCAGCACTCATCCGACTGCCTTCCGCCTCCTCTACCTGTCGTTGCTAACGACAGGCGCTCAAGCAGGGGGCGAGAGTGAATTTCAGAGCCGGGATGCTACACACCCAGATGACGTCACGATCTCCAGGCGCAGGAAATCGTGGCGTTAGTGGTTACTGCCGCCGCAAACCTCCACCTCAATTTTGCGGGCGTCGGTACTATCGCCGCACCCGGTCGCAAAGCCGGTAGCACCCCGTTAGCGACCCCGGAGGCACTAATGGGAGGTGCTAAGGTGCCCAATTTCTCCCCCCCCAGATTTCTAAATTGCATAAAAGTGTGAATAGAGTCGATTGTGTATGTTCATTTTAATTTAAGATTGTGCACCCAGAATTGGAAAAAAAAACTCTGAACTACAATTTAAGTTAAAAACACTGGTGTGGAAAGGCTGAGAAAAGCCAACACAAAAGTTTGTTTAACAAAAGATAAGTTTCAGTCCAAGCTTCAGCCTTGAAGTTACAGTTGCCATGGTAGAAAATTAAATTGAACTTCTCAAAACATTGGACTAGAGTTAAAAAAAAACCTGTTTAAATACCCCGTGGTATTGTTTTAAATCAGTTTGAACAATTACAAAGCGCTGTTATTGCAAGTCAACCAATGACACAAGAATAGGCGGCAATGTAAGCAGTGTAGATGGAAGCATAAATTACAGAGATAGTAATAGATTAAATGAACGGGCAAAACTGTGACAAATGGATTTTAATGTAGGCAAATGTGAGGTCATCCACTTTGGACCTAAAAAGGATAGAACAGGGTACTTTCTAAATGGTGAAAAGCTAGAAACGGTGGAGTTCCAAAGAGACTTGAGGATCTGATCCATGCACATAGACCATTAAAACAGAAATAATCAAAAAGGCTAATGGAATGCTGGCTTTTATATCTAGAAGACTAAAATACAAGGGGGTAGAAGTTATGCTACAGCTATACAAAGCCCTGGTTAGACCACACCTTGGGAAAGATATGTTGACCTTGGAGGGAGTGCAGAGATTTACCAGAATTCAAGGGTTAAATTACGAGGAGAGATTACACAAACTACGGTTGTACTCCCAGGAAATTTTAAAAAAGGGGATATTAAGGGGAACTGACATGGTGTAGCGAGAGAAATTTGCAGATTTATCACATTGACCAGTGTCAGAAGAATCAGAAGAGCAATCAGTATGTCTTGCTTATAAGTGATTGCTTTTCCAAATGAGGTTCAGTAGCAAACATCAGAAATTGAAAATTGGTTTGAGAAATAAAGGATAAGGTAGTCTCTGGCTGAATAAAGAAGGAGAAAGGGAAAGATTCTGTCCCTTTTCTACTGTTAAAAGATTTTAGGGTACTACCTCTTTAAAAAGCTTGTGTGCAGGTTTTTGGTGCCACTGTGGCTCCGCCCTCGTTTCCCTTTTGTGTAAGTGTTAAAAGTTTTGTTTCACTGAAGAAACTAAGGGGGAAAATTTCAGTTGGTTGCGCCTCCCGTTAGCGCCTTAAGAGGGCGCTCATGGGGCGCAAAGCATCTAGCGCCCAGGCGCGGCGATGTTTGCGCCACTCGTGAAATTAACTAGACATTTTGCGGCAGCGCTAAACACTACCGCCACGATCTCCTGCGCCGGCAGATCGTGACGTCAGTCGAGTGCGCAACGTCCCGGTATCGTCCCGGAGCAGATATTGAGTGGCGCCCCCTGCCTTACCGCCTGACACTAGCAACGACAGGTTGAGGGGAGCGTTCTGCAGTCATAAAGGGACTGGGGAGTGCTATTTAAAGGCGACCGCTTCCTGCCACTTATTGTTGGTGCCATTTTTGAACCACGCATTCTGAGAGAGAGAGAGAGAGACTTCTGGAGAGATTCAACGCTGTGTGAAGGAGTTTTGGGTACTGAGCAGCACTTTGCAGGTTCATTTTGATTTGCCATTCCTTGTATCGATTTAGAAGAGACTGTGGGGGCTGCACTCTAAGCTCTTTCCCTGGTACTCTCCATTGTTCTTTCCAGCAGATTTGATGTGCAAGTCTCTCCAGGCCGAGATTCAAGGCTGCAATGAACAGGATGTGGATGGAAAGCAAGATCAACCATCCCCTTTAAGAACTGGCCGGTGCCATTGTGTGTGTGTTCCATTGCTGACTGACATCACATGAGCTTCGCCAGCGCTCTGAGGTAGCGCCTCGCTCCTCGGCCTTTGCGCCTTAAGACAGGTGTGAAGTGCCTGATTTAGCGCTCCAATCACCTCCAGGGGCGGTAAAAGTCAGGTTTGCAGTCGGTGGTGATAATTAGCGCCAGGCGCTAATCTTTGCGCCCGGCCGATAATTGCGCCCCAAATGGGGCGATACTGAATTTCTCCCCCTTAGTATCACACTAGGACAAAAAAGTAATTCAAGAAAATTGTAAAAGACTTCAATACAAACTTAAAAGGTCACTTCACCTGATGAAGGAGCAGCGCTCCGAAAGCTTGCGATTTCAAATAAAGCTGTTGACTATAACCTGGTGTTGTGCGACTTCTCACTTTAAAAGGTAATGGCCCAGAAATTGGACTTCGATGGTTGCCGCGGGGGTAAGGATCCCCCGCGATATTGCACTCCGCGCCTGCCTTTATGGTTTTGGCCCACACGAACTTCAGTTCCTGGGCCTCTCCCTGGTGCCGGCGCGCAGTGTGTGCGTGTCCCAGAGGCGCAGTTAGTTCGATGCGACCTCTGGGATCACGTGGGCCAGTTAGAGCCAATGGCAGCACACCATCTTTCATTCATAGTTTTGACAGGAAGAGCTGTCAAAGTTATGAATACAACTTGCCCCCAAAAGAACAGCTAAACCTCAATTAAATTTTTTTTAAAAACCATCACATTAATAAAATAACTATAGTTAAATAAATTAACCACTTTAAACAAAAATTTAAATATTTGAAAAAATTTTAATTCTTTTTAAAAGTTATAAAAATAAACTTACCTTTCTTTAAAGTCTCTAAAAAAGATAAACCTGTTGAAAAAAATTTAAAATAATACTTAATTAACTACTTACCTTGTTAAAAGGGGGTCTTACGCCTCCTTTCTTCATGTGTAAAATCTTCAACACTTACCTTCGCGTTCAAACCTGAAAAAAACTAAGTGTGCTGCGTGCGCACAGCCTGTAGTGCGCACGCGGTTCACTTAGGAACCGCCCCCTTCGCAATATCGGAAGTGCCGGTTTCCCGCGCATGCGCAGTGCATGCAGGAAACCAGCACTTCGGGACCAAATATGGGTGAGTACACAGTGCGTACTCTCCCGTTTTCGGACGAATTTCTGGGCCATTGACAGCAGGTTATTTTAAAGTAAGAAATGTCTTATGTTGATAAGTAATGTTAACTATTGGTTTGCCAAGTACAAATGCTGATGGTGATCATCATTACACTAAAACGTATGTGGGACCAAATAAAAGACATCCCATCTCACAAAAAGAACTCTACCTGTCCAATCCAGCAAAAGAACCCAAATGCTAATTGACTAGAAGTAATTGAATCAGGAAATGTATTATATAACGATGTGTGTTTTGAAATTGTACCGGCTGTGTTAAACATGAGCTTGAATCTGTCAATTAGATTATGTGAAGAGAGTTATTCACAATTAATAGACAAAATGGTAGGAGAATTAGTAAAGGGTGTGTTAGTAAAGAATAGAAAACAGGAACCAAGGGCTGAGGAAGATTGGGAACATAAGGAGAATTAGTTTAAATTGCAAAGAAAGCGAGAGATGACAGAATAGCTGGGAATAGGAGCCACGGCAAGGTTAGCAGGAGTAAACAGAATAGATATAGAAAGTATGTGGGAACACGATGAGGTAATGAAGAGGCAATTAAAAAGATTATTGGCAAACAATGAGGCTAACCAGAATCAAGACCTTACTAGAGGTATCGTGTGTAGCCTCCAGAAGGACTGGACAACAAATCCCTTTGTTTATTCATGAAGAACAACTGAGAAAATGGTTCAAAGGAACAACGACATAGACTATAATATGATGTGCCAGATGGGAATGGCATTTTTGACCCTCCGAAATGAGGGCAGGGACGAGATCATACCGCTGGTACTGGCACTAATCTTGTTAGCAAAGAATAGGAGTCAACCTTGGGAAGTGTACTGAATAATAGTCTATCGAAGTGAGTGAAGACTCTGGAATAGGCCCGATACATAAACAATATGAAGAAAACCCAAGCCATCTGATAAAGAGGGCCGAAACTTGGATAGCACTGGACATAGAGTGCTGCACCCTAAATGGGAACCCTTGAGTTTGTAGATGTGATGTGGTACGAAAACATACCACTCCAACCTGCAGGTTTATAATTGATGAGGAATCACACAATTGTAAGATGAGTCAAAGACTCTGGGAAGAGGGTCGGACTAATATAGCCTAAAAAGACAAGGAAAGATACTGTGAGACCACCACAGCTACTTTTATGACTGTTGGATTAACAAGATGGCCCAGACACTGGTTCTGTGTGTTTCCAGCTGGGGGAAAACCCAAATCTGTGATAAAACATTGGTGCCAGCAAACCATCATAATGTGACCCACCTACAAGGGAGGAGGTTTTGGAGAATGAGACGATTCAAGCAACCTCACACAATGGACATTATATACCCCCTCTAGCCCTCAGTTTGAAATCCATAATCTACAGAACGAGAACATTGCATATGCTGCAAAATAATAAGCAAATAGAACAGGCAATTATGAAACTAGGAAATCCTGAATGGTGTGGAGTTACACCCATGGGTTAGATTATTTCAGATGGGATTGGTGATAGCCCAGATAATAGCATTGGGGATCCTGGCCATTGCATTATGTCGTGTGAGGAAATCGATGAGGGACATAGAAAATATAAGGAAGGGTAAGGAGATAGCAAGGGCACTAAGAAGAAGCCAGGATTATTAAAGACAAAGAAGGATATACAACACTTTGCTAAGAGGTAACGTAACCCATCGGGGAAAAAATAAAAAAGTAAGACATGTTGGCATATGGAACTCAGTTAATTCAGCTTCTGGAAGGTGTTCATGTTTAGTTCATTCAATATAGGGGGGAAAATGTAGTTGGTATTAGACAGAGAGAGAGATACAGATTTCACTTAGCGACAGCTGGTGTTCGCAACCAATCGGCCTTGGATATTTTCATAATAGAATGTTTAGATTAGAAATGTTATGTTTATGATAAGAATGTCCAGAGACTAGAAGGTTTATGCTTACCACAGCAAGGCCATGGTGTTTTTACGTGCATCTAATATTGATGTATGTTGCAGAAAATGTAGAATTGTGTCTCTGGACTATGCAGTAGCCAGAGACTACCATATAGGGCAATGCCAGTTCCAGTTTGATAAGAAAACAGTGTATAAATATAAGTTTTTTCCTTTGTTCAAACAGCACAAAGTGGGACCAATGCCTAGGTTCGCACATCCTATCTGTGACTATACTCTACTTGTAAATTGCTTTTTATGCTGAAGTTAAAGAATAAAATTATTATAACCAGATGACTGAATTCGTTACTACTCAAGTGAACAAACAGAACAATGTTTTAAGACAACAGTTCCTGAGGAGATAACATTGGGAAGAGAAGGGGAGTGTAAGGCAATACCTGTCATCATTAAACTTCTGCCCCTAGAAATTGGTACACACCGTACCCGTATTTCAGGTGAAACACTGGCGCTGAAGGGTCGAAAATGGCGCCCGCATGCTCATTCCTTGCCAGATATACGCTGAACGTCATATTGGTTAGGGAGCCCTGAAGTCCTCCAGGGCGCCCTCCTGAAACAGGCGTCAGACCCATTGCCGATGCAGATCGGAGGCACAACATCTGTTTCACGCAGATTCCTGAAATTGGTCGGTGCCAGAGCACGGTGTGCACCGGGCATGCTGCCGTTAGTACGCTCGGGTGCCGAGCCCCCAAACCAATGTCTGTAATGGGACCGCTGGAGGCTGCCAACAAAACACGCAAGTCTGAAATTTATAACTTCCCTGATTGTGGAGCAGGAAAACCAGGAGTGTTCCTCCCGGGTCCACATTAACACTGCAGGCTGCTGGAGGCCACTGCTTGCCGCCCCCCCCGCACCCCCCTATTTCGATCTCACCCCTTCCCCCTTCTTGGACTCTCCGTTGCTCCGGTGTTGACGACCTCTTTACAACTGGCACACTGCTGCATGGATCGTGACTGGTGCGTGACCGATGACACATGAATACCAATTTTACGTGGTCCTCTCACTCACCGGTTTCAACCTAGAGGTTTGCATAAAAAGTAACAGACAGACTTGCATTTATATAGCGACTGCCATGGCCTCAGGACGTCCCAAAGCGCTTTACGGCCAATGAAGAACTTTATTTGATGTATAGTATCTGTTGTAGGAAACGTCTAGGCTCTGATACTGTTAAAGGGACAGATTCACACAGTAAGACTCCAGGCCTAGTTAAATGTTTTGTGTTTCAATGGCACGAGACCAGTTCACAGTTGATAACTAATATCCCACATAGAAAGAAAGACTTGCATTTCTATAGCGCCTTTCACGGCCTCAGGGCAGCCCAAAGTGCTTCACAGCCAATGAAGTACTTTTGAAGTGTAGTCACTGTTGTAATGTAGGGAATGCAGCAGCCAACTTGCACACAGCAAGATCCCACAAACAGCAATGAGATAATGACCAGATAATCTGTTTTAGTGATGTTGGTTGAGGGATAAATATTGGCCCCATGACACCGGGGAGAACTCCCCTGCTCTTCTTCGAAATAGTGGTACTTTTTACGTCCACCTGAGAGGGCAGGCGAGGCCTCGGTTAAATGTCTCATCCAAAAGACACCACCTCTGACAGTGCAGCGCTCCCTCAGTACTGCACCGGGAGTGTCAGCCTAGATTATGTGCTCAAGTCTCTGGAGTGGGGCTTGAACCCACAACTTTCTGACTCAGAGGTGAGGGTGCTATCCACTGAGCCACAGCTGACATACAGTGAAAGAAATCCACTCATTTGATATTTTAATGTAATTCTCTGCTCTATATATTTTTATACTTATCTGTTAAGCGAGATGGTAAAACATCCATCCAACCAACCGGGGGATAGAAACTGGAAGCTGATCAGTTACACCCCTGCATATGTGAACATGAGAATCGATGTAACTTAAAGCTCCATTGCAGGAAACATGCAGACTCCGCAATTTCCAAATTCGCATCCATGTGTCAGTGTACTGAGCCCCACCTCGTTTTATTTGTTGAATAAAGACTCGGTGTGTGTTCTTACATTTAAATGAACTGTTTTTATTGATAAATAAATGTAGCTCCGTACACTGTGTGGAACTTGAATTACAGTCTGGAGATCTTGCGTGAGGTTATGGCTAAGGTGACACACATGAATTATCTCACAGATATTGCGGCTGAAAGGTCATCACATTCCTCATGAAATAAAGCTCGAGTGACCGCACGCTGCTGATTTGTACGAGAGCTTTGCCAGCTGATTGCTTACTCAGGCGGCAATTCAGGGTCAGTGACAGAGGCATTTGCTGGAGATAAACTTTATTGTTTGCAGGACTGAAGGTGCTTGACAAATCAAACCACAATGAATTATCTGAAATGATGACGTGTGGCAGAAAGAGATAAGCAAGACGAGCAAATCGAAACCAATGTCTTAATGAAAACCAGTTCTAATCTGCCAGTAGGAAAGATGGCTAATTCTTTCTTAATCGGAAGTGTTCTCCAGATCTGGGTTTCTAACTGAGGAGCAATGGAATGAATTGTAATTTACAGACACATTACCTCTCCATTTTATTGCCCTGGCTCTCACTTGCCTGGATGATTGCAGCTCCAACAACACTCAAGCACCTGACACCATCCAGAACAAAGCAGCCCGCTTGATCGGCACCCCATCCACCACCTTAAACATTCACTTCCTCCACCACCGGCGTACCGTGGCTGCAGTGTGTACCATCTACAAGAGGCACTGCAGCAACTCACCAAGGCTTCTTCGGCAGCACCTCCCAAATCCGCAACCTCTACTGCCTAGAAGGACAAGGGTAGCAGGCGCATCAGAACACCATCACCTCCAAGTTCCCCTCCAAGTCACATGCCATCCTGACATGGAAATATATCGCCGTTCCTTCATGTCGCTGGGTCAAAATCCTGGAACTCCCTCCCCAATAGCACTGTGGGAATACCCTCACCACACGGACTGCAGCGCTTCAATAAGGTGGCTTACCACCACCTTCTCAAAGGCAATTAGGGATGGGCAATAAATGCTGGACTTGCCAGCGACACCCACATCTCATGAATGAATTAAAAAAACACACCAGGAGCAGTTCCATGAGGGGGGATTTTTCGGGGGGTCAGCGGGCGCGATCGGTGGTGGGTCGGGTGGGAAATTTATTTTTGACCGGGTCGGGACCCGCTGTCAACCCGCCGCCACGTGCCTTTCCCAGATGTTGGGTCTGTCAGCGCTGAACAGACCCGACACGCAGTGGTGGGGGAGGCAATTCAGGTCATTATGACCTTGTTAACAGCCCATTAAGAAGTATTTTGAGCTCACCTTTACATTTTACGAGGTTGCCCACAAGGTCCACGCTGCTTGGGGATCACGTCCGGTAAGCAGGTCGAGAGTTGTATGACCATGGAATCATCTCATTACAAAACAGCTTGAAATGTGCTATAAAAGCTCCAATCTCACAGCTGTTCACTTTCCAAGCTCAGAAGCTGTTGCTTACTGCATTTAGAAGACAGATTGAGCTTTATGCAGGTTGCAACTGTTTGGAGTAAACTCTCTATCCAGTGTCACCTCATTGGAACAACCTCTCTCACCATTGACAGATCGTTTCTGTCATCTCAAGTTCATAGAATCAGAGAAAGTTACAGCATGGAAGGAGGCCATTTCGGCCCATCGTGTCCGCGCTGGCCAACAAAGAGCTATCCAGCCTAATCCCACTTCCCAGCTCTTGGTCCGTAGCCCTGCAGGTTAGAGCATCCCAAGTGCACATCCAAGTACTTTTTAAATGTGGTTAGGGTTCCTGCCTCTACCACCCTTTCAGGCAGTGAGTTCCAGACCCCCACAACAAGAAATTTCCCCTCAAATCCTCTCTAAACCTTCCACCAATTACTTTAAATCTGTGCTCTCTGGTTTTTGACCCCTCTGCTAAGGGAAATAGGTCCTTTCTATCCACTTTATCTATGCCCCTCATAATTTTATACACCTCAATAAGGTCTCCCCTCAGCCTCCTCTGTTCCAAGGAAAACAGACCCAGCCTATCCAGTCTTTCCTCATAGCTAAGATTCTCTACTCCTGGAAACATCCTTGTAAATCTTCTCTGTACCCTCTCTAGTGCAATCACATCTTTCCTGTAATGTGGTGACCAGATCTGCACGCAGTACTCTAGCTGAGGCCTAACTAGTGTTTTATACAGTTGAAGCATAACCCCCCTGCTCTTGTATTCTATGCCACGGCTAATAAAGGCAAGCATTCCGTATGCCTTCTTAACCACCTTATTCACCTGCCATCTATTACATCAGCATCCGTGCTCTTGAAACTATCTCACCTTGGTCCTCAGAATCCCACCACGATCAGCCCCAACACCAGCAGCACCAGCAGCAGCAACAACAACACCAACCTTCTCCGCAATCAACTGATGCTGCACAGGACAAAGGGTATCAGCACCCAACCACATTGCTGCCCGGGAGGCCAGGGATGGCCTCACCATGGCCAGATTTACTTCAATTGACGCTGTACACCCTGGCTGCGACATGATGCGCCAGGTTGGCACCACCCCACACCAACAACATAAAGCATCCCTACAATGCCCAAGCCATTCCTTTCACACTCATGACCATTGCGGGGGTACCGTTATGTCTCACCATTCACTGCAACTCACTAAGCCACTTCCAAAGGTGCACACAGATCTGTCCAAGAATGCAAAGTGTTGAAAATAAAGGTTTCAATGTTTGACACCACATTAACAGAAACTTTACATGAATATTGCATAAAACACCCAAGTGCCTACCCTTGTGTGTTGTTAGTTGGTATGATTGGACTAGGATGAGTGTGAGGGGTGGCTAGTGAGGTGGGGAAGTGATAATGTAGATAGAGAGAGATGGGTGGAGGTGCAAGGTAAGTTGGTGTGAGTAAGGATGTGCAGGAGTAGGGTAGGGAAGGCAGAGTGATGGGGATGTGAGGAGTGGCACAGCAAGATGAGTTTGAGTGTGGCTTTGCAGTAACGTTTCGTGATCTACTGGGATCACTGAAAGGTTTGCGCCACTGCAGCCTGGTCCTCCTGACGACATCCCTGCTTGTGTCCTCCTGTGCAATGTGCAACCAGGCTGCGTTGATCTCCTGCAGAGGTCCCCTCCGCCCATTGGAAGGGAAGAAAATCTCCCTGCGTGCTGTGACTCCCTCCATAAGCATATAGAGGGAGTCATGGGAGAGCCTGGGTGCAGCCGTGCACCTTTGTGCAGTGCTTGTCAGTGTTTGCAGCACCTCAATGCTGTAGAACACTGACAGCACAACTGTCAAAATCAATTTGCACATGTACAATAGCAAAATACTGCAGATGCTGGAAATCCGAAATAACAACAGAAAACGCTGGAAAAACTCAGCAGGTGAGGCAGCATCCGTGGAGAGAGAAACAGAGTTAACGTTTCAGGTCGAAGACCTTTGGTCCCTTTAAGGAAACCGGCTGATGATGCGTCATCAAATGTCATCAAACCCCCTTCCTTCAATTGGCCGGCAAACACGCTGGGCGGGCTTAACAAGCCCAATCAGGGGAAAATCATTTTGGACAACGGGGTGGAGCCAGCAGCGAGGCCAGGACCCGCCGAGGTAGAGGAAATCACGGCCCTGGTTGCTGCTACACTATCTCACTGAGCTCTCCCAGGTCAGGTGCAGAACAGCCCGGTTGCAGAATAGAACCCTCTTTACACTGCCCCATTCTCAGAAAAACGCACTGTACTGCACCATCACACCATTTTCATTTCCCTTATCAGCTATCCTTGTGGTCTCTGTATGAGCAGTTGTCTGTATTGGACTCACACAGTATATGTTCAGCCTGTTTTTTGAGCGTAAAACGGGCACAAAGCATACCAATTTAGCAGTGCCCCAATATGCGCAGACGTAAGTCTTTGAGACATTAAACCAAGGTCTCGTATGCTCTCTCAGGTGGACGTAAAAGATTCCCATGGCAATATTCAAATCAGAGCAGGGGAGTTCTCCCCTGTGTCGTGGCAAATATTTATCCCTCAACCAATATCCAAAAACAAATTATCTGGGCATTTATCTCATTGCTGTTTCTGGGATCTTGCTGTGTTCATAATTGGCTGACGGGTTTCCCACATTACTATAGTGATTACGCTTCAAAAGTAGTTTATTGGCTGTAAAGTGCTTTGGGATGTCTTGAGACCATGAAAGGCGCTATAGAAATGCAAGTTCATTCTATCTGTATCTCCTGGTCTTCCTAATCCTCTCGTAATCACTTGGCTGCTCTACTTGAAACCTTGAGAAAGTGTGGCTGTTGAGGGAGTCCTTGATCGATAATGACTCTAACCAGTTTGACTTGCCGAGCAACTTGAAAGCCGGTAGCGGTAAAAGCAATGTGGAGATGAAAGAAATGGTCGATAACCAGAGGACACAGATTTAAGGTGATTGGCAAAAGAACCAGAGGCGACATGAGGAAAAACATTTTTACACAACGAGTGGATTTGGAATGCGCTGCCTGATAGGGTGGTGGATACAGATTTAATAGCAGCCTTCAAAGGGAATTGGATAAATACTTGAAGGAGAAAAAATTGCAGGGACATGGGGAAAGAGCGGGGGAGTGGGACTGACTGGATTGCTCTTCGAAAGAGCCGGCGCAGACTCGATGGGCCGAATGGCCTCCTTCTGTGCAGTACTATTCTATGATTCTATTGTAGTGAGGGCTTTTTTGTGTTAAATGTTATATTAATATTGCCCAAAGCTCTAGTTTATGGATATCTCATTAGTGAGACTGATTTGCAGAAGCTCGTTGTGACAGAAATTTAATTAGAAAGAAACAACTTACTCTCATCTACGTATCCAATTATGAGTCTCTAATGTATTAATAATTCAAAGCATGACGTCAAGATATTGGGTGTGAATAAGGAGACTCCCTTGTTGAAATCCACTGATTGGATCCAATGCAGAATGCTGCCCGTAATGAAGTGAAGCAATAGAATTTAGGATAAAACAAAGGACAGTTTAGGAGACGACTGAGCAGTTGATATCGTTCTCCATTCTCTTGCAGGAATGACTCAGTGGACCATTAGAAAAGTGGCCTGATGGAATGTGGTGCTGAGCCATTCAGAGCAGAAGTCCACGGTTCAGGGCCTTGTTCGTGCTGAGTTAGTCGATTTTAGATAATGATGTGGAGATGCCGGCGTTGGACTGGGGTCGATTTTAGATAAGGCAGTGAACAAACAACGGGGAAAAATCAACTCAGGCCTACCACACCTGATTGCTACCCAATGGCTCCTGTGGAAAATGGGACAGGCTCAGATTTGAATTGGCCAAACTCACTGACCTATGAAGAATGGCCCTTGGCTCAGGTACCAGAGGGCTGTAGCCCACCAGGCAATTGTAGTAAAAACAGAGAATGCTGGAAACACTCAGCAGGTCAGGCAGCATCTGTGGAGAGAGAAACAGAGTTAACGTTTCAGGTCGATGACCCTTCGTCAGAACTGGAAGAAGTTAGAGATTTAACAGTTTTTAAGAATGTAATTGTACTTATCAGTTGCACACATCGATAATCTGGACAATTCAATGACTGCTGTTATTAGAATCATAGAAACTTACAGCACAGAAGGAGGCCATTCAACCCATTGTGCCTGTGCCGGCTCTTTGAAAGAGCAGTCGTGCTTAGTCCCACATCCCCGCTATTTGTCCATAATCCTGAAAGTTCCTCATCGTCAAGTACCTGTCCAACTCTCTTTTCAAATTATTTGTGGAATCAGCTTCCACCACCTTTTCAGGTCGATAGTTCCAGATTCCGACAACTCTCTGAGTGAAAAAATGTCTCCTCATCTCCCCTCTAGATCTTTTGCCAATGACTGCTGTTATTAGTTGAGAGCAGTTCATTAAGAGGCCGGAGCTTCTCTTGGTTTTATGCTCTTGCCTGATTGGCTTCTTGTACTTTTGGCTTGGTCGGATTGCTACTGGCACAGTCTTCTGGTATTTATGGATTAGGCTTTCTAACTGGGATCCCCAGACCATCCCAGAGGTCATGAGGTCATCTGATATCTGTACACCTGATATCCGATTTCCGTATTTTTGATTTAATAGCCTGCAGTTTTTTAATTCATTCTCGGGATGTAGATGTCTCTGGCAAGCCCGGCATTTATTGCCCATCCCCAGTTGCCCTGAGAAGCTGATGGTGGGCCTTCTTCTTGAAGAAGCAAACCATTCCATTGAACCTTGGCTTGATAAACCACTTCAGAGGGCAGTTAAGAATCAACCACCTTAGAATCAAAGAATAGTACAGCACAGAAGGAGGCCATTCGTCCCATCGCGTCTGCGCCGGCTCTTTCGAAGAGCTCTCTAATTAGTCCCACTCCTCCTGCTCTTTCTCCATAGCCCTGCAATTATTTTCTCCTTCAAGTATTACTTTGGACCAGGTAAGGATGACAGGTAAAGGAAATTAGTGAACCAGTTGGGTTTTTACGATAATCTGATAGCTTCATGGTGTGCTGTGTATTAATCAAATCATTTTTTGCAGTGATAGCACTATTTTCCTTTGTGCACCTGACATTATCTTCCAGAAATGAGGACAGGGCATCCACAGGAGAACATCACTATTTGCAGGGAATCCCCACACAGAGAGGTTTGAAATCCTGTTTCATGTTTGAAATTGAACTGGTGAAATATCAGTTTTAATGAAAAATAAATGGTCAAAAAAAGATGTGATGTGGTCAGGAAACAACCCTTAATGATGCATTACCTCTTGGCATTGATATCAACAATAACATCTGCAACAGAGTACGAGAAACTATTAACATTTCATGGAGTTTTCGCATTATAAAAGGCTCCACTGATGGTGAGACTGCAAAAAACTATATTCTGCATCCCACGTCTATCAGGCAGACATTCGGAACAGCCTGTAAATTTCACTCATCTAAGAATTGACAGTGCAATGGCACTGAATTTAGCAGCACCAATGGCATGTTGTGGGGATGTACCAAGTAAAGGGCAGGAATTCCCTGTGCAGGGAAGGCACTGCCATTGGAATTCTCTACTGGGTTGTCATGGTGCGTCAAGGATGCTACTGGTCATTGCCTAGGAGCAAGTTGTAGGAGAAATGCCCCAAGAATTGTCTTAAATGTGTCCTCAAAATGGAGTCAGTAGACAGAGTGAATGCTGGGAAAGGAAAGGGCGAATGCTAATTTAACCATGAAGGTTTATAGAAACAAAATATTCCTTAGTGGGACAGAAAACCAGCCTTCAGGACCATAGGCCAGGAGATATCCTGCCTTGTCTGGAATTGTGTGAGACCCGTTACTAACAAAGACCTGAAGTTGAGAAGCAACCGAGTGAGCTGGCACGTCTCGGCGTTGGTGCTTCATTGATTTAGAGGTCATCAAGGGTAACAACAGGGCTGGGGGCGATGATTGACACCAGAAGGGCTGAACTCTTCTAACACATGTGTCACTCAGATTGGTCAATGGAACTGAGGAGGTTCCTTTGGAAATTAAGGATATACAAGATAGTCGTTTTGACACTAAAGTTCAGTCTCACCTCTCAGTCTTTAGTTTAGTTCCAGTTCTTTTAGTAGTACTTTGTCGAGTACATATGTAGAAATTGGAAGTGCCTCTCTGACAGAGAGAGAGATTGATTACAGCAGTTAAGATTGTACGGCTCTCCCTGTCAGTTATACGCAGAGATCAGTGTGTCATCACTTAGATGCACAAATGTTCTTGAGATGAAGGGAGGTGAGATTTAAGTCAGCTAGTCGAGATACAGCTACCAGAGTGTAAGGTGAGTTACCCAGGAGCAGAGGGTCCGGGAGGAACAGGTATCACCTCTACAGACACAGGTTCCTTACTCTGACATCTCAGAAGGCTACCACCATCAGGCCAGAGGACAGCAAGGCCAGCAGTTCAGCCGGACCGGCTCACAAGGATGAAGTTGTATAAATTCTGGAAACATTGCTAACTACAAGCAAATAGACTTTAATCTATCCAATAGACTGTTAACTTGTCAGCTATCTGAAGAGTCTAACACAGTTCTGATGAAAGGTCACCGACCTGAAACGTCAACTCTGTTTCTCTCTCCATAGATGCTGAGTTTAACCCTAAATTAATCTCACCAATTTATATCAGGTTCTGATGCTTATAACTATAAATTTATAATGAGCAAGCAGTTAGTGCTGAATTACTCTGACAAAACTGTATTGTCTTTGTAACCTGTTATTTATTTTGTCAATTCACACTGTCTCCTAACTATTTCTATCAATGCAAAACTTTAGGTGCTGCTAACTAGGTGTGTCATTTTAATAAACAATTTTTTTTTATTCGTTCATGGGATGTGGGCATCGCTGGCAAGGCCAGCATTTATTGCCCATCGCGAGTTGCCCTTGAGAAGGTGGTGGTGAGCCGCCTTCTTGAACCGCTGCAGTCCCTGTGGTGAAGGTAATCCCACAGTGCTGTTAGGGAGGGAGTTCCAGGATTTTGATGCAGTGACGATGAAGGAACGGCCGATAAATTTCCAAGTGAATCTTTGGCATTCTCTGCCCCAGGGGGCTGTGAATGCTGAGTCGTTGAGTATATTCAAGGCTGAGATAGATAGATTTTTGGACTCATGGGGAATCAAGGGATATGGAGATCGGGCGGGAAAGTGGAGTTGAGGTCGATGATCAACCATGATCTTATTGAATGGCGGAGCAGGCTCGAGGGGCCGTATGGCCTACTCCTGCTCTTACTTCTTATGTTCTTAAGTCAGGATGGTGTGTGACTTGGAGGGGAACTTGGAGGTGGTGGTGTTCCCATGCGCCTGCTGCCCTTGTCCTTCTAGGTGATAAGAGGTCGAGGGTTTGGGAGGTGCTGCCGAAGAAGCCTTGGCGAGTTGCTGCAGTGCATCTTGTAGATGGTACACACTGCAGCCATGGTGCGCCACTTGTGGAGGGAGTGAATGTTTAAGGTGTTGGATGGGGTGCCAATCAAACGGGCTGCTTTGTCTTGGATGGTGTCGAGCTTCTTGAGTATTGTTGTAGCTGCATCATCCAGGCAAGTGCAGAGTATTCCATCACACTCCTGACTTGTGCCTTGTAGATGGTGGAAAGGCCTTGGGGAGTCAGGAGGTGAGACACTCACTGCAGAATACCCAGCCTCTGATCTGCTCTTGTTGCCACAGAACTTATGTGGCTGGTCCAGTTAAGTTTCTGGTCAATGGTGACCCCCAGGATATTGATGGTGGGGGGAGTTTCGGCGATGGTAATGCCGTTGAATGTCAAGGGGCAGTGGTTAGACGCTCACTTTTTGGAGATAGTCATTGCCTGACACTTGTGTGGCGCAAATGTTACCTGCCACTTACCAGCCCAAGCCTGAATGTCGTCGGGTCTTGCTGCATGCGGGCATGGACTGCTTCATTATCTGAGGAGTTGCAAATGGCACTGAACACTGTGCAGTCATCAGCGAACATCCCCACTTCTGACCTTATGATGGGGGGGAAGGTCATTGATGAAGCAGCTGAAGATGGTTGGGCCTAAAACACTGCCCTGAGGAACTCCTGCAGCAATGTCCTGGGGCTGTGATGATTGACCTTCAATCACCACAACCATCTTCCTTTGTGCTAGGTATGAATCCAGCCAGTGGAGAATTTTCCCCCCCGATTCCCATTTACTAGGGCTCCTTGATGCCACACTTGGTCAAATGCTGCCTTGATGTCAAGGGCAGTCACTCTCACCTCACCTCTGGAATTCAGCTCCTTTGTCCATGTTTGGACCAAGGCTGTAATGAGGTCTGGAGCTGAGTGGTCTTGGCAGAACCCAAACTGGGCATCAGTGAGCAGGTTATTGGTGAATAAGTGCTGCTTGATAGCACTGTCGACGACACCTTCCATCACTTTGCTGATGATTGAGAGTAGACTGATGGGGCGGTAATTGGCCGGATTGCATTTGTCCTGCTTTTTGTGGATAGTTTTCCACATTGGTGGATAGATGCCAGTGTTATAGCTGTACTGGAACAGCTTGGCTAGAGGTGCGGCTAGTTCTGGAGCATAAGTCTTCAGCACGACAGCCGGGATGTTGTCGGGCCAACAGCCTTTGCTCAGTGCGCTCAGCCGTTTCTTGATATCACGTGTAGTGAATCAAATTGGCTGAAGACTGGCTTCTGTGGTGGTGGGGACTCCCCAGGAGGAGGCCGATATGGATCATCCACTCAGCACTTCTGGCTGAAGATGGTTGCAAACGCTTCAGCCTTGTCTTTTGCACTCACGTGCTGGCTCCACCATCATTGAGGATGGGGATATTCCTGGAGCCTCCTCCTCCCGTTAGTTGTTTAATGGCCCACCACCATTCACGACTGGATGTGGCAGGACTGCAGAGCTTTGATCTGATTCGTTGATTGTGGGATCGCTTAGCTCTGTCGATAGCATGCTGCTTCCACTTTTTAGCATGCATGTAGTCCTGTGTTGCAGCTTCCCCAGGTTTGCACCACATTTTTAGGTATGCCTGATGCTGCTCCTGGCATGCACTTCTACACTCCTTATTGAACCAGGGTTGGTCCCCTGGCTTGATGGTAATGGCAGTGAGGGATATGCCGGGCCATGAGGTTAGATTGTGGTGGAATACAATTCTGCTGCTGCTGATGGCCCACAGCGCCTCATAGATGCCCAGTTTTGAGCTGCTAAATCTGTTCTGAATCTATCCCATTTAGCACGGTGGTAGTGCCACACAACACAATGGAGGGTGTCCTCAGTGTGAAGACGGGACTTTATCTCCACAAGGACTGTGCGGTGGTCACTGCTACCAATGCTGTCATGAACAGATGCATCTGCGACAACTAGTTTGGTGAGGACGAGGTCAAGTAGGTTTCCCCTCCTGCTGGTTCTCACCACCTGTCGCAGGCTCAGACTGGCAGCTATGTCCTTCAGGACTCGGCCAGCTCGGTCAGTAGTGGTGCTACCGAGCCACTCTTGGTGATGGACATTGAAATCCCCCACCCAAAGTACATTCGGTGCCCTTGCTACTCTCAGTGCTTCTTCCAAGTGGTGTTCAACATGGAGAAGTACTGATTCATCAGCTGAGGGAGGGTGGTAGGTGGTAATCAGCAGGAGGTTTCCTTGCCTATGCTTGACCTGAAGCCATGAGACTTCATGGGGTCCGGAGTCAATGTTGAGGACTCCCAGGGCCACTTCTTCCTGACTGTATACCACTGTGCCGCCACCCCTGGTGGGTCTGTCCTGCCAGTGGGACAGGACATACCCAGAGATGGTGATGGAGGAGTTTGGGACATTGGCTGAAAGGTATGATTCTGTGAGTATGACTATGTCAGGTTGTTGCTTGACTAGTCTGTGGGACAGCTCTCCTAATTTTGGCACAAGTCCCCAGATGTTGGTGAGGAGGACTTTGCAGGGTCGACTGGGCTGGGTGTGCCGTTGTCGTGTCCGTAGCCGAGGTCGATGCCGGGTGGTCCGTCCGGTTTTATTCTTATTGTTTTTATAGCGGTTTTTTACAACTGAGTGGCTTACTAGGCCATTTCAGAGGGCAGTTAAGAGTGAACCACATTGCTGTGGGTCTGGAGTCACATATAGGCCAGACCGGGTAAGGATGGCAAATTTCCTTCCCTAAAGGACATTAGTTATATTGTTAGTTCCTGACTTTGTTGTCAATCCATTCACTCAGAAGCTTGTACGGACCTGATGGGAGGCTGATAGTGTAACTGTGAATATCATTGGAACTAGTTGATGTGAGGCAGCTTGTTGTGCCACATGTGGGTATCCTTCACTCCTGGGCACGAACTGGGTGGTGAACCCAAATGGTCCCTTGACAAGGGGTTAGGGTGAAGGGGTTACAGATTCGTCTGGTGCCCTTGGTAAATATTCCTGTCAGAGTATATATCCCAGTGCCCTCTCAGACACAGTACGAATGTGGCCAGAAAAGATGAGGGGGAACCAAAGAGGACTCGAGATTCAGGATTTAAGAATAAAAGCGGATGTCTTATGTCTGTTTCTGTGTGAATTTTTTTAATGGAGTTTATACTGCAACTTTATAAAATCAGGCATGATTATTCCCCATGCTCAACCATTGTCTTTCCTCCATTGTCCTGTTTGATGGGAATACTCTTACCTGGTTCCTACTCTGTCTATGTCCTCCTGAATTCTGTTACTATCCTCCTCACTGTTTCCTACATTTTCGAGTTTCGTGTCATCTGCAAACTTTGTAATTATGCGCTGTATACCCAAGTCCAGGTCATTAATATGTATCAAAAAGAGCAGTGGTCCCAACACCGACCCCATGGGAACAGCACTGTATACTTCCCACCATTCTGAAAAACAACCGTTCACCACTACTCTGCTTTCTGTCCCTTAGCCAATTTTGTATCCACACAGCTTCAATTTTGCTAACAAGCCTATTGTGTGGAACTATATCAAACACCTTATGTCTACATACACAACATGAACCGCACTACCCTATTCAACCCTCTCCATTACTTCATCAAAAATGTGCGGGTTAGGTTGATTTGGCTATGATAAATTGACCCTTAGTGTTAGGGTGGGGTTATGGGGATAGGATGGGATATGTTAGGGGGAATTAAATACGTGGGGTTACGGGGGTAGGGTGGGATATGTGTACTGTGGGGATTAAAGCAGGGACAGGGTACTGGATTTGAATGATCAGCCATGATCGTATTGAATGGTGGAGCAGGCTCGACGGGCCGAATGGCCTACTCCTGCTCCTAGATTCTATGTTTCTATGTTTCTAACTCAATCAAATTGGTCAAATACAATATGCCTTTAACAAATCCGTGCTGACCTTCATTTATTAACTCATATTTTTCCCAAGTGCCAATTAATTTTGTCCCAGAGTAATGTCTCTAAGTTTCCCCAGCACCGATGTAAGCTGACTGGCCTGTAGTTGCCGGGTTTATCCCTCTCCCCTTTTTTGAATATTGCCCAGGATACCGGGGAGAACTGCCCTGCTCCTCTTCGAATAGTGCAATGGGATCTTTTACGTCCACCTAAGAGGGCAGATGGGGCCTCGGTTTAACGTCTCATCTGAAAGATGGAACCTCCGACAGTGCGGGGCTCCCTCAGCACTGCCCCTCCGACAGTGCAGGACTCCCTCAGTACTGCCCCTCCGACAGTGCGGGGCTCCCTCAGCACTGCCCCTCCGACAGTGCGGCGCTACCTCAGTACTGCCCCTCCGACAGTGCGGCGCTCCCTCAGTACTGCCCCTCCGACAGTGCGGCGCTCCCTCAGTACTGCCCCTCCGACAGTGCAGCGCTCCCTCAGTACTGCCCCTCCGACAGTGCGGCGCTCCCTCAGTACTGCCCCTCCGACAGTGCGGGGCTCCCTCAGCAGTACCCCTCTGACAGTGCGGCGCTCCCTCATTACTGCCCCTCCGACAGTGCGGCGCTCCCTCAGTACTGCCCCTCCAACAGTGCAGCGCTCCCTCAGTACTGCCCCTCCGACAGTGTGGGCTCCCTCAGTACTGCCCCTCCGACAGTGCAGCACTCCCTCAATACTGCCCCTCCGACAGTGCGGCGCTCCCTCAGTACTGCCCCTCCGACAGTGGGGCGCTCCCTCAGTACTGCCCCTCTGACAGTGCGGCGCTCCCTCAGTACTGCTCCTCCGACAGTGCGGCGCTCCCTCAGTACTGCTCCTCCGACAGTGCGGCGCTCCCTCAGTACTGCCCCTCCGACAGTGCGGTGCTCCCTCAGTACTGCCCCTCCGACAGTGCGGCGCTCCCTCAGTACTGCCCCTCTGACAGTGCGGCGCTCCCTCAGTACTGCCCCTCCGACAGTGCAACGCTCCCTCAGTACTGTCCCTCCGACAGTGCAGCGCTCCCTCAGTACTGTCCCTCCGACAGTGCGGTGCTCCCTCAGTACTGCCCCTCCGACAGTGCAGCGCTCCCTCAGTACTGCCCCTCCAACAGTGCAGCGCTCCCTCAGTACTGCCCCTCCGACAGTGCAACGCTCCCTCAGTACTGGCCCTCCGACAGTGCGGCACTCCCTCAGTACTGGCCCTCCGACAGTGCGGCGCTCCCTCAGTACTGCCCCTCCGACAGTGCAACACTCCCTCAGTACTGGCCCTCCGACAGTGCGGTGCTCCCTCAGTACTGCCCCTCCGACAGTGCGGCGCTCCCTCAGTACTGCCCCTCCGACAGTGCGGCGCTCCCTCAGTACTGCCCCTCCGACAGTTCGGCGCTCCCTCAGTACTGGCACTGGGAGTGCCAGCCTGGATTTTTGTGCTTGAGTCTCTGGAGTGGGGACTCGAACACACGACCTGCTGACTCTGAGGCAAGGGCATTGCAAAGTGAACCAGGGCTGACACCCAATCCCTGCCCAGTCTAAAACCCAGGGCTGGGTTGGGGGTGGGAGAGGAGTGGTGACGTAAGAGAGAGAGAGAGAGAGTGTGTGAGGGAGCGATGACGTAATGACGCGCGGTGACGCAGGGCGCCGCCGCCATGTTTGCCGAGTGAGGAAAGGAGCGGGAGCGGCGCGAGCAACCGGCCGTCCGCTCGGTCAGACCCTCACAGCCGCCCCCCGTCTTAAGCCTTTTTAATCCCCTCCCCCCGTGTTACCGGTAAGGGCTCGGTAACTCAGCTTCCTGCGGGGCCGCCGCGGGTTATGTGTGTGTGCGCGCGTGTGGTGTATAATTATTATAAATGCAGCCTTTTTTTCTCCTACCTCGGGAGTTTTTATTTGAGGGGGGGGGGGATCCGGCCGGAGCTAGGCCGCGGAGGCCTCAGTCACTCACTCACCCGGCGTATCCGCCTCCCCGGGGCTCGGCTCAGCTCCCTCGCGGTCGGATTGTCGAGTGAGTCGGGCTGGCGGTGGTTGGGTTTGGTGTGTGTGTGTGCGGGGGGAAGGCCGCGCCGAGGGTTCGAGGCGAGCCGCCCGCCGCCGTTCCGAGCGCGCCTTGGGAGCAGACAAAGAGTGTGCGGGCGCAGCAAGAGGGCCCGCTGGGGGGGCCGTGACACCGCCCGGGAGTCCTCCCAACACCCAGACACACTGTTGTTCACTCACTCACTCACTCAGCACACGCTTTTGGGGTTGTATTGTAACATTTACCAGCCGATGGTATTCCTATATCTGATTATCTGACCGCCCCCCCCTCCCCTCCCCCAAGAGGATTTCAGCACCACCCATGTACTTTTTTTCCCCTCTCTTCCCCCCCCCCCCCCCACTTCAAGGCAAATTAATACATTGGCCATTTTTTTTTAAGCTGTTCAAGATTCAGAATTCGTGTCTGATAATCTGCAGGTATTTACTGGTTTCATTTTTTTTGTGGCGGCTGCTGCACCTTTTGAAAAGCTGCGAGGTCTATTTGATCTAATGGTCGTGGTGTGCATCCAGCGATCTATCTGCGTGTGTTGGATCATAGCGCCTTCAGAACATTGACAAATCTGTTTTTTGCTAAATGGGTTTGAGTGTAGAACAAGTTAGATGCTTATTTCGTTGATTTAAAAAAAAAAAATCTCAAGTATAAACAATGAAGTTGGAGCAGAAAAAAGTATTCTTCCAAAAAGGAAGGGAGTTGATGCGCATTGCACTTGTTTTTATCAGACTGATCTGATTTGTGATCTGGGTTGTTTGTTTTCTTATCCTTTTGACTTGCTCCTATTTATTTTTTTATCAATTTGTATTCTACTTGCATTTTTAACATTTTATTTTCTTCATTTAGGGCCTTGCTGTAAAATGGATGTCAGCTAAGTCTGGTTTGTTGTGTGCGTTGCTTCTGGTGAAGCGTTGTTAGAATGTCTACTTTGTCGCATCAGCTTGTCCCTGGAGCAGTTTTGATCGAGCACACTTTAATTGTGTTTAGTCTGTACTTTAGAAAGTGTTCTTGTGCAATTGTGTATTGGTTATACATTTGAATCTCTCAAACTAGAGTTCTTTAAAAACACGTTTATAACCCTGTTTTCATCTATTGTGCTAGATGTGAGTGAGGTATAAGGTTCCTGTGTTTGACTTTATTTTTCTAATGTGTATTTTTTGGAGTTTTTTTTATAAGCAAAAGTTTTTTAATATGTATAAAAGGAAGGAGTAATGGTTCGGTTTTTAGTTAATGTGATGTGAATCTTAAACCACATTCTTAGCGAGTTAAGTGTGCCAAAGTACAGTAGTAAAGATGTCTTTTTGTTTGCACCACCTGGAACTGCACCAGTTCAGGTCCAGCACTGCTGGAAATGAGCAGAGCCAGCAGCATTTGTGCTACTACAGACTGTGTATATTTAGAACTCGGATGTGGGATGGGGAAATCATTAGTGGTGATCATAGATTGATACCGGCACAGATGGTTGCTATGTTCATCAAATAGGTACAGCGGTCATCCCAGCATAGACTCTGCAACCAGAGGGTGAGTCTTGGTACTAATTTGGCTTTGCAAACTGCTTATGTAGACTCTGGTGTTAATTTGGAACTTTGGTTAGTTTGGAATAATCTGTGCCATGTTTCGTTTGGTCTTGAATTTAGATAGCTATCGGGAACGGTAGCATAGTGGTAATGTTACTGGACTAGTAATCCGGAGACGAGTTCAAATCCAGGCAGCTGGGGAATTTAAATTCAGTTAATTAAATAAATCTGGAATAAAGAGCTAGTATCAGTAATGGTGACCATGAAACTACCGGATTGTCGGAAAAACCCATCTGGTTCACTAATGTCCTTTGGGGAAGGAAATCTGCTGTCCTTACCTGGTTTGGCCTATATGTGACTCCAGACCCACAGCAATGCGGCTGACTCTTAACTGCCCTCTGAAATGGCCTAGCAAGCCACTCAAGGGCATTTAGGGATGAGCAATGAATGCTGGCCTTGCCACCGATGCCCACATCCTGTGAATGAATAAAAAATTATTTTTTCAATTCTAAACACTTAGAACCTCTTAAATTCTAAACACTCCCAATTCTAAATACTCCCAACCAATAATGTGCCTTTTGGAAGAAATCAATATATAAATAGGTCATTTAAAAGTATTGGGGGTTAATATTAGCTCCAGGCAAATACAATTACCTAAGATCCTAGGTTTTATATTATCTGAAACTTTTTTAAATTGGAGAAACGCGTATTTGACTTGAAACTGTATGCAGACTAAGAAATAAATCAAACCAAGTGAGAGGGGATGCAGCTACTGAAAATAGAGTAAACTTCAGATATTAAGTGATTTTAGAAACTTTAAATCTATGAAACATTTTAAATTCCCTGATCTTGACAATAGCAAAGGTGGACTGGAGGCATTGGTCTGTCACACAAGCTCCTGCTTCTGTGCTGCTGATTTCAGAATAAATGTTTATTTACAGGGAACACAGGCAAATTTAAAGGAACTATAATCGATATTTAATGTTGCAGTCTACAATACATCCACTGCCCTTTTGCGTGTAGAAATATTTGAAGATTTTTTTGCCATCCTAATGCAGCAATTTATTTTCTCTGCCAATTATTCTTCCTGTTTCTACTGAACGTGCTGACTCCATACAGGGTATATCTCTGCAGGCATGAAGCACCCTCTGGTGCCTTGCCCAAGTGGCCATAATTTGCGCACAAGCCTCGATGGTAAGTGTCAGTGGGGTTATTTGACTGAGTCACGTCTGATCTGTCTTCACCTGTTATCCACAAATGAGCGCACAGACTTTCAGGAGCAGGAATTTTTTTGCCTTATCCCACCCACCTCACTGGCCACTTTCCTGATGTGTATGGCACAATACTTTCTGGATAAACTTGAGCCACCACGGAAGCCCGTGTGCCAAGTTTTTAAAGCCTCGGCGAGTTCCATCTTTCTCCAGATTTTCTTCTCTCTAGGTTAGCCTGCTCCCTTCGTAGGATACTCTAATCTGGACATTGTCAGTAATGCCGGTTTCTGCTCGTCCAGGACTGCGCTGTGTGGAGCCAGTGGACACGATATGTACCAGAGATTTGTCAGACCGTTGCAAATTTAGTTACAAAAAACAAATTATCAAGGCTGTAGTATAGTTTTTCACCCCACACGCAATTACAGGAAACTCTTTATTAACCGGGACCGGCGTGGTGCCGGTTTATCAAAAAGTCCGGATAACGGAGAGTTATATCTCCCAACGTACGAGAGCCCCGTACACATTGACATGCGCCTGCATTCGGAGCTCCATCTCCCCGGGGACCGGCAGCTGACCATCTGTCGTGTCCGCTGCCTACCCGGGCTGCACATTCCCCTCCCAATCTACACGCTCCAATACAAGACAAACGCCTCGGTTTTTTTAAAGTTAATTTTAAACGAGAGATGAAGGAAAACCCCGGTTACCTACTCAAGAATTTTGCCGGTTAAGAGAGATTTCCGGATATTTGGGTGCCGGTTAATAAAGAGTTTCCTGTACTAGAATCTGGAAAGCTTTATTGCAGGTAGCTATTGAAGTTGAATCGACCGCAGTCTCTGAAAATAGAGTAGTCTCTGACCAACGAGAAGGACAGCGCTGCAGTGTGATATGGAGTTGGCTTCTGTTCTCTTCTCCTTCCCACCTCTGCAGCTTTAGGCACTGAATTTATTTTAAATTGGAAATTTAAAGAGGGTGTGATGGTACAGCCTAAAACACAACCCTTTCACCTAGAACAGGATTGAATCTTGACCAGATTAATGGGACAGTCTCCTCTCTGTCCACTAATTTACAAGATGCTAAGTAAACCCATCTCGATTTAAGTTGCTGGTGGATATGAATCCAGAGCACAGAACTACCCTTAAATTGCTCTCTCTCAGACTTGGAGATGGCTGGTGTGGCTAACAGGAAACTCATTAAAGAACCCATTGGATGTTATTTATACACGACTTGTGCATTACGTTCAGCCTTTCCATCAAATAAATAGTGTCCATTGGATCCCAATGTGTCACTGTTTAGACTTGAGTAAAATCAAACAAATCTACGTTTTTAAACCTAATAATCAAATTGGAGTACAAACAAGTCAGGCTTACTGGAGATAAAGGTGATATGACTCTCAATGACATCGTAGAAGACCTAACTGTTGACTAGTTCAAAGAAAAATCTATTGGTTCTACCCTTGCTTTTGTATTGCAACTGCAGGCACAGTTTTAATTGGTTATTATGGGCCATCTGTTCCATTGGCGGCATTGTGGTTTCTGGGGAAATGCTTATTCTGCACAGGATTTTCCTGAGTGTGTGGGTGGAATGAAAACAGCCGTTAGAATGAGCTGAATGCTTAAGCTATGGTGTGCTTGTTTATGGAATTAAAAATAGCCGGTTACTTTTTTTAAAATTTTGGGCTATCTTGTGGTTTGAAAGTGGATATCATGCTATTAGAGGGAGTTTTATTCTGCACCCTGCCCCGTGTTCCCAGGTTTTCTCCCTTGCTTTCTGAAAGCATTAGCTTGCACTGAGAAGCATCTTCGTGGGTGCTGACTTTTGTTGGCGTGCCCCAGTGGCCACTCTTGAGTGTCGTCAGACTGTTCAGTTGTGGGAGCCACAGTTCTGTGGTAGTGATGTTTCATTATGGGGCAATTCCACGATCCTGCTCTCCTGGTAGGGGGTGCCTCTTGGGAAATCATGTCCTATGATTTTTCTGTTCATTAAAATTAATTTCACGAGATGTTCTTCTCCCCACTGGAATTGCCGGATTACTGAACCACTTGTGTGTACAAGGTTCGCCAAAACATTTGAAAGCAGGTGAAGGTGTAAGTGTTTTATTTAGAAGCAAGAAATTTGATCACAACTTTTTTATAAAGTAAAAGTGAGTAATTAAATTTTACACCAAAAGGTATTTCAGATGTGTTTTTAGCTTGTAGATTTTCTCAATGTATTTGCTTGTGTTTTTTTAAATGCTCTAAAGTGACACTGATAAGTGATCATTATTGGGGAGAATGATCTGTGTGTGAATTGTTTGAAATTCTGTTGTAAACTATTATTTTTCCCATCCAGCCTTTTTTAGGCGTGTAATCCTGAGCACATGAATTATTTTGGCCCAATTCTGCTTTCTAAATTGCTGGCAAGTGGCTTTGAAAGATAGAGGAGGTATGTGCCGTACTATTTGGACTGAATGTCATGCTTTGGTAATATGGTTATACAAGACCTGACTGATCTAGGATACAGTGTCCTTTCACTGCTGTTGATGCAAGGGGTCTTGGCTTTGTAATGTAGAAAGATTACTACAAAATATATAATGTATGTTTTTCCAAAAATAGAGGACCCCATATATTCCAATTCACTTTGTCATTTCATTCATTGATTTCACCTGACATCCTTTCCTGGAAGAAACCATTATACTCCCTTCTGTGAAATCTGATGCCAACCCGTAGACTAAAAAAAAGCACTTGGAAAATTATGTTCTATATATTATCTATTAGTCAGATTAATTTTTTTAAATGTGCTCATAATAGATGGACATCATCTGACAGCTGGAAAAGTCCATGCATCATTTACAGTGCAGGAAATTGAAATTGTGATTTATTCCCAACATTATATAACTGCGAGTTCCTGCAATGGACTGAAGGAACTGAGCGAGATCTTTTATTATTTGCAGCTAGGGTATGCCATCTTGCACTTTTTTGCACTGTTAAAAGCATGTCGATAGTGATTTCTGCCTTTTATTTTAACATCCAAATTACCATTCTTCATGCATTAGAGGAACAGTAGTGTAGTGGTTATGTTACTGGACTAGTAAACCAGAGGACTAATAATAATCCAGAGATTTAGAGTTCAAATCCCATCATTTGAGGTTTAAAAATCTGGTGTCAGTAAATGTGACCATGGAGCTGACACCTGGTTGGTTGATCTACTTTAGGGAAGGAAACATGCCAGATCCAGCCAATAAACTAGTCCAGTCCCCCACAAACGTGGTTGACTCTTAACCGCTCTCTGAAGTGGCATAGCAAGCTACTCGTTGTATCACCAACATTGCTGGATGGGCAATAAACGCAGGCCTTGCCTGTGACAACCATATCCTGAGAATGAATAAAAAATAATCTCAATTGCTATTCATACAATGCGGGTCTCGTCACAGCTGAGCCAACTCTACCCATTTCCACATATTCGAGAGTGTCATTGGATCGCGATCTGTCCAATTTCTTTCCCTAGCCAGCTCTTTTCTCCCCTTGGTCTCCTCTCTCCAAACCTGCAGGCCAATCCTAGAATCCCAAACTTTTCCGTTGTTGAAATCAGCACAGACCATGGATCGAACCTGAGATGTCCTAGCTCGTAAGGCCCAGTACCATCCTGAGGATTTCTGTCTATTCAAGGAATATTTTTCGTTGGATAATCATGCAAAAAGGTGTTGTCTAGGTGGTTGTTTTCAGTTTGTCAAAATAGTGTACTTTACTGGTAGGTTATTTTCCTTTTTCACAAGGATATAAAACTTTTTTTTAAAGATCTTTCACCTTTTTGCCAAAATATTCTAAAAATAAATGTATGTAGTTAAAATCAGTAATTGTACATCAAGAATTATCCTCACTCCAGTCTTCATACTATTATGAATAGGATGTGTTTGGTCTCTAAGATGCTACTGGAGTGTGTACAGGCTAAATTCAACTGACTTAAAGCTACTGGGCATTGTCTTTCTTGGACATCTCAGTCTGTGTGAGAGGCTGAATTACAAGATTCTTTACTGTGGAATATTTAAAGAGAAGGGGAATGGCTAAAGTTTAATTTGCCTTAAATTTGCAAGTAAAACATGCCAATTGGCATGCTATTTTCATTGACCTGGTAACAAGTACATTTTCTATATGTATGAGAAATAAGCAGCTTAAAAGATGATCTTGGAATATAACCCTTTTTTAGTGCTGGTGTTGAAATCCTCCTCTATTACTTCCAGTTAATAGAATTTTGAAGAAAAAAAAATTCCCCTAACTACTTACAGGATTTGAAAATGTAGACTGAATTTGTGTCTGAGTTACATTTTGTCGTGTGTTTAATTTCAGAATTGATATCGGTTGTAGACGGATTTTTCATTAGGTATGAATGTTGCTTGTTTTCTCAGAGACTTGCTTAAAATTGTAGAGTTCCTCCTTTCTGTGTGATAGAGCAAAAGAAAGATCCTATATTTCAGTGTGTAATCTTTTTCGTTAACCTTTTTAATGATTACTGTAGCATTTCTGCAGCAGAGATAAGTTAATTCTTGCAGGACTCTCTGGGCATATGTCCAGCATTCAAATGAGAAATGTTCAGAAATCGTGTATATATGATGAGTTCAATTTGCAAGCTGCAGCGAGCACTTAATTCTCAAAAGGGTTTAGAAGCTTCTGGATTGTTGTGTGTGAAACTGGTTTGCTGATGGTTGCTGTTCAAGGTTGATTGTGGAAGCAGTGGTATGCTGTCTGCTTTGGTCTGAAATTAATGTGTATTTATTTATGATCAGCGTTGGTTTTTAAAATAAAAATGTAACAAACACTGAGCTTTGTTTGCAGCTTTCAGAATATGCCTGTGCTTTCAGCTCTACAGTACCTTTGTTACTATGGCAATAAAAAACTGGAATATTTCAAACTGGGTGTTTTAATTTGCAGTGATGTGCAAATGAGGGCTAAAGATTCTTGTAGTTCTATTGCTCTGTTGTGCAACAAATTTTGATCAGTTGATCTTGAATGATGGGAAACTGATCTGAAATTGACCAACTCTTTGTTTGAAAATGACTGATGTATTTGGCAAGGCCATGTTATTTTTCAGGTCAAGTAGCATTTGAAGCATAATTTTGTTTATTGAGCTTGGATTCTATAAGCTTTGTTCACTATTATTGGATTTGTTTAGGGATGATGTATAAAGCAGTACAAGTTTACTATTTAACAAACTGAAGTTATAGTTTTTTTTGCGGCACTGTTAGAGTTTCATTTTACTTGCTATGCTGGTGATAAAATTGCAAGATTCTGCCTTCTGTGATCATTGTTATAGTCTGTGCTGTGTTTTGAGAAAGTTAACAAATTGCAATGATATTCTTTTTGATCACATTTCAGATAATCTGTATTCAAGAACTAAAGCAATTTTAGTACAGGTCTTCTGGTTTATAATATGCTGAACCTTGCAGTAATTGTGTAAGAGTATGCTTGGTTTATTGTTCAAACTATTCCATTTTTAATGACAAGGGCTTGTGTAAATGTTGCTGTTTTTTAATGTTTGTGTAATCCTTGAAAAGATGCCATTAACCTGAATCTGATTTACAATTGTGTAAAGCTTATTTTCAAGTCTGCAGTTACAAGTTACAGTTTCTTCTTCCCAAATGTTCAGTTATGACTTGTTTTACTTTGAGTAGCTCATTTTAAGATTTTTGGGTTGGTGTGTTTATGTTCAATGTTGTTGCTTGGTGCATATCGTGTATTCAGAGCTGTGTTAAATGATCAATTTATTCTGGTTGGTGATTGTGTTGTAATAAATGGCAATACTGTTGGAATTCACTACATAGTTTGGAACTTTTCAGAGTGGTGGTTATGTCAAATGTGATTCTAGGGGAGAGCTTCCCTGTCCTGTTGTGATTGCTGTATGTGGTTGTACAAGAAGGGAGGACAATAATCACTGGTCATTTGGCCACCACCAAAAATGGTATAATGGAGCTTCTTGCATGTCAAGAAACCACTGTCTGGACCAGTGGCCATCTTGGCACTATGCACATTTTGTATTGATGATTTTGTGGCTCGAGTTGAATTTGTGCTGTGTAGCATGTTACTTTGGAACAAAATGTTGGTGATTTTAGGGGGCTTAAATATGCAAATGTTTGTGTTTTTGTCATCTCAAACCTTCCTCAGTCTTTGATCGAGTTTATTTATGCACTTTTGTTGCGAGCTTAGCTAATTTGCCAGTACCTTCATTCAATGCTTTCACAACTGATGCTCCAGTTCAGGGTAAATGGGGTATATATGATTCCTCACATTGTGCGCTTCTGATTTTGGTTGTGGCTGTGAGGTAGTAAATAGCAGTGGCCAGGGAGGGAGGAGGAAATTGGAGTTGGGTTTAATTTGTGCCTTACTCCCACAATAGTCTGCTTGGCATTGGCAGATACCGGGAGTAGGGCACCTGGTTTTCCTGTTCCTCAGGCAATGATTCTTTTGTCTGTCCTGAGCAAAGGAGGCTTGTCTGAACAGTGTTGAGGTTGCTGCTTATCACTGTGTACAAATATCAGCACTTGTTGTGGGAGAAATCTTTTTTTCCTTATTTTCTTAACCCTCCAGTTAGTCTTGTGCCCCCTGCTCTGCTCAGTCTGACGGATGAGGCAGTCCAGCCTGAAAACATCTGTGTCTCTCCTTGGTCACTGCTAGGAAGGATGCTTGACTGGTGTAGACTCCTGGCCAGCTTTTCTGCTTCCTCTTCCTGAATCCAACAGAAGCTAGTGTAAATCTCCCTCTATGGACCCAATGGAATCTGGCATTTTTGAGAGATTAATGGTATTGTTTTCTAACCAGGCTGTGCCAGAAGTGGTGATTTAAAATTACAAAGCAGCAGTTCACAATCCTGAGACCTAGCATTAATGGGCTGAAGGATTAGTGTCAGCTGTGGCTCAGTGGTAGCACCCTCTCCTCTTGAGTCAGAAGATTGTGGGTTCAAGTTCCACTCCAGAGCCTTGAGCGCATAATCTAAGATGACGCTTCAGTGCAGTACCCAAGGGAGTGCTGCTGCACTGTCTGAGGTGCTGTCCATCGGATGAGATGATAAACTGAGTCTGCTCTCTCAGCTGGACGTAAAAGACTCCTTGACACTAAGTTCTCCATGGTGTTTTGGACGATATTTATCCCTCGGCCAACACCACTAAAACAGATGATCTGGTCGTTATCTTATTGCTGTTTGTGGGATCTTGCTGTGTGCAAATTGGCTGGTGTGTTTCCTACATTACAACAGTAACTGCTTTAAAAAGTTATTCATTGGCTGTAAAGTGCTTTGGGACATCCTGAGGTTGTGAAAGGTACTATATAAATGCAAGTTTTTTTTCCTGTAGCTTTCACAAGAAGCAATTTTTGGTATTCGTATTGGCTCAGCTTTGCTAAATCTAGTGACAATCTGTAACAATGCAGTGAAAGTAAGAGTACTTGAAATTATGGTGCTTAAGAAAATATCCAATGTTGCTTGTGCAACATGTCTTGGTTGCACTTGTTTGTAATGCTGGCACTCTGTTTAAGAAACAATACAAGTAGATTTATGGCCCAAATCTGCACGATAGGCAAGAGGCAATAGTTTTACTCCATTGTGTGATTGTGAAATTTGGAACAAATACATATGTGGTTATACTATGACAGGCCTTCAACGGCCAGTGGATTGGCTAGTCTGGCTGTGCTGTAGCAGGTAATTGCTCAGTTAGTTTGTGTATGGAAGAACATCTTGCATAACTGGACCTTCAAGAATCAAGCATCTTCGATTCTACCCTAGACTTGGTTCACTAGGAAATCTGGTGGTGGTATTATGATTATTTAGCATAATGGTACCAATACACCATAGAATAAATTGCATTGAAGTGACTATGATTTAATGTGCAATATTTTCTTGTGCAATTCTATCAATTTGTCCCCACAATTAGTACTTCACCCAAGCATTAGACAACTCAGAAATCCATTCTCTGGACACAGCCCATGTTTGGAAGGCAAAATCTGTCATTGAACCCCTGGGTGTTTTGCACAGTTCAGGTAGATATATGAATACTTTGTACATTCAATGACCAGTACAGAGGAACTATCAGCATTGTAACATGTGGGCTATTATAGAAACCATAGGCAGATGGCCAGTATAGAGGGCTTGACGCATCACAATCCGCTGTATTCAATCCACAGCTACTGGTTATAGATGTACGGATCAATTGAACATTGATATGTTTGTAATATATATCTGGGTAAGTCTTTGTCAAGGACTAAAGTGGAGCCCATCATTAAACTGATTCTGTGCTAAATTCATTTTCCTCTTTTAGAAGTCTTAGCAAATAAAATCAAATTGGCTGGAAGCCCTGCCCCTGCTTTCACATGCTTCATAGCATCACTAAGAGCTTACTGGCAGTTGTAACAGAGGTAGCTGAGCTAGTGTCTTATCTGTGATCTAGATTTGACTGGAATTGATGTGATGCAAGTACTTTGTTGTGATAGAGCAGCCATTGCTTGTACTGCAAAGATGCAAGCTACTGTGCAGATGTCTGATCTCTTGTGGTATGGATGCTGTCTGCCCTGGATCTACGATCTAAGGACTAACTTGTGCAAGTAACAAGCGGCAGCATCAAGCATTGTAGAAATGGCAAATTCAGCTACACTCTGAACTGACTCTGGTTTCAGGGAATCTACCTGCTGGGGTTGGCTTTTATCCCTAGATTAATCTGAAGATACAGGGACTGAACATTTTATTAAATCTGTAGCCTTGTTAGATTTATTTTTCCATAAATCAGAAGTTACAACATGCAAATAGGAGTTGCATCGCTGAGAGTCAGCATCACTCGATCCACATATACACGGGATTCACAGTGAGCCAAGATGATGCATTCGAACTATAAATGCACTATCTAATTGTACATTGGAGCATCTTGTATTTAACTCAATACTGTTTGTACGATACTGTGTGGCAGGTGACTTGCTGTGAAGATTTACAGATGATCTTTACTATTCAGTAACATTCATAATCTACTTGTTTTGAGTTTCTTGGAGTGCACATTCCAAATTTAAAAAATTGTTTGATTGTCTATAGCAGACAAATCCTTTGAATGTTCCTAATCTTTCTTTACCAACCCATTTTGGGGGGGATGGGGGAAATTATTAAAATTTCACTGGGCTGTGAATACAGGAATATGCCTTACAGTAAAATACTTCCCTCTAGGCACCAACCTATCTAGTTGTAAACACAGTGGGCAGTTACTGGTTACCACCTCTACCATTTTCTTTTTTTTTTAAACAGTAAGTGTCGTGGATTTTTGGAGGGGGTGGTTTACTTAAAAGGAAGTGCTTGAATATGGTAGATCAGAATTAACATATGCCTATTACTGGGGAAATCACTGGGTTTATGACTAGGGTTAATTCCACTCCTCTGCAGTTTCCCAAGAAACTCCTTTAAGTCAGTAACCTCAATGATGTCAGTATTCTGTTTATATTAAAAAGTGGCAAAGGAATGGAACTAAACAAAAGGATGTTTAATTTTTAAGGGATTATTTTGCTGACACTCTTTAAAGCATTAGTTACTCCATATCTTGTGCTGATTGTATAAGAGTGATGTTTCTTCACTGGCTAAGGATTATTAATAACCAAAGAAATTGTCACCTGCATATTCTTTTACCAGCAAACATGGTCCTTTTGGGACGTTCACACTGTTTATGTTTAGTAACATTTTTTCTCCGTTTATTCAACTTGCCTCGGCTGCCAGCTGATTTTTTTTTTTTAAATACAGCCCTTCAAATGTGGGATATAGGTTTGAATCCAGACATATTTACAAGTTTCTCCCCCTCCTCTGATGGTAAGAATCTACATAACATGAGGTTGGGCATTCTTAATTTCACAGATGCACCAAATGTGGCACAATTGATACTAATTTGGCAGTTTCACTTGCATCACAAGGATAGCAGTGAGGGGATGGAAATGTCCCATCAGTGCAGCAGGGGGGTATTCTTGAGGTTGAGCACAAGTTATTTAGTTTGCAGGGTAGAGGAAGCTTTACTCAGCATTTGGCTGTGCTATAGCTGACCTGGGATTGCTCTGTGCTGATACTGGCTGATTAAGGCAGGGAAAGTTTTCCGTTCCTTTAGTATTGACATCCTTAAACTCTGAGCATGGAAAATTCACAAATATGAATTTAAAGATTTAAACCAGTATTATAAAAGATGCTTGGTTGTGTCAGTAAATAAGGTGAATGTTAGCAATGTTCTTGAACCAGTGATGATTTGAAATTTCTGAGGAAAAACATACCTTAAGAAATTTGTCTTGCTGCAACTTAAGCTCTCAAAGGATAATTGTCTTCCTCTTAAAAAAAAAAATAGACTTCTGTGATATGAACCCATCAAGTGACTGCCCCTTTTTTAATCATAGAAATTTCAGCACAGAAGAGGCTGTTCAGCTCATCATTCTTGTCAGGGCCATGCTCCACATTGGAGCTATCGACTCCAATCTCATTTCCTTGCACTTCAATATTTTTCTTTCAGTCTTGAAATCTCTTAAATGTTGTGATTGACTTGGCTTCAATAGTCGCTTTGGATAACTCGTTCCATATTCTAACAGCACTTAGTATGAAAAAATTCTTCTAACCATTCCCTGAATTTTTAAAGTCTAATTCTTCCTGTTTTATATTTTTTAATCAAATGAGCTTTAAATACGGAGCCAGGACCATTGGTACAAACTAGGCAGGAGTTGGTGTTCCTAGGGAAAGGGAGCTGTTTTATAGGATTAAAGTGGAGGGAGAGGTATTGTGGACCTATTCAAAAATCTTAATTTTAATGGAAAATTGTATACTTGCACAATGTCTGTGGTCTTACAAGAACGAGAAGTCGCACAACACCAGGTTATAGTCCAACAGATTTATTTAAAATTACAAGCTTTTGGAGCTATCCTGCCCCTTCAGGTAGAGTTACTGTGAGAGTTCTTACAAGAATGCATTTACCTTGTAGGTATCACAGGAATAGCTGATAGAAGAAAAATCCCTAATTGACACAAGTGCAAAAATTGTACCCAGGGAAGTGTAATTATTGTTCTAGGTACTTGATCAAGTAGAACCCATGTGTTGTAAGATGTGCACATCCTCTGCACACTCCATATTATTTACCTTTTGTAGCTGAATAGTGCCTCTAACATGGTGCACATTGTGGGTCTGCAGTTATTACTTGTGCAGAATGTTCGCCATAATCTTCGAAGTAAAACCTGACCGACCTAGGTTGCAATGAATGCTTTTCCGTAGCCAATCATTGGTCCAGGCCCACTCAAACTCCCAATGGAGCTTTAAGTGAATCTCTTGCTAGGGCATGTTAACTGCACTGTGTGCTATCGCAAGTAGAAAGCCTTGTCTTCATCTTTTGAATGATCCATAACCAGCACCTGTGTGTTACTGTGTCTTGTGTCTATTTTTAGTCACATTAATTGGTGCCTGACTAGGAGCAAAGTACTGAGAATCTAAAATCTTTCATCTGATTGTCATTGTTATCTTAATTCAGTTATACACCATGTATGACTTGCCACCCACTTTATAACTTTAAATTTGGCTCTTTCAAATCCTGTTTCAGATAATGACTGCTCATGCTAATTATTTAAAAATGCATTTTAAGCAAATGGGTAGCTATAAAAATTGCTCTTAAAAGAATTGCTTTATTAAATATGTGCACTTTCCCGTGATCAGATTATTTTAACAAGTTGCAAAAGTTCAAATTTACAACTGAATGTTGTACTCTGGCAGTTTATTTCCCAACTGTGGATTATCACAAACTCACACTGGTTGTCACAATTGTTAATCTTCACTGTGGATTTTGCGAGCCCATCAGTGACCTGAAAGGGCACCAGCTATTGGCAATAAAATTACCCATCGGCTGTGAGCTCCACAGTAGACATTTTTCAAAATACCAGGGCTGTAGTCTAATCTCTGGGTTCAGATGATGGCTATAATTCAAGATTCACAGTTACGGCTAATCACGTAATGAGATTATTGCCTTTGTTATCACTCCTCTGTGCCCGTTCTATATATAAACCGTCCAATCCTTTGTCAAGGTTACTGCTTTTGTCATCACAGCTAACTGTCCATTCACAGTTTTGCATTCTTGACAATTTTTATGCTTTGGGTAAACATTTTTTCATGAGCAATTGGTTAGTTTCTTGTTGAAGTGTTCATAGGAAAAGTACAATCTGTGCAAAGGCTGCAGTGAAATAAGTGTGGAGCAGGAATTCTCAAGTTAATTCAGTGTTTCTAAAGGTTGCTGTTTGATGAGCTCCAAGTGATCTGTATACTTAAGCTAAATACTTGCCTTTTATCACTGAACAAAATGCTTTGAATAGCACCTTCATGACCTGTGGAAAATTAATGACTTATGTAATGGTATGGGTGTAAATTGTCATTGTAGATCTGATGAATATTGCAGTGTATGGTGCACACCCCCTCCTCGCCTTGGCCTGTGAATTTAAGAGAAACTAACAGTATTTTAGATACATGTTAGTATCTGTTTAGAATGCGCAATTTTGTTTTAGGATGGAAGTTCATATTATATGTGAAGATTTATAGTAAATTCTCACAGCTAACCTCTTCAATTCAGGAGTAATTTGTGTAGCATTCCAATTTCATTATATTCATGGCATAGTAACAAATCGAATACAGCAGATGACTAGTGTCAGATACACCACAGTGATGTTTGTAAATAGATAGTGGCCACACATGGTAGAAAGCCGGAGTTTCTCTTTGGTAAAACACAGCTGTCATCTCCCCTCATTTCCAATTGTTGTTCTGTACAATATCATAGAAGTTTACGGCACAGAAGGAGCCCATTGTGTCGGTCAAAAAAGAGCTAGCCAGGCTAATCCCACTTTCCAGCTCTAGGTCCGTAGCCCTATAGGTTACGGCACTTCAAGTGCATATCCAAGTACTTTTTAAATGCGATGCAGGTTTCTGCCTCTACCACCCTTTCAATGAGGGCAGATGTCTTCCAATTTAACATCTTCCTGAACATGTGTACAGTTGTAAAGCTTTTTAAGCCATGACTAAATTCCAACAGTTATTTGTGGACTCTTGCCAAATGAAAGTGCCTAGCCCCACTGCATCAAATTGGAAGACACAGTAGCCCATTAGGCCTGATTCACTTGGGGAAGTGAATATAGTTCCCACTTCCCGTAGCTCAGCGAGAAATAGCTGAACCGTGCAGACCAGGAAAGTCCCAGGTTTGATCCCTGATCTTAGGTGAGTTAGCTGATCTTGGCTAGTACAGCAGTAGGGGCACTACCATTGGCATTGGCTTAGCGAAGGGCAATCCTTCCTGGGTTCCAGCTCCTGGGTGCTATCCAGTGATCCCTGTTGGAATTGTATGTGCGGGCATCAGGCCGTGACGGGTTTGAGCTTGACTGTCTGCAAGGTCGAATAGCCTGCTGATACTCGCTGTCTAGGCTTACACTAGCATGGCTACTTGGGTGAGATACCGGAGGGCCCCAGGCGTCCATGGAGCTGTACCCCAGCAAAGAGCTCTTTCGGAAGTGAAAATTGGTTAGGGGAAACAGTTTTCAAAAGTTTCACTTGGGATGAACCTTGGGCATTCCATTTTTGCTGAATAACCTTCCTTTTCTGTGCTTTTCCTTACCACAACAATTGGTTCTGGAGGCTTGTGATTAAGGTCTTGGATTTGAAGCATCCTTTTTTAAAATTTAGCAAGAGGAGATGTGATAGTTAATGCTGTATAACATGGGAAGTTGTGAGGAATTCTGAAATGTTCAGTTTGCGCTGATTCTGCAGATGCGGTCTTATGTGGTGACATTCGTGTACACGACAACAGCCTGATTGCATTGCGTATTGCAGACATTGATTTGTCATCCCGTTTATTCTTTCTGCAGTCTGTAAAGTTGGTTTAAATTGGTTGACAACAGGATTGGCTGGTGTCCTCAGCTGCTTAAGGGAAACGCCTCTGTTTTGGTCACAGGTAAGATTCTCTTCTGTAAAGGTTGTTTTAGATATCGAATTTTAAGATTTACATAGGCTCCATGTTAGTTGATATCAAATTTTGAGCTGAAACATTGAGATTTACAATTTTCAATTGGTATTTAGTAAAATGGCAGTAGCTTTTGGATTCGTGTAGACTATTCTGGTTTAAATATAGTATTTCAGATTCTAATTTTTTTGCTATTTGTGTCTGAAGTGGTATTAAACTCGCAAAGACATTTGACTTAAGTCTGTTTTAGGCTGCAAATTCTGTTTGAAGTGTTTGATTGGCATGTTGAATTTTAATCTCCTTCCTCTGCAACATTGTTATTCGAATGCATTGGGTTTGCAGAACCACTGGTATGATCATCCTATCTTTAAAAATTGCAGAATTGGCTATTAGCACAGAGTGAGCACAGAAACAAAAGACCACAAGATTTGTATATCATCTAAACTTAATACAAGAGTTTGCTTACTGTAGTTGTCTTGGATGTCTGGGAAATAGTGTTCTTTACAAGCTGCGAGAATGATTTCAAATCTGGGAAAAATCTGAGTTGTAGTTTACTGTTCTCAAACTGCTTGCTTTTGCATTCAAATTTAATGTTGCATATTGGCGTATCGGTAAGGAAGTTTGACATTAAAACGAACATCATCCAAAAACACAACGCCAGATTCCACATGTATGCTGACGACACCCAGTTCTACCTCCATCACCTCTCTCGACCCTGCCACTGCCTCTGATTTGTCACGTTGCTCGTCCGACATTCAGTATTGGACGAGCAGAACTTTCCTCCACTTAGATATTGGGAAGACCAAAGCCATTGTCTTTGGTCCCCGCCACAAACTCCGTTCACTAGCCACCCTCCCTGGCCACTGTCTGAGGCAGAACCAGACTGTTCACAGCCTCTGCATCCTGTTAGATCCTGTGCTGAGCTTCCGCCTCATCTCCTCTCCATCAGCAAGACCACCTACTTTCACCTCCTGCAATATCGCCCGACTCTGCCCCTGCATCAGCTCACCTGCTGAAACCCTCATCAATGCCTTTGTTACCTCTAGACTTGACTATTCCAATACTCTCCAGGACGGCCTCCCACCTTGCACTCTCTGTAAACTTGAGCTCATCCAAAACTCCGCTGCCTGTATCCTAACTTGTACCAAGTCCGGTTCACCCATCACCCCTGTGTTCGCTGACCTACATTGGCTCCAGGTCCGGCAATGCCTCGATTTAAAATTCTCATCCTTGTGTTCAAATCGCTCGATGGCCCCTCTTCGCTCCTCGCTCCCTATCTTTGTAATTCCTCCAGCCCTACAACTCTCAGATATCTGCGCTCCTCCAAATCTGGCCTCTTGCACATCCCTGATTTTAATCGCTCCACCATTGGTGGCTGTGCCTTCAGCTGCGTAGACCCAGTGCTCTGGAATTCCCTCCTTAAGCCTCTCCTCCTTTGTTGCTCCTTACAGCCTACTTCCTGTCCTAATATTTCCTTATGTGGCTCGGTGTCAAATTTTGTCTGATAACGTTCCTGTGAAGCGCCTTGGGACGTTATTACTTCATTAACGGCGCTATATAAATGCAACTTGTAGTAAAGAGAAATGCATTACTGTTGTGGTTTCTTAATTAAATTGCTATGCAATTAAGTTTTGGGTATTTATGCAAGTTGGACTCAAATTAATGCAATGTTTGTTAAAACCTGTCCTAAAACTTCCTCTATGCAAAGAATTTGCTGGTTTTTCTGTGATGGCTTATATTCTGTGCTAAGTACATTTTACATTTCTGGTTAGGCTGGTTTTGTTCTAACACGTCTGACGTAGTTCGTGCCTTTTTCGTCTGCAGGTGGTTGTTATTGATTGGGCTCAGCATGGCCGTGGTCATCCGCTTGCAGGGTCTCCCCATTGTGGCGGGGACCATGGATATCCGCCATTTCTTCTCTGGATTAACCATTCCTGATGGTGGCGTGCATATTGTAGGTGGTGAACTTGGTGAGGCTTTCATCGTTTTCTCCACAGATGAAGATGCACGGCTTGGTATGATGCGTGGTGGGGGTACAATTAAAGGATCCAAAGTATCACTCCTACTGAGTAGTAAAACTGAAATGCAAAATATGATTGAGCTCAGTCGTAGGCGTTTTGAAACTGGTAATGTGGATATGCCACCAGTGGGCTCAAGCAGACCAGGGCCACCTAGTAATGCTGGTATGAGTGGAAGGGGTAATTTGCCTACTACTATGCCTAACCTAAACACTCCCACTATGGTTACTACAGCTTCCTCGTTGCATGAAGGCATGGGGAATAAAAATGTGCCCACCTTTTCTGCTGCCAGCATGGGAAGCACCCCCTCGAGCCTCAATCCCACTTTCAGCAGCCCCGGGTTTAGCATGGGTTCGACTATGGCCAGCACCATGCCACCATTGAATACAATAAACTCTGTACCACCACTGCCACCACTTCCTCCTTTACCTACAATGCCATCACTGCCACCTATGCCTTCAATTCCTCCAATTGGTATTTTGCCAACATTGCCACCAGTGCCTCCCCTTCCTCCTATAGCATCTCTTGCTCCTATTCCCCCAATGCCACCTATACCTCCTATGCCAAGTTTGCCACCCATGCCTATGAATGCAGGTAGCACTCTTCCTCTAGGAAGCTCTGGACCCAGTGGAATGAATGGCTCTGGGTCTGCATTGGGCATCAGTAGTAGCATAAGTTCCATGTACATGGGTCCCATGGGTTCATTGAACCCCATGCACCCCATGAATTCCCATAGTTCAATGAATAAAGGACCACCACCAATTAATCCAGATGATCTGTATGTCCATGTTTATGGGATGCCGTACTCTGCAATGGAATCAGATGTAAGAGATTTTTTTCATGGACTTCGAGTTGATGCAGTGCACATGATGAAAGATCATTTGGGGCGTAATAACAGAGATGCGATGGTGAAATTTTATGGTCCCTCAGACACTTTTGAAGCTCTGAAACGACATGGAAAAATGATGATGGGCCAGAGATTTGCCAACGTGTTCCCAGCAACAGAGAGGCAGTGGATGAATACTACGGCTGGCTTTAATGCACCCAAAAGCATGGGCCCCCCACCAACCATTGGGCATTATGGACAAAGCCTACCTCCATTTCACACATCTAGGTCTGAATCTCCAAGCAGACGTGAAAGGTCACGATCACGCTCTCCTCATGAGAAGGAGTTCTGTGTCTATTTGAAAGGCTTACCATACGAAGCTGAAAACAAGCACATCATGGAATTCTTCAATAAGCTGGAGCTCATAGAGGACAGCATCTACATAGCCTATGGACCAAATGGAAGAGCAACAGGTGAAGGGTTTGTGGAATTTAAAACTCCCACTGATTACCAAGCAGCGTTGTGTCGCCACAAGCAGTACATGGGCAGTCGCTTCATCCAGGTTCATCCAATCACTAAAAAAGCAATGTTAGAAAAGCTAGAAATTATTCAGAAAAGAACACACAACTTTGTGCAAAATGAACAGAAGAGAGAAGTAACAATGAAAACTGAGGAAGTGTGTGGTTCACCAAAAATTTGTGGTCACATATGGAATATTCCTTACAATGTAACCAAAAGTGACGTGTACCAGTTTTTGGAAGGTATTGGACTAGCAGAAAATGGTGTCCAGATTCTTGTTGACTGTAATGGTCAAGGGCTGGGGCAAGCACTGGTGCACTTCCTGACTGAAGAGGAGGCACAGAAGGCTGAGCGACTACATCGCAAGAAATTAAACGGACGCAATGCATTTCTCCAACTAATCACTCTTGAGCAAAAGCAAGACATGGAGACAAATCCACCGTTTCAAGCCAAAGGTCAAAAGAATCCAAACCAAGGGAGTCTTGATCCTCCTTTCCTCCCGTGTGTTGGAGGAGACAGCATTTTTTCTCCGGGTGGCAGTTCAGGTAATCTTAATGGCCCAGTACCACCATTCAACCCTGTCAGTAGCTTTAGTGGATCAAGTAATATGTTTGGAGCTGGACCAGGTCCTGGATCTGGGCTCAGTGGTAGTATTGGCGATGGTCCAGTGGGAGGGCCTGTTTTTGGAGGCAGCAGTCTAGGTAGTTTCCCAGTACCAGGGGTTGAGCCGAGCTTTGGAGGTGGTCCTTTAAATAGCAACAGCCCAACAGTGGTTAAAGTGCAGAATTTGCCCTTCAAAGTATCTGTGGATGAAATCTTGGATTTCTTTTATGGCTACCGTGTGATTCCCGACTCTGTGTGCCTGCAGTTCAATGAACAAGGCATGCCTACAGGTGAAGCAATGGTTGCTTTTGAGTCCTGCGATGAAGCAATGTCAGCTGTGGTTGACCTCAGTGATAGACCAATGGGATCAAGGAAAGTTAAGCTAGTCTTGGGATAATCCCAAATTTTAAACTAAGGCTGTAGCTTATAGGCTTGCCTTTAGCGCAGCTATTTAATATGGAGGTTGTCTGAGTTTCTGATGGCCTAGAACTTGCAAGTGTTTGCAGCTGACTTTTTGACCCAGATTATTTGGAATCCGATGACAATGTTTAGGTGTCCAGTGGGAATTGTAAGTACACCACTGATAGTGTAGACCTAGCAGAAGTGGATGTTTTGTGTAGATCCATGAAACTGTTAGCTTACTCATACACTAGGCAAGCATAAAGCCTATGCACAGATGCATATTAGATGCTAATGTAGCCATATTCTTTTGTTACAATGCAATTGTTTTAAGTTTTGGCACCCTGAACGTTGAGTGGGTAGAAGCTCTGTCTCTGGCAACGAATCTGTAACTGCAGATAACTAACCTTGCATATGGAAATGATGCAATCGGAGCTAAACCTAGGTTGGGCAGTTCTTTCTAAGTGATGTAAATGATAGTATTTGTGCACTTGGGCGTTCTTGTCAGCTGCCATTAGACACAGTGAAATGGTAGGAACTAGGGTACAAATCAGTTGGAAACTCAGTTCTTAATGTGCATGTTGACCCTTTTGTTCTGGGCACGGTATGTATGTTTTTTTTGAATCTTTGAGTTTGAGAGCAGCCATTCTCTCTGATCGCTGTATATAAACAGCATACTGCAGGTTACATTGTTTCACTTCTGTGTTCAATTCGAACTTGTGCTAATGTATGACCCGAGGCTTGACATTCAACTGTTTGTAGAGCTCACTTGTGTGCTAGTTACCTAATTGTTCTGCTAGTACCCACACTGTTCACATTGATGCTGCACCAGTGGTGAATCTGTTCAGAGTACTGTGAGGAACTCTTATTTTGACCACTACAGGCTGCCAGTAGAAACGCTTCTTGCTCTAGGATTTGGCCAGTACCAACCTTTTAATGCTGACCCACTTGGTGGTAACATTTCTGCATTAATACTTTTTTTAAATTTTGTTACTTGTGGTTGTTGGTTTGTAAAAGTATACAAAAAAACCCGAATTAAACCCATTCAAAGATGGAATGAATTCTTGTAACAATGTTTTTTTTAAAAAAAAGTCAAGCTGCAAATGTATTCCTCTCTGGCACTGGGAAAAGTTCATTGTATTCGTACCAGCATGCAGTGCTAGTAGAAATTTAGTGTAACTAGCATTTTGAAATGTATTTGTAAGCAAATATGTGCTGGATAGACACAGTGCCCTGTACTGGGAAATGCTGTACAGTCTTGTTAATGACCCATAACTCAATAATCCTACTGTATCATATCCGTAAGTTTTTTGTAAAAGATACAAAATGAATCAGTAAAAGTGTGATGCCATTTTTTAACAAAAAAAAGAACAATGCGTATTACTTGTTTGAATTTTTGATGTGTTTTTGCAAATGATGTTGAGAGGAGATCTGAAACGTATGCAACACTACATTGTATAGTGAGAAAGGACTTTTATTGGTCTACTGAGCATCCGTAACAGGTCCCAGTACATCTTAGGATGTTGCATCCCTGTGGCTTTCAGTTTTGGGGCCACAATGTACTGTACCAGTGGAGTTTATTTAATACTTTGGGGGGGGGGGAGATTTGGAACCGATTGGTCTTGATTCATGAGCATAGATTCAGCTCCCAGTCAAACTGGGTCTCAAAAGTAGCAGGATATTTTAATTTACTTGGCAGTAATACCTAATGGTAATGTTGCTCTGAGCTCCTGCTGGTTGACCCTTGACCCAAATTTAACTCTTCAAATCTAAAACCAAGGTCTGCTCAGTGGGCTAATGTGAAAAGTCCCCATAAACTACTTTTAAGAACTATTGTAAGAACTGCATTGTTCTTTGTGTGACCAGGATATCTGCAGATGCAACATATTAAGCGTCTTTGTATTGGCGCAGTTGCATTTAAAGATCGTCTTTGTAATTTGCAGACTGATGAATTTTGCATTTACATCTATTTGGTGAGATCAGTAGGCAAAGTTTTGAACTGAACCATGATGTAAAAGAACAAGTTGTACATACACCATTATCTTCTGCAGCTTTCTGTCAATAAAATGCATTCCGTGATAAATAAAGGAAAAAGCTCCTGTAGGTTTAGATGTAAAGCTTTGTGTTGCTTTTTTATAAAAAAAAAATTAGGCCAGACAAATGGCACATTTGTTGGCTGTCTTTGTTTTTTGTTTTCCTCAGTGTTTTGTGTGAAATAGTGAAGGACATTGTAGTGCACCTGATGTCTGAATCTGATGGCCTGGTGGGAACGAAGTTGTCCAAGGCTGACTTAAATAGATGGGAGGGCCACAGCTATCCGACTGATTCCCTCATTGATCATCTATATTTTGCAATTGAATTTGCTTCTGAAATAATGAGGTAATGTTTTATGAGTTTCTTCGTTAATGAGCAGCTATGGCAGTGATATTCCATATGAAAAGGTTTGCTGCTGCTGTTCATTGGGTTGAGAAAATCAACTAGCAACTGGGGAGAAAAGTGAAATTCTCCGCAAATAATTTCAATTTTTCCCCTTTTTGAAGTTCCTGTTTGCTAAGACTGGCTGTGTTTCTTGTCTTACCCCCCCGGCCCCCCAACCTTGCAATGCTCCATTCTCCCTAAGGAGCACAAAGCCTATTTTGCTTTTACCCCCACTTGCACTGCTCTTACAATTCCTGGAAAAGAGTTGATGTGATTTCAAAAGAGAAGATCCATTGCTGGTTAGATTAGATTTGATTTACCTGCGGCAGAATACTGGCTACTTTCCCTCCCAATTACTTTTTAAGGGTGTGTATTAGACTGAATTCTTCCTGTTATCAAAAGAGAATGAGTGAATTTTTGTCTGGCTTGTCCTAGTGGTATATTCTCAATTTACTTTTTCAATTTTCAACAGAGAAGTTGTACATAATATTTACATGAAACTCAAGTGTCTTGTTCTGCTGTTGTACGATCCTTAAACTGCATACATAAAATGGCAAAGAGTAACTCATTATCTGACTTGTCCAAATTGCTTGTGTCTGATTTACTTTGCCTACTCATTGCCGTATTGACATTGCTATAAAGACACTGGTGTGCTACCTCAACATTGTGCTGACCACTTTGCATATACAGTTTGGAATATGCTGTGTTTTCCTTCAGTGAATCAGTAGGCATTCTGTGCACCAAATACAATTTGATGGCTTCAGCGCAGACGTTTAACATAAACATTCATTTGTCAGCGGTCCTATGCATTTATATATGTGGAATATATATGGTACAACTACCAAAAACGCATTGCTTGCATAGTGGCAAGTTCTATACTTTGCAGAGAATGTGTACTGATGTTGATCATCTGCAGAATGGGCATCGGTTTTAAATATAATTGCAAATGTGTTTATGTATTTCTCAAACTTATTCTGTCTTTCTCTTCTCAACTTAACTGTTAATGTTGGCACAGAAAGGCATCTCCATTTCACAAATTGGGGTAATCTTGTAAAAGTTGCTTCCTTTTTTTAATGATCCAGCACTGACTGTTGATTTTCTTAATATTTTCATAAATGTCCAAAGTTGGAATATGATGAAATAAAGGCTCATGTGGTATTTGACTTTGTGAACGTGGTGTGCAAATGGTTTAGATTACAACGAAGTGCTTTGGTGAAGGTGATGATCATTAAGAGACATGGTCTTGTGAAACGCTTTTTATATTTGGGGAAAAAGAAACTCCATTCACGAGACATTTTACAACACTTGTACCATCTGATTATTGATTTATGCTCTTGATTGGTGAACCATTTTTCAATTACTTCTGTTCAGTAGAAGTATCACGAGTGAACAAGCTGATGAATTTTGAATGTAATGCAGTAACTCGTTCGGAGCCATGGGACCTGCAGGAATGTACCAAATTAATCAAAAGGTCCGTATGCTGCAAACTTAAAGGCTGATATTTGTATGGAGAAAGCTGCTGAAGAGTGTGTGTATCTGCTCTGAATATCTGAATGATGCTCCATTTCATTTATGTGCTGCTGTCAGTTGGTGCCAGCACTGCCATCAAGGTTGCCAATTTTGAGAACTTTGGCTTGGACCTGGCTGCCATCTGCAGTTCCTACTGTCGCCATTGCTGTTTAAGTGCAGAGATCAGACTTGTAAAATCATTGTGGTGACGTCAACTGGGAGAAGGTAGGTTGACAGATGTGTTTAGGAAGGAGAGGAGTGGTTGAATAAATCCAATGACAAATTTGGCATTATTTACATTTTGGTGGGTTGATGCTTTTTAATTTGTTCTCAATGTGGGTGACACTGGCAAGGCTGCAGTTACAGCCCACCCCAAGTTTCACGGAGACAGTGGTGGTAGTTTGCCACATTGATGGTAATCATTACATCTGAGTGGCTTGTTAGGCTGCTTGAGAGCATTAAGAGTCAACCAGGTAGTGTGGAACTGTGTAGGCCAGACTGGGTAGGGATGGCAGTTTCCCTCTATCCTTAAGGACATTAGTGAACCAGTTGGATGTTCTTGTCCAGAAACACTCATCATTTTGTCTGGTGCCAGCTGACAATTACCAGTCTTATTGAATTCAGTTTCATAACTTGCCATGCTGAGATTTGAACTTGCAACCTCTAGGTTGCTGGCCCAGTACCATACCCAAGTGACCAAAATTACGCAATGTACTCAAATATCCCCAGTGTGCAGCTCCTAGCGGCTGGTTACAGCGGGGCATTAGTGTGGACTCGGGCTGGCTTCCCACTTCTTGGTCAGAATATAATGTTGGAGAATTGCCTATATTCTTGGCAGCTGTTCCCAGTTCAGGCCAATGTCAACATTTCACCCACTACTTCAAGTGTGACTGTTGTGTTGTCCATAGCAGCTATCCTGTGGAATCTGAGATTTCACTATGTTCATTATAACTTTCCTACTGTGTTTGAGCCCTCTAAAACTAGTTTGAGACTGCCCATAAATTATTTTGCTTATCCCAGCCAGAAGGGAGAACTAGAGGATGCATACAGCTTATCTATCTGGTGCAATGTATAATTTTCAGAGGTGCAAGGATAGTGTGCCCAACCTATATTGCCAGTCAGCCGAAGACCACCCAAGTTTGAACACATAAGTGACTTTTATGTTTGTGAGATATCAAACACCATGCTATTGAAAGATGAGTTTTTAAAGCAAACTTCTTTCTAGTTCCAAAGACTTTCACATTTCTACTTTTTGATAACATTTTGATTTCCAAAACTTCTATACAAACTTTGAGGGGGAAACTATTTTTTCCACATTTCTAAATTATGCATTTCAAAAGCCATACATCCTAATAAAGCGTTCAGTAAATTGGGCTGAAATATATTCAGTGGTTGAAAATTTCTGTGCATTCTTAATTTGATTCTACAACTAAGGGATCAGTGTCTGCAATCTATTCCTCCACTTATACTGTACAACTTGCCAGTCCTTCGCCATCAACACATATACACATACTGCCTTATGGTCAATTCTTGTACTCATCCAGGTTCGATTGAGAAATAGAAATTTCTTTTTTTTCATCTAGTGTTGGCATCAAACACTTCCAGGTTCAGATGCAAAGTAAAACTTTTTTCTGTTTTCTCCTCCCTTCCTCCTGAAGTAATTGCCTCCCTTGAGTGTGATTCCTCCGTACCAGTCACCCTCTGCTACCTCGTTCAGGTGCTCATTCTGCACGTGTTGGTGTTGCTGGTGAATGGCGACAGACTGTGTTGTAGTAAGAGACATATTCTATCCTCGCCTACATCCACGCTTGTACTTCCATCAGGGGCTACAGGATAACTGAAGAGCAGGATCCCTCCTTCACGCAGGGGAGCTGAGGCCATTTGTAGCACCTTAGCTAATTGGTGCATTCAGGGATCTTCCTGGTCCGTATGTCTCAGCCCGTTACTGGATAAACAATTGTAATTGTGTCCATTAGCGCGACTGACCCAAACTCATTTCAGAGGCCCCTTTTAATTTAGAAAAGCAAGGAGACGTTATCCTAGTAGTCCAGTGTTGATTTATTCTCTAGTCCAAGAGGTTAGAGCGACATTAACGACTGGTTAATGGCTATGTTACATTACTTAATGACCCGTGTACTGGTGTTAAGCTACTTCTGACACCTGCGTTACTTCACGCACACATTCTGTATTAGCCTGAGCAAGTGAAATTTAACAATTACATTGAGCTGTTGTAAACCAGGCAAAAGCGAGAGATTTTGCCCTTAAATAGAACTATTGAGGTGACTTCTGTGCCAGTCAATGAGATCTTGAGATAAACTGGCAGTGTTTTAGCATCATGCTTAAAACTTGGTTCATTCCAAAAGAAAATAAAGACTTGCAGCCAGCGTGCCGATGAGCATTGTGGTTGATTGAATTCAGTTTTTTCTTAGATGCTCATGTTTCACTGCTCAAATTAACTGCTAAATAAAATGATACAGCATCCCGCAATGGACCAATTGTAGTAACTGAAAACTTTCTGAACCCAGTTCTTCTGAAAAGTGAGTGGAGTTTCGTGAACAGCGTTGCTTCCGTTTGGGAGGCGGGAATAGTACCACACAGAAATAGACCAATCTCCATCTATTTTCGATAAGTGAATTAAAGAACACTTGCACAGTGACTAAACATCGTTGTTCACATCCCTGGCACTTAATCCGTACAAGTGTAGTTTTATATAGACTAAATTGATTCTCTCGGCTAAGACTTCCTACGTGCTTGCTGGGGTAGGAGTCCTATCCCCATTGCACTGTATGTACCCTACAAGATAACACGCGATTGTATATCCTGGAGGCATACAATATGCTTAAAACTTGAGAAAATGCAAAAAAAAAAAGCAGCAAATGCTTGAAATCTGAAATATAAACAGCAATACCTGGCAATGCACGACAGGCCAGTCAGCATCTGTAAAGAGAAAATACATTCATCAGGACGGAAGACCGGAAGAGTTATCCCTCTGAGGCTGGAAACAAAGTGGGAGAGAAAGGGTATGGGGGTGGAAAGAGAAAAGCAACAGATACACCACCCCCAGAGAGGGAGTCCTGGCCTGCAAACCGCTCCATAGAAAACTGCTAGAGGCTATACAAGATCATCAGGTAATGGAGAGACACAACAATGACAAAAGAATGGTGCAAATAGTGCAGGAGGGAGGCCCACAGAAATAAGAAAGACTTGCATTACTACAGCGCCTTTCGCGACCACCGGACGTCCCAAAGCGCTTTACAGCCAATGAAGTACTTTTTGAAGTGTAGTTACTGTTGTAATGTGGGAATGGAGAAAATTATATCTGCTTTAATATTGTGGCTTTCTAAACTCGTGCATTTGGTAATTTGACATTTGATTTTCCCCGCCCAATTATTTTTGTTTGGCCATTTTAAAAACTGCTTACAAATCTTCGCAGCTCGCCTTTTAATGTAAACCTAGCAGTTTTAACAGAGCCAGCGCTCCCCCAGTGTAACCGTGGTGATAGCTGAGCATTATCGGTTCCTCCTGTACACCACCAAGCTTCAAAGTGATTGTTTTCCATTCTCCGAGCAGCCATTTCCTGCTTCAGACAGACCAATAGCAGCCATGAGATGCTGCAGCGTTGCATACTATTGGCTAAAGTGCAGAGGAGAGGCTAACATTTATTTTCCTAATTGCCAATCCCCCTCCCCATCCATTGTGGGGAACATCACAGCCAGCTCATCCACTTGCAGCAGGGATACCGATTGGAAGTAGGACCGCCAACACTGGGGTTAATGGCAGACCAGCTAACTCGATACAAACCAAAGATCGACCTTCCCCGTCTGTAATATTTCTCCGGGTATTCTCCAATAAATTGTAGAGGAACAGTGATAGATTTAAAAACAAACTCGCTCATTTAAACGGAAGACGGTTAGTTCCCTTGTTAATGGTATTCCTGCAATTTTAGAAGGGGAATAGGCATAGACCCCTGCGGTGCTTGTGTATTTCAGCCAGCAGTGAAAGAAGAGTCACATCCCGATGGGTTTCTTAATAACTACCAGTGATCTCTGCACAGTAATCTGAGTACATTTCGTTGAAAACTGATTTTTCTCGTAGTTGAAATGATGCCGAGTTCAGCACTAATTTATCACATCGTTGGGAATCCTAATGAATACAGGTGGCTTACACGAGTTACTTAAAATTTGGACAGTCAAGTATAGTCGATTTACTTCACAGCAAAGAACATGGCATCATTTGAAAATTGAAGCCTTTGAAGGGCAGTGGCAGCATGGATACAAAATTGGCAAAGACAGATAGCAGAGAGTAGTAGTGAACTGCAAGGAGGCTTCAAGGGGATATAGACAGGCTAAGTGAGTGAGCAAGAACATGGCAAATGGAGCATAATGTGGAGAAATGTGAAATTATCCATTTTGGTAGGGAAAAATAGAAAAGCAAGAGTATTTTTAAATGGTGAGAGATTAGGAAATGTTGGTGTTCAGAGTGACCTGGGTGTCCTTGTACATGAATCACTGAAAGTTAACGTGCAGCTACAGCAAGCAATTAGGAAAGCAAATGATATGTAGGCCTTTATTACAAGAGGATTTGAATATAAGAGTAAAGACGTCTTACTGCAATTATATAGGGCCCTGGTGAGACCACACCTGGAGTATTGTATACTGTTTTCGTCTCCTTACCTAATGAAGGACATACTTGCCATAGAGGGAGTGCAACGAAGGTTCACCAGACTGGTTCCTGGGATGGAGGATTTACCTAATGAGAGATTGAGTAGACTAGGCCTATATTCTCTAGAGTTTAGAAGAATGAGGTAATCTCATTGAAACATACAAAATTCTTACAGGGCTTGCCAGGGAGGATGTTTCCCCTGGCTGGGGAGTCTAGAACCAGGGGTCACAGTCTCAGAATAAGGGGTAGGCCATTTAGGACTGAGATGAGGAGCAATTTCTTCACTCAGAGGGTGGTGAATCTTTGGAATTCTCTACCCCAGAGGGCTGTGAAGGCTCAGTCGTTGAGTATATTCAAGACAGAGATTGATAGATTTTTGAATATTAAGGGAATCAAGGGATATGGGGATAGTGCAGGAAAGTGGAGATGAGGTAGAAGATCAGCCATGATATTATTGAATGGCGGAGCATGCTCAAAGGGCCAAATGGCCTACTCCTGCTCCTATTTCTTATGTTCTTACGTTCTTAACTAAAAACAGGAAATGCTGGGAATACACAGCAGGTCAGGCAGCAACTGTGGAGAGAGAAACAGAGTTAACGTTTCAGGTCCAGGTCGATGACCTTTCATCAGAACTGGCAAAGGTTAGAGATGTAACAGGTTTTAAACAAGTACAGAGGTGGGGGGAGGGGAGGAAAGAACAAAAGGGAAGGTCTGTGATAGGGTGGAAGGCAGGAGAGATTAAATGACAAAAGGGATGATATTGCAAGGCAAAAGGTGGTGGTAATGGGACAAGTAAAGAAATGAAAGATGGGTCCAGAGGAGGTGTAAATGGGAATAGCAGAATCATTACCAACAGCTGGTGTCTGGAAAAAATAGGAGCAGTGGTTATGATCTGAAATTGTTGAAGTTCATGTTGAGTCCAGAAAGATGAGATGCTGTTGAGCTTCATAGCAGCATCTCATCTTTTGATCAGGCACTTTACAGTCTTCCGGACTCAACATTGAGTTCAAAAATTTCAGATCATAACCACTGCTCCTATTTGTTTTTGGATAGCAGCTGTTAGTAATGATTCTGCTATTCCCATTTACATCTCCTCTAGACCCATCTTTTGTTCCTTTACTTGTCTCATTACCACCCTTTTGCCTTGCGCCATCATCCCTTTACCCTATCACAGACGTTCCCGTTTGTTCTTTCCTCCCTTTCTCTGCCTCTGCACTTGCTTAAAACCTCTTGCATCTCCTAACTTTTTCCAGTTCTGACGAAAGGTCATCGACCTGAGACGTTAACTCTGTTGCTCTCTCCACAGATGCTGCCTGACCCGTTGTGTTTCCAGCATTTTCTGTTTTTGTTTCAGATTTCCAGCATCTGCAGTATTTTGCTTTGAGTGTCAGTGAACGGTTGTTTCTCAGACTGGAGGGAAGTATACAGTGGTGTCACCTGGGGTCAGTGTTGGGACCATGGCTCTTTTGTTGATATATTAATGACATGGACTTGGGTAAACAGGGCATAATTTTGTAGTTTGCAGATGAGACAAAACTCGGAAATGTAGTAAACAGTGAGGAGAATAGTAGCAGACTTCAGGAGCACATAGAGAGACTGGTGAAATGGGCAGACACATGGCAGATGAAATTTAACACAGAGAAGTGTGAAGTTATACATTTTGGAAGGGAAATGAGGTGTGGCAATATAAACTAAATGGTACAATTTTCAAGGGGGTGCAGGAACAGAGAGACCTGGGGGTTTAACGTACAGAAATCTTTGAAGGTGGCAGGACAAGTTGAGAAGACTGTTAAAGCCAAGGACCCCGTATGTTTTTTTTATTAATAGAGGAATAGAGTACAAAAGCAAGGAAGTTATGCTAAACCTTTATAAATCACTGGTTAAACCTCAGCTGGACTAATGGCCAATTCTGGCCACCACTCTTCAGGAGGGATGTTAAGGCCTTGGGAGAGGGTGCAGAGGAGATTTACTAGAATAGTATCAGGGATGAGGGACTTCACTTATATGGAGAGACTGGAGAAGCTGGGGTTGTTCTCCTTAGAGCAGAGGAGGTTAAGGGGAGATTTAATGGAGGCGTTCAAAATCATGAAGGGTTTTGATGAAGTAAATAAGGGAAACTGTTTCCAAAGACAGGAGGGTAGGTAACCAGAGGACATAGATTTAAGGTAATTGGCAAAAAAGCGATGAGTTTTTTTACGTAGAGTTATTATAATCTGGAACGCGCTGCCTGAAGGGTTGGTGGAAGCAGATTCAATAGTAACTTTCAAAGGGGAATTGAATAAATACTTGAATGGGAGAAAATTGCAAGGCTTTGGGGAACGAGCAGGGGAGTGAGACTAATTGCAGAGCTCTACCAAAGAGCTGGCACAGACACACTGGGCCAAATGGGCTCATTCTGTGCCGTATCCTTCATTTGCTGTTGATTGAATCGACGACATGTAATGGTAATGTCTGCCCTGGTGACTAATTTATCACCTTTTGTAAATTAAAGATTTGTTTCAACATCGAATTCCTTTCGAATAACTTTTTAAAAGGGCATTTCCAGAAGCGGTCTGCTTCTCAACAAAATGTGCTCATCTCGCCTTGTCCATTAAATTGAGACTTGAATTTTATCCGGTCCTATCTCCAGGCTTATTTAATGTATTAGTGGGAATGGTAGCATAGTGGTAATGTCACTGGGCGAGTAATCCAGAGGCCTGGACTAATGATCCGGAGACGTGAGTTCAAATCCCACCTGGGGAATTTAAATTCAGTTAATAAATTCAGGAATAAAAAGCTAGTATCAGTAATGGTGACTATGAAACTATAGGATTGTTGTAAAAACCCATCTGGTTCACTAATGTCCTTTTAGGGAAGGAAATCTGCCATCCTTACCTGGCCTATATGTGACCAAACCACTACGAAATAAAACCGAACGGACCACCCGGCATAAACGTCGGCACTGGCTACAGACACGACACTGGCACACCTAGCCCAGTTCTCCTCACCAACATCTGGGGACTTGTGCCAAAATTGGGAGACCTGTCCCACAGACAGATTAGTCGAGCAACAGCCTGACATAGTCATACTCACAGAATCATACCTTTCAGCCAATGTCCCAAACTCCTCCATTACCATCCCTGGGTATGTCCTATCCCATTAGCAGGACAGACCCACTAGGGGTGGCGGCACAGTGGTATACAGTCAGGAAGGAGTGGCCCTGGGAGTCCTCAACATTGACTCCGGACCCCATGAAGTCTCATGGCTTCAAGTCAAGCATGGGCAAGGAAACTGCCTGCTGATTACCACCTACCACCCTCCCTCAGCTGATGAATCAGTACTCCTCCATGTTGAACACTACTTGGAAGAAGCACTGAGAGTAGCAAGGGCATAGAATATACTCTGGGTGGGGGACTTCAATGTCAAGCACTGAGTGGCTCGGTAGCACCACTACTGACTGAGCTGGCCGAGTTCTGAAGGACATAACTGCCAGTCTGGGCCTGCGACAGGTGGAGAGAGAACCAACACGAGGGAAAAACCTACTTGATCTCATCCTCACCAATCTACCTGTCACAGATGCATCTGTTCATGACAGTATTTGTAGCAGTGACCAATGCACAGTCATTCTGGAGTCGAAGTCCCATCTTCACACTGAGGACACCCTCCATCGTGTTGTGTGGCACTACCACCGTGCTAAATGGGATAGATTCAGAACAGATCCAGCAGCTCAAAACTGGGCATCCATGAGGCGCTGTGGGCCATTAGCAGCAGCAGAATTGTATTCCACCACAATCTGTAACCTCATGGCCCGGCATATCCCTCACTGCCATTACCATCAAGCCAGGGGACCAACCCTGGTTCAATAAGGAGTGTAGAAGAGTATGCCAGGAGCAGCACCAGGCGTACCTAAAAATGAGGTGCAAACCTGGGGAAGCTGCAACATAGGACTACATGCATGCTAAAAAGCGGAAACAGCATGCTATAGACAGAGCTAAGCAATCGCACAATCAACAGATCAGATCAAAGCTCTGCAGTCCTGCCACATCCAGTTGTGAATGATGATGGACCATTAAAGAACTAACGGGAGGAGGAGGCTCCATGAATATCCCCATCCTCAATGATGGAGCCCAGCATGTGAGTGCAAAAGACAAAGCTGAAGCGTTTGCAACCATCTTCAGCCAGAATGCCGAGTGGATGATCCATGTCGGCCTCCTCCTGAGGTCCCCACCACCACAGAAGCCAGTCTTCAGCCAATTCGATTCAGCCAATTCGATTCACTCCACGTGATATGAAGAAATAGCTGAGCGCACTGGATACAGCAAAGACTGTGGGCCCCAACAACATCCTGGCTGTCGTGCTGAAGACTTGTGCTTCAGAACCACTCGGCTCCCGACCTCATTACAGCCTTGGTCCAAACATGGACAAAAGAGCTGAATTCCAGAGGTGAGATGAGAGTGACTTCCCTTGACATCAAGGCAGCATTTGACCAAGTGTGGCATCAAGGAGCCCTAGTAAAACTGAAATCAATGGGAATCGGGGGTGAAAACTCTCCACTGGCTGGAGTCATACCTAGCCTAGCACAAAGGAAGATGGTTGTGGTGGTTGAAGGTCAATCATCACAGCCCCAGGACATCGCTGCAGGAGTTCCTCAGGGCAGTGTCCTAGGCCCAACCATCTTCAGCTGCTTCATCAATGACCTTCCCCCCCCCCATCATAAGGTCAGAAGTGGGGATGTTCGCTGATGACTGCACAATGTTCAGTGCCATTTGCAACTCCTGAGATAATTAAGCAGTCCATGCCCGTATGCAGCAAGACCTGGATGACATTCAGACTTGGGCTGTTAAGTGGCAGGTAACATTCGCACCGCACAAGTGCCAGGCAATGACTATCCAAAAAGTGAGCGCCGAACCACCGCCCTTTGACATTCAACGGCATTACCATCGCCGAGACCCCCACCATCAATATCTGGGGGTCACCATTGACCAGAAACTTAACTGGACCAACCACATAAATACTACGGCAACAAGAGCAGGTCAGATGCTGGGTATTCTGCAGCGAGTGTCTCACCTCCTGCAGCGAGTGTCTCACCTCCTGACTCCCCAAAGTCTTTCCACCATCTACAAGGCACAAGTAGGGAGTGTGATGGAATACTCTCCACTTGCCTGGATGAGTGCAGCTCCAACAACACCTCAAGAAGCTCGACACCGTCCAAGACAAAGCAGCCCGCTTGATTGGTACCCCATCCACTACCTTAAGCATTCACTCCCTCCACCACCGGTGTACCATCTACAAGATGCACTGCAGCAACTTGTCAAGGCTTCTTCGGCTGCACCTCCCAAGCCTGCGACCTCTACCACCTCGAAGCACAAGTTCCCCTCCAAGTCACACACCATCCTGACTTGGAAGTATATCACCGTTCCTTCATCGTCACTGGGTCAAAATCCTGGAACTCCCTCCCTAACAGCACTGTGGGAGCACCTTCACCCCACGGACTGCAGCGGTTCAAGAAGGCGGCTCACCACCACCTTCTCAAGGGCAACTAGGAATGGGTAATAAATGCTGGCCTTGCCAGTGATGCCCACATCCCTTGAACGAAAAAAAAATTAGTACCAACATGGGATAGCAAAAGCACAGTTGAAGCAATCTACTATAATGCATTAAGAGTCTCCAGTGAGAAGGAAAGACTCTAAGAGAAGGATGAACCATCTGTGGCTAACTAAGGAAGTTAAGGAGGGTATCAAATTGAAAACAAAGGCATACAATGTTGCGAAGATTAGTGGTAGGCCAGACGTTTGGGAAATTTTTAGAAACCAGCAATGGATGACTAAAACAAAAGAGAGAAGATAGATTATGAGAGTAAACTAGCAAGAAATATAAAAACAGAGAGTAAGAGCTTCTACAGGTGTATATAAAAAGGAAGAGAGTAGCTAAAGTAAACGTTGGTCCCTTAGAGGATGAGACTGGGGAATTAATAATGGGAAACTGGGAAATGGCAGAGACTTTGAACAAATATTTTGTATCGGTCTTCATGGTAGAAGACACTAAAAACATCCCAATAATAGATAATCAAGGGGCTATAGGGAGGGGGAAACTTAAAACAGTCACTATCACTAGAGAAAAAGTACTCGGTAAAATAATGAGACTAAAGGTGGACAAGTCCCCAGGACCTGACGGCCTGCATCCTAGGGTCTTAAAAGAAGTGGCTGCAGAGATAGTGGATGCATTGGTTGCAATCTATCAAAATTCCCTGGATTCTGGAGAGGTCCCAGCGGATTGGAAAACCACAAATGTAACGCCCCTATTCAAGAAAGGAGGGAGACAGAAAGCAGGAAACTATAGACCAGTTAGCCTAACATCTGTCATTGGGAAAATGCTGGAGTCCATTATTAAGGAAGTAGTAGCAGGACATTTAGAAAATCATAATACAGTCAAGCAGAGTCAGCATGGTTTTATGAAAGGGAAATCGTGTTTGACAAATTTATTAGAGTTATTTGAGGATGTAACGAGCAGGGTGGATAACGGGGAACCAGTAGATGTAGTATATTTGAATTTCCAGAAGGCATTCGATAAGGTGCCACATAAAAGGTTACTGCACAAGATAAGAGCTCACGGGGTTGGGGGTAATATATTAGCATGGATAGAGGATTGGCTAACTAACAGAAAACAGAGTCAGGATAAATGGGTCATTTCCCGGTTGGCAAACTGTAACTAGTGGGGTGCCACAGGGATCAGTGCTGGGGCCTCAACTATTTACAATCTATATTAATGACTTGGATGAAGGGACCGAGTGTAATGTAGCCAAATTTGCTGCTGATACAAAGATAGGTAGGAATGCAAGTTGTGAACAGGACACAAAGAATCTGCAAAGGGATATAGATAGGCTAAGTGAGTGGGCAAAAATTTGGCAGATGGAGTATAATGTGGGAAAATGTGAGGTTATCCACTTTGGTAGGAAAAATAAAAAAGCAAATTAATATTTAAATGGAGAGAGATTGCAAAATGCTGCAGTACAGAGGGATCTGGGGGTCCTTGTGCATGAAACACAAGAAGTTAGCATGCAGGTACAGCAAGTAATTAGGAAGGCAAATGGAATGTTGGCCTTTATTGCAAGGGGGATGGAGTATAAAAGTAGGGAAGTCCTGCTACAATTGTACAGGGTATTGGTGAGACCACACCTGGAGTGCTGCATACAGTTTTGGTCTCCTTATTTAAAGAGGGATATACTTGCATTGGAGGCAGTTCAGAGAAGGTTCACTAGGTTGATTCCTGAGATGAAGGGGTTGTCTTATGAAGAAAGGTTGAGCAGGTTGGGCCTATACTCATTGGAGTTTAGAAGAATGAGAGGTGATCTTATTGAAACATATAAGATTTGAAGGGGCTCGACAGGGTAGATGCAGAGAGGATGTTTCCCCTTGTGGGGGAATCTAGAACTAGGTTTCAGAATAAGGGGTCACCCATTTAAAACGGAGATGAGGAGGAATTTCTTCTCTGAGGGTCGTGAATCTGTGGAATTCTCTGCCCCAGAGAGCTGTGGAGGCAGAGTCATTGAATATATTTAAAGTGGAGATAGACAGATTTTTGAACGATAAGGGTGTTGAGGGTTATGGGGAGCGGGCAGGGAAGTGGAGTTGAGGCCAAGATCAGATCGGCCATGATCTTATTGAATGGCGGAGCAGGCTCGAGGGGCCAAATGGCCTACTCCTGCTCCTATTTCTTATGATATGTTTGTGACGCTCCTAATTAAATCATCAAAAGTTGTCCCCATTTATTGCTGGCACCAGAACCATACTTGTGTTGTATAGCTCAAAGCACTCTCCAAATACAACCTAAATTTGAAAGAATAAAGTGTAATCTAAGGGTGCTGACACTGCAAGTTCAGCAGCAGCATGAAGCAGCTTGGCTTTGTACTGTCGATTAATTATATGGTGCAAATCGAGTGGTGAACCCCAAACCGCATCTAAAATGAAGCAGAGTTAGACTCCCACTCCCTCCTCCAGAGTCTCACTGCGGGCATCTCAGAATTTACTCAAATTAAATTTGATAGGATTGGTGTCTGCTGCTTCATTTGCACAGCTTAAGTGGACGTTAAATTGCACTTCTAAAATAGTTAGTGAAACACCTACAGTGCAGATATCTGCGCTCCCCCAATTCTGGCCTCTTGCGCATCCCCCATTTTAATCGCTCCATCATTGGTGGCCGTGCCTTCAGCTGCCGAGGCCCTAAGCTCTGGAATTCCCTCCCTAAACCTCTCCGCCTCCCTACCTCTCTCTCCTCCTTTAAGACGCCCTTTAAAATCTACCTCAATATCGCCTTATGTGACTTGGTGTCAAATTTTGTTTGTCAAGCGCCTTGGGATGTTTTACTATGTTAAAGGTGCTGTATAAATACAAGTTGTTGGTGAATATTTCAGTCACTCTATGTGACCCTCATTGAATTCCTAGTGACGGTGTTGTCTAATTAGCTGCTGGGTTCTTTTCAAAAACTGATCAACTGAATCTTCAATAGTCAACCATGCCACCATAAATCAACTGAGCCTGCACAATCTATTATCCAACTTTGGCCACCCCCAGTTAACTACTCGCTATCGCACAAAGTCGGTGCAGTGGAGACCATAAAATTGACTTTAAAAAAGAAATCTAGATTTAGCCATGCATCTTGTAAGATGCCCAGTACCGAGAGTGTATTCTCAAGGATTCCGCCAGCTTTCTAAAGCTGTGAGGCATTAACCCTGCAGCTCTGAGATGTCCGAGGGAGTCGATAGAAAGTTCTACGCACAACTTGTATTGATAGTGCTTCGCATTTTGAAGAAACAAGGCTGGAGCAGAATGGTGTATGGTTGCTCGCTCGTGTATTGAACCTCTTGTTCCTAGTAGTATAGTGCGAGTAAGGAGCCACTCATCGCACTAGAGCACATACACATTGTACAGTCCCTGACTCCATCTCCTGAACAGAGCTGTAGTTATTTATAATGACACAAAAAGACCAAATTAACACAGGATGTTGCTTATTAATTATTAATTGCCTGCTTAGCAGCAGGTTTTGTTAAATGGTCTTTGGTGCCATGTTCATTCAGTCAAACTCTCTCTCTTGAAGGTGTAAATTTATCAGCTAAACTTTGCTGAAAATGGTAGGGTGCATTGTTACAGGGAAGAAACTTGAGACGATTGAAAGCATTAATTACATCAAAGTTAATGATTGGAATAGAGGATGTGAGAATTATGAACATTAGCACTTGAGAGCTGTGTAGTAACTTGCCACCTCAGTGCAAAAATGTAAGTGTGCATTGTTTCTGATGTGTGGTTTAACACGTTCATCAGCCTTGGTTCATGCTAAATGCTTTTTAAGGGCACTTTGTGCAGGTGAAAAGTCACCTTTGATCAGCTTAACTTCCTTTTGATTAAAAGCACATCTCATCGAGGCACCAAAGGAACCTTTAAACAAGATTAGTGTGTTTTTCAAACCTTTTATTTAAAGATGAGCTGTCAGCTTTTCCTTCCCTATCTGCTGATGGTAATCTGACCTTAAACCTGCCCGAGTCCATTTTATCTAAACAGTTCTCAGTTTGCACTCTGATTTGGATTGGCAACATGTACATAGGATATACGGCAGGGAAACAGGCCATTCAGCCCAACCAGTCCATGCTGGCTATTTCCATAATAAAAACAGAAAATGCTGGAAATACTCAGCAGGTAAGGCAGCATCTGTAGAGCGAGAAACAGAGTTAATGTTTCAGGTCGATGACCCTTCGTCAGAACTGGAAAAAGTTGGAGATGTAACAGGTTTTTAAGCAAGTGTAGTTCCAATGAAGCTCAACGTAAGCTCGAGGAACAGCACCTCATCTTTCGATTAGGCACTTTACAGCCTTCTGGACTCAACATCGAGTTCAACAATTTCAGACCATAACCTCTGCCCCTATCTTTTTTTCTCTCTCTCATGGCAGCTGTTGATGATTCTGCCATTGCCATTTACACTTCATCTAGAGCCATCTTTTGTTTCTTTACTTGTCCCATTACCACCCCCTTTTGCCTTGCACCATCATCCCTTTTGTCTCTTAATCTCTCCTGCCTTCCATCCTATCACAGACCTTCCCTTTTGTTCTTTCCTCCCCTCTCCCCTTTCCCTGCCCCTACACTTGCTTAAAAACCTGTTCCATCTCCAACTTTTTCAAGTTCTGACGAAGGGTCATCGACCTGAAACGTTAACTCTGTTTCTCTCTCTCTACAGATGCTGCCTGATCTGCTGAGCATTTCCAGCATTTTCTGTTTTTATTTCAGATTTCCAGCATCCACAGTATTTTGTTTTTGTATTACTGGCTATTTCCATTCTTGGTTTTGATTGACCTTTAAAATAATTTGTGACGTTACTTTTTCTCTTCCCCGACCCCCGTGGACTCTGAGGAGGAGTACATCTTATTATGGTGCTGTGAATGTATGCACAATGTGATCACAACAGAAATGACCCTACTAGCTCCCAGGAAGAAAACTGACGATGCAAATGTTGTCTCTGCTCCCAAGATCACAAGCGCTTGAAAGAGACACCAATCCTATTGAATTTAATTTTAGGGTCAAGCTGTTGGGGAACTGAAGGCTTGGTAAAGCGTGAAACCATTGAGAGATAGAATCTTGGCTGCAGGGTTATCAAAAATGAGAATTTTGTTTCTGGAACTGACATAACTCTCCAAATCTGGAGTTAAATATTTTAAGGGCAATGGATTTAATCCAATCTGGGGAGCCAATGCCCTTTTTTTTAGTATATCGGGGCTTCCTTCAACAATAACTTGCATTTATATAGTGCCTTTAACATCGTAAAACATCCCAAGGGGATTCACAGGAGTGATTATCAAAAAATTTGGCACCGAGCCACATTAGGAGATATTAGGGCAGGTGGCCAAAAACTTGGTCAAAGAGGTAGGTTTTAAGGAATGTCTTAAAGGAGGTGGGAGAGGTTTAGGGAGGGAATTCCAGAGCTTAGGACCTAGTCAACTGAAGGCACGGCCGCCAATGGTGGAGCGATTAAAATCAGGCAAGAGGCCAGAATTGGAGGAGCGGAGAGTTCTCTTGAGGGTTCTGGGGTTGGAGGAGGTTACAGAGATAGGGAGGGGAGAGGCCATGGAGGAATTTGAAACCAAAGATGAGAATTTTAAAATTGAGGCATTGGTGGACCAGGAGCCAATGCAGGTCAGCAAGCACAGCGGGACTTGGTGTGAGTTGGGATGCAGGCAGCTCAAGTTTATGAAGGATGCAAGGTGGGAGGCCGGCCAGGAGTGCGTTGGAATAGTCAATTCTAGAGGTAACAACAGCATGGATGAGGGTTTCAGCAGCAGATGAGCTGAGCCAGGGATGGAGACGGGCGATATTGTGGAGATTGTAGTAGGGGTCTTGGTGATGGAGAGGACGTCAGAAGCTCAGCTCAGGGTCAAATAGGATGACAAGGTTGCTAACAGTCTGGTTCAGCTTCAGACAGTAGCCAGGGTGTTGGTTAGAGTCGGTGGCTGGGGAACTGAGTTGTGGCGGAGACTGAGACAATGACTTCGGTCTTCCCAATATAGGATGCAACATAAGGGTTTTTCCCTGATTTATCTAATCTTTAAAGTGTAATCATGATACAGTATTATGTAAGACCATTCATTCTGATATTCAGCTCCCTTCCACTTGCAGTTAGCTGCAGAAGTATGCATCCACCTGTATTTTACGAGTCCCTAAATATACAAAGTACAACATGTATTTGATATTTTTGATTCTGTTTATTCCTTGGTCTTTAGCCTTTATGCCATTCTTGGTTAAGAGGGATGGAAGTTGACCTGCTAGGAGATGTATAGAGCTAATGCTAAGACTCCAGAAGGGCACAATCGGTGTGAATCTAGTTCCCACCATGCTATTGTACCACACATTGCTACCACTTTGTCTCTCAATCTGAGTGTCAGCTGTGGCTCAGTGGGTAGCAATCTCGTCTGAGTCAGAAGGTTATGGGTTTGAGTCCCGTTCCAGAGACTTGAGCACAAAAATCTAGGCTGACATGCCCAGTGCAGTACTGAGGGAGTGCTGCACTGTTCGAGGTGCCGTCTTTTGGATGAGATGTTAAACCGAGGCCCCGTCTGCTCCCTCAGGTGGACGTAAAAGATCCCATGGCACTATTTCTTGATGTAATCGCTTGAGTGTCAACAGGGTTGAAATCCATCTGGATCTCCCGCTTTTCTAGTGAAGTGGAATAGATTCCAAGCACAGACGTCCTGACTTTAACTCTTCTGATCTGATTTGTTCTGAATTTTCAGATCTTGATTGAATGTCTGCAAAAAAAAAATTGATTTACTTGAAAGCAAAGTTGTACTTGTTTGGGGTTTGGCGGATTCTCGGAAGCATAGAAACATAGAAGATAGGAGCAGGAGTAGGCCATTCGGCCCCTCGAGCCTGTTCCGCCATTTAATGAGAACATGGCTGATCATCCAAATTCAGTACCCTGTCCCTGCTTTCTCCCCATAGCCCTTGATCCCTTTAGCCTTAAGAAATATATCTATCTCCTTCTTGAATATATTTAATGAATTGGCCTCAACTGCCTTCTGTGATAGAGAATTCCACAGGTTCACCACTCTCTGGGTGAAGAAATTCCTCCTCATCTCTGTCCTAAATGGCTTACCCCTTATCCTTAGACTGTGACCTCTGGTTCTGGACTCCCCCGCCATTGGGAACATCCTTCCTGCATCTAGTCTGTCTAGTCCTGTTAGAATTTTATAAGTTTCAATGAGATCCCCTCTCATTCTTCTAAACTCTAGCGAATATAAGCCTAATCGACCCAATCTCTCTTCATACGTCATTCCTGCCATCCCAGGTATCAGTCTGGTAAATCTTCGCTGCACTCCCTCCATGGCAAGAAACATGCAATCTGCCTGGGTTCAGATGACTATTGGTGACCTGGAGTCCTCGGTCCACCACCACTCCATACTCTGAAGCTACTTTTAATGGTGGCTGTGTTGGTTGTGGTACGAATTATGTGCCTTAGTCACCTTGGGCTGTGGGTGAATATTAAATGTTGATGAGGCTCCAACACGCTGTGAGAGAGTCTGAGATTCACAAGGATTGTGTCATGCCAGCACCAGTTACCAGTTACCAAGTTTCATATCACGAACTTCAGCCAATGGTATAAAAGTATTTTTTAGGAACGTTCCACAATATTTCCTGGTGCTTTTGGTCACGTAATGTTGACAACATGCGGGAAGGGAGCTATTTCATCCTATTAAAGATTTATAGAATGCATTTATATATAAAACAGACCTGATTGAGATCTGATGGAGACCTTGGGGAAGAATAGGGTAGAAGACCTAATTTTGACCTGAGTCTGACTGTACCCCTATGCATTGCAAGCTGTAAACATCGCAGCTACTTCCCGAAGATCACTGGCAGACTGCTCCGCCTTGGCAGGTTTTACAATGGGCTCAAGCATGTGTAAGTACCAACAGAATGTAGTCCCACACATTCAATAAGATAACAGTTGTGTTGAATGCTGTGACTAAAGTAGTAGACGGGGATGTCTATGGATGTAGTTTACATGGATTTCCAGAAGGCATTCGATAAGGTTCCATGTAAGAGACTGTTAGGTAAAGTTAAAGCTCAAAGAATTGAAGCCAAAATTATTGACCTGGTTAGCAGATTTGTTAGACAGTAGAAGACAGAGTAGAGGGATAATGGGTATGTACTCTAATTGGAAGGAAGTGACTAGTGGTGTCCCACAAGGATCTGTGCTGGGGCCTCAACGATTCACTACATTTATTAATGACCCAGATAACACAATAGAGAGCCATATATTCATACTGGAATTTTTTGAGGATGTAACTGGTAGAATAGATAAGGGAGAACCAGTGGATGTGGTGTATTTGGACTTTCAGAAGGCTTTCGATAAGGACCCGCATAAGAGATTAGCGTGCAAAGTTAAAGCACATGGGATTGGGGGTAAGGTACTGATTTGGATAGAGAACTGGTTGGCAGACAGGAAGCAAAGAGTTGGAATAAACGGGTCTTTTTCCGAGTGGCAGGCAGTGACTAGTGGGGTACCGCAGGGATCGGTGCTAGGACCACAGCTATTCACAATATATATAAATGATCTAGACGAGGGAACTAGATGTAATATCTCCAAGTTTGCAGACGAGACAAAGCTGGGTGGGCGTGTGTGCTGTGAGGAGGATGCAGAGAAACTCCAGTATGATTTGGACAGGTTGGGTGATTGGGCAGATGCATGGCAAATGCAGTATAATGTGGATAAATGCGAGGTTATCCACTTCGGTGGCAAAAACAGGAAGACAGATTATTATCTGAACGGCAATAGATTGGGAAAAGGGGAAGTGCAACGAGACCTGGGTGTCCTTGTGCACCAGTCGCTGAAGGTAAGCATGCAGGTGCAGCAGGCGGTTAAGAAGGCAAATGGTATGTTGGCCTTCATAGCGAGAGGATTCGAGTACAGGAGCAAGGATGGCTTGCTGCAGTTGTGCAGGGCCTTGGTGAGACCACACCTTGAGTATTGTGTGCAGTTTTGGTCGCCTTATCTGAGGAAGAATGTTCTTGCCATGGAGAGAGTGCAGCGAAGATTCACCAAACTGATACCTGGGATGGCAGGAATGACGTATGAGGAGAGATTGGGTCGATTAGGCTTATATTCGCAAGAGTTTAGAAGAATGAGAGGGGATCTCATTGAAACTTTTAAAATTCTAACAGGACTAGACATACTAGATGCAGGAAGGATGTTCCCGATGGTGGGGGAGTCCAGAACCAGGGGTCACAGTCTAAGGATAAGGGGTAAGCCATTTAGGACTGAGAGAGTGGTGAACCTGTGGAATTCTCTACCACACAAGGCAGTTGAGGCCAATTCATTAAATATATTCAAGAAGGAGTTAGATATATTTCCTAAGGCTAAAGGGATCAAGGGATATGGGGAGAAAGCAGGGACAGGGTACTGAATTTGGATGATCAGCCATGATCTCATTAAATAGCGGAACAGGCTCGAGGGGCCGAATGGCCTACTCCTGCTCCTATCTTCTATGTTTCTATGTACACAGATCACTAAAATGTAGTGGGCAGGTACAAAAAAATAATCAATCAGGCTAATGGAATGTTAGTCTTTATAACAAGAGGGCTAGAATATAAAGAGGAGGAGGTTTTGCTACAGCTACACAAAGCCCTGGTTAGACCACATCTGGAGTACTGTGTACAGTTCTGGGCACCGCACCGTAGAAAGATTATATTGCCCTTGGAAGATTCACCAGAATGTTACTAGGGCTGCAAGGGTTAGATTATGAGGAGAGATTACATAAATTAGGCTTGTATTCCTGGAATATAAATTTAAGGGGTGATTTGATTGAAGTTTTAGAATTTTGAAGAGAATTGATAGTGTAGATAGAGAGAAACTTTCTCCGCTGGTGGTGGAGTCTAGGACAAGGGGACATAGCCTTAAAATCAGAGCCAGGCCATTCATGAGAGAAGTTAGCAAACACTTCACACAAAGGGTGGTAGAAGTGTGGAACGAATAACAAGAACAACAAAGCAGTAGATTCTAGCTCAATGAATTTAAAATCTGAGGTCGATAGATTTTTGCTTGACAAGGGTATTGCGGGATATGGAGCCAATGCGGGTGGACGGAGTTGGGATACAGATCAGACATGATCTCATTGAATGGCGGAACAGGCTCGAGGGGCTGAATGGCCTCCCCCTATTCCGATGACCCTGTTTTAGGGAGTCTAATGACTACATAAACATGCTCAAGATTCACGTTTGTGGTTTCACAGCAGAAGCATTTTGAGAAATCGGTGAAGGGCAAAGGCCCCATAGTAAATGACACGGACAAAACTGGAAAGAGGAGAGAGAGCAGGTCAATCAAGCAGTCGTAAGTGATGCCCAGATGTGGTTTTAAAAAGCAGAAGATTGTATGAGGAAGACTAGGACTGAGGGAAGCCAAGGACTTCCACCGTTTGGAGCTCCTGGGAAAGTATTAAGAATAAGAGACAGTGTGATGAGTCTTGCTTTAAACACAGTGAGAACATAAAAAGGAGGGTGAATGTGTAGAATGGTACACTTGTACTTGGAAAGGATCAATAGAGAAGCAATGGCCATAATTGTACTGATTAAAATAGAGACAAGAAAGATTACAAAGGGACGATGATGGCAGGGATGAGAGGCTTTAGTTATGAGAGACTAGAAACCTCTCTCTCTTCACCAGAACAGAGAAGGTTAAAGGGAATTGTGAAGGTGTTCAGAGTTATGGAGGGTCTTGATGAGGAAAATGGGGAAAAACTATTTCCACTGGTCAGTGATGCAGTAACTGAAGGGCACAAGTTTATCATCGATTTATCATTAACAGAGGCAGAAATCAGGACTGAAGCTGTTTTATTCGGCGGGTTGTTGATATCGGGAGTGCTCCAACAGAAACCGTGCATGAAACGGAATCCCTAACAGCTTTTAAAGGGGAAGTGGATAAATATTCAAAAAATAAAAATCTAAAAGGACATGGGGAAGGCACAGAGGAGTGGGACTAAGTGAGCAGCTCATTCAGAAAACCAGCACAGGTGCACTGGGCCAAATGGCTGTAAAATGTTATGATTCTCAGAGAAAGAGAGGCGTCCATCAGACAAGAGGAATCTGGACAGACTTCAGGGAGCATTATGGGTTGTTGAGGGGAAGAAAAGTGTTTGGCTGCAAAGAGGAAACAGATTTGTGGAACTATGGGGGAGACTCATTAAGGAGTTCCATTAAGTCAGGAGATAGTCAGTCTTTCCACATTTTTGGTTTAAGGAAGGAATTATCAAAGATAAGAGGTGTTCAGAGTTATGGAGGGTCTTGATGAGGCAAATAGGGAAAAGCTATTTCCACTGCTAGTTGGACTTATGGGGACATGAAGAAATTGCATTTGAAGAATTAAAGTAAAGAAGATTTTCATCGCCTCATGGGAAGGCAGGGAGGAGATCAAGATTGAACAATTCAACCATCGCACTATAAAAGGAATAGAGATTGTGTGTGTGAGTGTGAGTGTGAGAATGTAACTGATGAATGTAGAGTGGAATGACATGAAAAGAGTGGATCGGGTTGGCTGATGAGTGGAGGAGGTAGTGAAGGAACAGAAAGGAGTGCTCGGGATCTCTGAGTAATGGAGAAAATCCTAGGCAGCCAGGAACACACAGGTGGGATTGGCAAGTTTCTAAATACAGTAGCTCTAATATCTCCCTGGACTGATCTGTACAGTCCCAATATTATTGCATCTCTTCACCTGATTGGATTACAGGAGGCCGCAATCTGACCGCAGTCTATCTTGCTGGCAAGAAAAGACAAATCTTATTCCCACATGTAGAATGACACATTCTTTGCGTTTGCGATTGGCAAGTTATCTCACTCTGTGCTGCCCTGTGTTATGCAACATGGGAGAAAATGGGAAAGAAACAAACTGCATGAACAAAAATGCTATTTTCATCCTGACGTTTGAAGTACTTTGAGTTGGGTGGGATTTTCTCCTTGGCCTGTTCTTTGCAATCTGTCATGTGCGAATTGCAAGATTTAAAACAAAATCAATACGTTCCAAGTATATGTTTTCATTCTTTGCAAAGTGAAATGGTTAAATTACTTTGCACCTTGTGCAAACTTTCCACAGAGACCTGTGTTAAATAACTTGCATCTCATTTGTCTGTCTTTGTTTGATACTGACATTCCAAAATTGCTTTCCTGTCGACAATTTTCTTTTCTCTCTCTGGGCCCCTCCTGAAGGTGTTGACTCCTGCTCCTTCCTGTTCCTGGGAATCTGAGGCTTATTGTTCTACTGCTAAAATGAAAGCGAAATACTGCGGATGCTGGAAATCTGTAAGTTGAGTTAACCCACTACCGACTAAGGACCTGGGAGTTTCATGAGAACATAAGAAATATGAGCAGGAGTCGGCCATTCGGGTCCTCGAGCCTGCTCCGCCATTCAATAACATCATGGCTGATCTTCGACCTCAACTCCATTTTCCCACCCTATCTCCAGATCCCTTGATTCCCTTAGTGTCCAAAAATCTATCGATCTCTGTCTTGAATGTACTCAACAACTGAGCATCCACAGCCCTCTGGGGTAGAGAATTCCAAAGATTCACCACCCTCTGAGTGAAGAGATCTCAGCCTGAAATGGCCAACCCCTTATCCTGGTTTGTGTGGCTCAGTACCATAAGGAGAGTGCAGTTAGCCACTGAGCTTGTTAGTGGAGCAACTTCTGCGGCTAAGTTAATTTTGAAAGTGAGTACCTGTCGCTCCATGGTTTTTTTAATATAAGAAAAGCCCCATAGTCATCAAGTTTAAAATAACTTCTGAACGCTTTATACCGCATGTCACTGTAATTTACGTGACTGCTATGTTCTTGGCTACATTAGAAACAGATGTGAGGTTGCGGGAATCACTCCTCATGCCATTTAGTTCCCATTTTAGATCTACACCAGTCATTTAATTACTTGCCTAAAGTGGTTCTAACAGATCATTAGATACACATGAGGAAGGCCATTTGGCCCATCATAGTTAATCCATGCAAGCAACCTCCTCCTATCTCAGCATCTGGCTGTCTTAAATGATCCCAGGACTTTTGCCTCCCAATACCCTACCCCGAAGCACATTCCCTGTGGTTATTGCTCTTTCTGACAATCACTTCCTGACATCAGTGCTAAATTTACCCATCACCAGTTTTGAACGCCTCCATTAAATCTCCCCTTAACCTTCTCTGCTCTAAGGAGAACAACCCCAGCTTCTCCAGTCTCTCCACGTAACTGAAGTCCCTCATCCCTGATACCATTCTAGTAAATCTCCTCTGCACCCTCTCCAAGGCCTTGATATCCTTCCTAAAGTGCGGTGCCCAGAATTGGACACAATATTCCAGCCAAGGCCTAACCAGTGATTTGTAAAGATTTGTATTCCCTTGAGCTGAGAAGGTTGAGGGCCGATCTAATCGAGGTGTTTAAAATGTTAAAGGGATTCGATAGGGTGGGGGGGTGGTGGAATCTAGAACAAGGGTGCACAGTCTTAAATTTAGAACTAGGCCGTTCAGGAGTGATATCAGGAAGCATTTTTCACACAAAGGGTAGTGGGAATCTGGGGATGCTGGGGACAATTGGAGCTTTCAAGACTGAGATTGACATTTTGTTAGGAAAGGATGTCATGGGATATGGATCAAAGGCGGGTAAACGGAGTTGAGCTACAGATCAGCTCTGATCTCACTGAATGGCCTTGTCTTGTTCCTATGATGCGCTGGGAGGCTGACCGAGCTCACTGGGATTTTGGCGAATTATTACCAGCCTACTTGTGTGATGTGAATCTTGCAGCTCCTGATCATGTATCCTGTGTTAATATTTTCCCAATCGCTGTCTAAGATTGAGCGGAGTGCTCCCAGGTAAAAGCTTCAAGCCTCTTTTTTTCCAAAAATGTCTTGATGAAATGATATTGAGCACAAGCGACATCTACTTTCGAATGATGCTGTGAATCCAGTTAACGCACCCGATATAAAGCGTGAGTAAAGTGCAGCTGGCCAACAAACTGCAACCTGCCAAATTTTAGGGTAAAAGCTTCGGACTGAGCTGGACAAATAACACTTAATTTTGTTAAGAGAAAAGAAAGAACTTGCATTTCTATGACATTTTTCACAACCACAGGATGCCCCAAAGCGTTTCTCAGCCAATGAAGTACTTTTTGAAGTGTAGGCACTGTTGTAATGTAGGAAACGCAGCAGCCAATTTCTGCACAGCAAGCTCCCACAAACAGTAACGTTGAGGGATAAATGTTGACCATAAGATGATAAAATGATGCGATAGGGTAGATAAAGAGAATCTATTTCCTCTGCTGGGAAATGCAAAACAAGAAGGCATAATCTTAAAATTATAGCTAGGCCGTTTAGGAGGGAAATCAGGAAGCAGTTTTTCAAACAAAGTGTAGTGGAAATCTGGAACACTCGTTCCCCAAAAGGCTGCTGTGGATGGTGGGTAAATTGAAGCTGTCAAGACTGAGATCAATAAATTTTTGTTGGGTCAAAAGTGGGTAAATGGAGTTGAGATACAGATCAGCCACAATCGAATTGAATGGCGTAACAGGCTCGAGGGGCTGAATGGCCTCCTCCTGTTCCCATGTTCCTCAAACACGTTCTTCGAATGGCGGCCGTGGGATCTTTTACGTCCACCTGAGAGAGCAGACGAGGCCTCGGTTTAACGTCTCATCCGAAAGACGGCACCTCCAACAGTGCAGCACTCCCTCAGCACTGCACTGGGGTGTCAGCTTGGATTATGTGCTCAGGTCTCTGGAGTGGGGCTGGAAACCCACAACCTTCTGACTCCGAGGCAAGGGTGCTATCCACTGAGCCAAGGATGACACTTCGTAACAAGTGGTTTCGCTAACATGTAGCCATGGTGGGATATTCCTGAAGCCGTTCAGTATATTTAGTGTGATCAGTTAGCAGTATTGTAATAAATCTCAGTAATCTTAAAATGGTAGGAGGTTATTTCATTCCGTTTTTAACAAAGAAGTTAATATACCGAGGATGGGGGTTGAAAAAGGAACAAGTGTAGGACTCAAACAAACACAGAGACCATACAATAACAAATTAATTCACTCCATTGTCATTCCAGTCAGAAATAAAACCGGGAAATGCACAACCGGCCAATCAACTACAACAACTTGCATTTATATAGTGCCTTTGACATAGTAAATCGTCCCAAGGTGCTTCTCGGAAGCGATTATCAAACAAAATTTGACACCGAGCCACATGAGGTATTAGGACAGGTGACGAAAAGTTGGTCAAAGAGGTGGGTTTTAAGGAGGGTCTTAAAGGAGGAGAGAGAGGTAGAGGTGGCGAGGTTTAGGGAGGGAATTCCAAAGCTTGGGGCCTTGGCAGCTGAAGGCACGGCCACCAATGGTCAAAAAACACTCGCACAATCCACTTTTCATCTTACAATTTTACCAACAAACGCATAAGGTTAAAGTTCACCTGCTTACGCCATGTGAAAAAGTATTGAGATCACATGACCAACGGCGGTGTCAGTTACTCACGTTTAATTACTAATCAGAAATGTAATTAGCCACTCCTGGGTTCCCAAAATAGCCACGTGTGGCTAGTGGCTGGCGTATGGGACAAGACTGGCATAGTATAATAAAATTGAGAGGTCGCACAACACCAGGTTATAGTCCAACAGTTTTATTTGAAATCACAAGCTTTCGGAGCTATCGATTGCCCCTTCCTCAGGTGAAGTAAATTAGATACAGAATCGCCAAAGCATATATAGATAGAGAACAAAGCATGTGTACCTTACAATTGCAGACCACTAAATTAAATCATCCTGACTATCTGCCGAGGTGTGATAAAGTTAATCAAGTCAGCCAGGAAGGTACCACATCAAAGACATAGCAAGATACAACTGAGACAATGAGGTGTAGTCGCAGGGGTTCTAACGTGTCAAAAGCTGCCGTCTGTATGTAAAACGAAAAGCTTTAAAATTTTTACTTTTTTACTGGGAAAATTTTTACTTTTTTACTGGGAATCACATCTGTGAACAAGCCAACGACGACTCGAGTCCGGATCACGTCATGTATCGTGACATAAACCCAAGATCCCGGTTGAGACCGTCTTCATGAGTGCGGAACTTGGCTATCAGTTTCTGCTCGATGATTTTGCATTGTCGTGTGTTTCTAAGGTTGCCTTGGAGAACGCTTACCCGCAGATCCGAGGCTGAATGTCCTTGACTGCTGAGGTGTTCCCCGACTGGTAGGTAACAATCCTGCCTGGCGATTGTTGCGCGGTGCTCGTTCATACGTTGTCTCAGTGTCTGCATGGTCTCGCCGATGTACCATGCCGCGGTGCATTCTTTCCTGCAACGTATGAGGTAGACAACGTTGGCCGAGTCACATGAGTATGTACCATGTACCTGGTGGTTAGTGTCCTCACGTGTGATGGTGGTATCTGTGTTGATGATCTGGCATGTCTTGCAGAGTTTGCCTTGGCAGGGTTGTGTGGTGTCGTGGTCGCTGTTATCCTGAAAGCTGGGTAATTTGCTGCGAACGATGGTACTTCTGAGGTTAGGCGGCTGTTTGAAGGCAAGTAGTGGAGGCGTGGGGATGGCCTTAGCGAGGTGTTTGTCGTCATCGATGACATGTTGAAGGCTGCGAAGAACATGGCGTAGTTTCTCCGCTCCGGGGAAGTACTGGACGACGTAGGGTACCCTGTTGGTTGTGTCCCGTGTTTGCCTTCTGAGGAGGTCTATGCGATTTTTCGCTGTGGCCCGTCGGAACTGTCGATCGATGAGTCGAGCGTCATATCCCGTTCTTACGAGGGCGTTTTTCAGCGTCCGTAGGTGTCCATCGCGTTCCTCCTCGTCTGAGCAGATCCTGTGTATTCGCAGGGCTTGTCCATAGGGGATGGCTTCTTTAACATGGTTAGGGTGGAAGCTGGAGAAGTGTAGCATCGTGAGGTTGTCCGTGGGCTTGCGGTAGAGTGAAGTGCTGAGGTGTCCGTCTTTGATGGAGATTCGTGTGTCCAGGAATGAAACCGATTCTGAGGAGTAGTCCATGGTGAGTTTGATGGTGGGATGGAACTTGTTTATGTTATCGTGTAGTCTTTTCAGTGATCCTTCGCCATGGGTCCAAAGGAAGAAAATGTCGTCGATGTATCTGGTGTACAGCGTTGGCTGGAGGTCCTGTGCAGCGAAGAAGTCTTGCTCGAACTTGTGCATGAAGATGTTGGCGTATTGGGGTGCAAATTTGGTCCCCATGGCTGTTCCGTGTGTTTGGGTAAAAAAATGGTTGTCGAAGGTGAAGACATTGTGGTCAAGGATGAAGCGGATGAGTTGTAGGATGGCGTCTGGAGATTGGCTGTTGTTGATGTTGAGTACTGAGGCTGTTGCAGCGATGCCGTCATCGTGGGGGATACTGGTGTAGAGTGCCGATACGTCCATTGTGGCAAGGAGTGTTCCTGGTTCAACTGGTCTGTGGGTGCTGAGTTTCTGTAAGAAGTCTGTAGTGTCGCGACAGAAGCTGGGGGTTCCCTGTACGATGGGTTTCAGAATGCCCTCGACGTATCCAGAGAGGTTCTCACACAGGGTTCCATTGCCTGATACGATAGGACGTCCGGGTGTGTTGGCTTTGTGTATCTTTGGGAGGCAGTAGAAGTCTCCCACGCGGGGAGTACGTGGGATGAGAGCGCGTAGGATGTTTTGAAGGTCTGGATCGAAGGTCTTGATCAGTCTATTGAGTTGGCGGGTGTGTTCTTTGGTCGGATCTGCGGGTAGCTGTCTGTAGTGTTCCTGGTTGTCCAGTTGTCGGTATGCTTCTTTACAATAGTCCGTTCTGTTCTGTATGACGATGGCTCCTCCTTTGTCCGCTGGTTTGATGACAATGTTGCGGTTGGTCTTGAGAGCGTGGATGGCGTTGCGTTGTGCTCGGGTGACATTCTGGACTGTCTTGTGAGTGCGGCTGATGAATCTGGCGTTGATGCATCTCCTGACAGCTTGAGCATACATGTCAAGCTTGGGGCAGCGACCCTCCGGAGGGGTCCAGTTTGACTCTTTTTTTCTTCGGTTGCTGCACTGTGAGTCCCTCTGTCTGCTGTTCTGGATCATTGATTGTCTCATTGGGTTTGTTGCTGACATCTTGGGATTTGTGGAAGTATTCCCGGAGCCTCATTCTCCTGATGAATTCCTCCGTGTCTGCCGCGAGACCGATGGGGTCCATTTTGGTGGTTGGGCAGAACTTGAGCCCTAGGGCGAGAACTTCGATTTCGTCTGGTTGAAGGGTATGGTCGGACAAGTTGACGATGGACTTCCCTGTGGTTGCAGCCATGGTACCGGGGGAGGCTTGGTTGCTGCTGGTGGTGATGCCGAGTTTCTCAAGCTTCCTGTTCTTGATGCGCATGTAGGCAGCGTAGTTCCGTTGCCTCGTCTGTTTGGTGGTGTCTCGTAACAGATCACGAACCCACTCAAGTCAACATACAACACAGACTACGCTGAGAGACTCTGCCGTCGTACCTCTCGCACACTCCTCAACCATCTCGTACACCAGCTCTACAGCGAACGCCACAACCTCGAAACCAAGATAGAGTCCATGCTCTCAGCCTGTGCTCAGGACACAGCAGACCAGTTACGAGACACCACCAAACAGACGAGGCAACGGAACTACGCTGCCTACATGCGCATCAAGAACAGGAAGCTTGAGAAACTCGGCATCACCACCAGCAGCAACCAAGCCTCCCCCGGTACCATGGCTGCAACCACAGGGAAGTCCATCGTCAACTTGTCGGACCACACCCTTCAACCAGACGAAATCGAAGTTCTCGCCCTAGGGCTCAAGTTCTGCCCAACCACCAAAATGGACCCCATCGGTCTCGCGGCAGACACGGAGGAATTCATCAGGAGAATGAGGCTCCGGGAATACTTCCACAAATCCCAAGATTTCAGCAACAAACCCAATGAGACAATCAATGATCCAGAACAGCAGACAGAGGTACTCACAGTGCAGCAACCGAAGAAAAAAGAGTCAAACTGGACCCCTCCGGAGGGTCGCTGCCCCAAGCTTGACATGTATGCTCAAGCTGTCAGGAGATGCATCAACGCCAGATTCATCAGCCGCACTCACAAGACAGTCCAGAATGTCACCCGAGCACAACGCAACGCCATCCACGCTCTCAAGACCAACCGCAACATTGTCATCAAACCAGCGGACAAAGGAGGAGCCATCGTCATACAGAACAGAACGGACTATTGTAAAGAAGCATACCGACAACTGGACAACCAGGAACACTACAGACAGCTACCCGCAGATCCGACCAAAGAACACACCCGCCAACTCAATAGACTGATCAAGACCTTCGATCCAGACCTTCAAAACATCCTACGCGCTCTCATCCCACGTACTCCCCGCGTGGGAGACTTCTACTGCCTCCCAAAGATACACAAAGCCAACACACCCGGACGTCCTATCGTATCAGGCAATGGAACCCTGTGTGAGAACCTCTCTGGATACGTCGAGGGCATTCTGAAACCCATCGTACAGGGAACCCCCAGCTTCTGTCGCGACACTACAGACTTCTTACAGAAACTCAGCACCCACGGACCAGTTGAACCAGGAACACTCCTTGCCACGATGGACGTATCGGCACTCTACACCAGTATCCCCCACGATGACGGCATCGCTGCAACAGCCTCAGTACTCAACATCAACAACAGCCAATCTCCAGACGCCATCCTACAACTCATCCGCTTCATCCTTGACCACAATGTCTTCACCTTCGACAACCATTTTTTTACCCAAACACACGGAACAGCCATGGGGACCAAATTCGCACCCCAATACGCCAACATCTTCATGCACAAGTTCGAGCAAGACTTCTTCGCTGCACAGGACCTCCAGCCAACGCTGTACACCAGATACATCGACGACATTTTCTTCCTTTGGACCCATGGCGAAGGATCACTGAAAAGACTACACGATAACATAAACAAGTTCCATCCCACCATCAAACTCACCATGGACTACTCCTCAGAATCGGTTTCATTCCTGGACACACGAATCTCCATCAAAGACGGACACCTCAGCACTTCACTCTACCGCAAGCCCACGGACAACCTCACGATGCTACACTTCTCCAGCTTCCACCCTAACCATGTTAAAGAAGCCATCCCCTATGGACAAGCCCTGCGAATACACAGGATCTGCTCAGACGAGGAGGAACGCGATGGACACCTACGGACGCTGAAAAACGCCCTCGTAAGAACGGGATATGATGCTCGACTCATCGATCGACAGTTCCGACGGGCCACAGCGAAAAATCGCATAGACCTCCTCAGAAGGCAAACACGGGACACAACCAACAGGGTACCCTACGTCGTCCAGTACTTCCCCGGAGCGGAGAAACTACGCCATGTTCTTCGCAGCCTTCAACATGTCATCGATGACGACAAACACCTCGCTAAGGCCATCCCCACGCCTCCACTACTTGCCTTCAAACAGCCGCCTAACCTCAGAAGTACCATCGTTCGCAGCAAATTACCCAGCTTTCAGGATAACAGCGACCACGACACCACACAACCCTGCCAAGGCAAACTCTGCAAGACATGCCAGATCATCAACACAGATACCACCATCACACGTGAGGACACTAACCACCAGGTACATGGTACATACTCATGTGACTCGGCCAACGTTGTCTACCTCATACGTTGCAGGAAAGAATGCACCGCGGCATGGTACATCGGCGAGACCATGCAGACACTGAGACAACGTATGAACGAGCACCGCGCAACAATCGCCAGGCAGGATTGTTACCTACCAGTCGGGGAACACTTCAGCAGTCAAGGACATTCAGCCTCGGATCTGCGGGTAAGCGTTCTCCAAGGCAACCTTAGAAACACACGACAATGCAAAATCATCGAGCAGAAACTGATAGCCAAGTTCCGCACTCATGAAGACGGTCTCAACCGGGATCTTGGGTTTATGTCACGATACATGACGTGATCCGGACTCGAGTCGTCGTTGGCTTGTTCACAGATGTGATTCCCAGTAAAAAAGTAAAAATTTTCCCAGTAAAAAAGTAAAAATTTTAAAGCTTTTCGTTTTACATACAGACGGCAGCTTTTGACACGTTAGAACCCCTGCGACTACACCTCATTGTCTCAGTTGTATCTTGCTATGTCTTTGATGTGGTACCTTCCTGGCTGACTTGATTAACTTTATCACACCTCGGCAGATAGTCAGGATGATTTAATTTAGTGGTCTGCAATTGTAAGGTACACATGCTTTGTTCTCTATCTATATATGCTTTGGCGATTCTGTATCTAATTTACTTCACCTGAGGAAGGGGCAATCGATAGCTCCGAAAGCTTGTGATTTCAAATAAAACTGTTGGACTATAACCTGGTGTTGTGCGACCTCTCAATTTTATTATACTATGCCAGTCTTGTCCCATACGCCAGCCACTAGCCACACGTGGCTATTTTGGGAACCCAGGAGTGGCTAATTACATTTCTGATTAGTAATTAAACGTGAGTAACTGACACCGCCGTTGGTCATGTGATCTCAATACTTTTTCACATGGCGTAAGCAGGTGAACTTTAACCTTATGCGTTTGTTGGTAAAATTGTAAGATGAAAAGTGGATTGTGCGAGTGTTTTTTGATCGTTTTGGCTGCTTTACTCCCTTGTTTACTGATTATTCGTTATCTGCTAAAATGCTGTCTAACTCGGGGGGGTGGGGGGGGGGGACGCTGGACTTCAGCACCATGGAAACGCCAACAACATTGTATGGCAAGAGGAGCTGTCACATGGTCAGCTTAACCAATCAGAACAACCGCGACAGGCCAGCACACGAAATCCCAACCAATAACCAGCAGCTCCAATAGGGCAAAGGTCAAGCAGCAACCAACTGCATTATGGATGGAGGGCAAGGGGGGCGGGTCCGGGTCCGGATTGAGGCTGGGGTTGGGGGGGCAAGGCTGGGGTGGGTGTCTCATTGTGCGAGTCAACATTCTCAGCAATCACTCAAAGTACGGCTCGCAACTACTGGACAAAAGTCTGAGAGCTGCGCTAAGATGTTTGGTGTTGAGAAACTCATGCCAGATTTCCAACTTTGGTGAAAGAGAAAGACTGCAAAGTTTGGCACTGAATGGTGGTAGATGTTTGTTGAGTAAATATACGCGTGTGAAGTACATTTACCTGGATTGTGTGAGGGGTTTTCTACTAAAATTGGTGCATGAGGCTAGTCAGTGTTTTTATTGGACAGCACTGTGCTATACAAGTTGTGCAGCTTTAGAATTCACTCCCAGGGTTAGTGGTTGAGACAGAAACTGTCAGCATTCAAGATTAGATTAGGCAGGTGGCTGAAGAGATATAGGAACAGGACAGGCAGATGTGATCGGGACAGTTTGCTCACAAAGAGGGTAAACGCCAACATGAAGTGGGTGGGCCAAATGGCCTGTTTCCATCTGATAACTTCTATGTATTTCTGTATCTGAGTGATGCAAGTCACTGGACATCCATTACAGTGCACATGGCTTCCTTTGAAATGAAATGTTATCTTATTACTGAAAGACATAGTGGGCCTCTTATTGTAAGGTGCTGAGTACAAGAGTAAGTAGATTGTAATATTTCTCTTTGCGCCCCACCACTACTGTCTGCATGGCACAGTGAACGAATTTCTAATAAAACAAAATGGGGGGAAGCAGAACTTCATTCCATCTAAAACAATTCAAAATAAAAGAAACCCGAGTAAGAATGTTTAACTGGGGGAAGGCCAATTTCAGTGGGATGAGAACGGATCTGGCCCAGGTAAACTGGAATCAAAGATTGGCAGGCAAAACTGGACTGGAACAATGGGCTGCCGAAGAGGAAATAGTTCAGGTACAGTTGAGGTATGTTCCCACTAGGGGGAAAAGGTAGGGCAACTAAAGTCTGGGCTCCCTGGATGATGAAGCAGAAAAGGAGCGCGTATGACAAATGTCAGGTTGCAAATACATCTGAGAATCCGGCTATATATAGAAAGGTCAGAGGAGAAGAGTGAAAGAAAATAAGAGGGGCAAAGAGAGGGTATGAGAATAGAATGGCAGCCAACATAAAAGGTAATCCAAAAGTCTTCTATAGGCATATAAATAGTAAAAGGGTAGTAGGAGGTGGGTGGGGCCAATTAGGGACCAAAAAGGAGCCCTATGCATGGAGACAGAGGGCATGGCTGAGGTACTAAATGAGTATTTTGCATTTGTCTTCACCAGGAGGAGGATGCTGCCATAGACATAGTGAAGGAGGAGGTAGTGGAGATACTTGATAGGATAAAAATTGATAAAGAGGAGGTATGAGAAATGCTGGCTGTACTTAAAGTAGATAAGTCACCAGGACCAGATGGGATGCATCTAGGATGCTGAGGGAATTGAGGGAGGACATCGCGGAGATACTGGCCATAATATTCCAATTGTCCTTATATGCGGGGGTGGTGCTAGAGGACTGGAGAATTGCAAATGTTACACCATTGTTCAAAAAAGGGTGTAAAGATAAACCCAGCAACTACAGGCCAGTCAGTTTGACCTCGGTAGTGGGGAAGCTTTTAGTAACGGTAATCAGGGACAAAATTAAGTCACTTGTACAAGTGTGGATTAATTAAGGAGAGCCAGCACAGATTTGTTAAAGGCAAATCGTGTTTAACTAACTTGATTGAGTTCTTTGATGAGGTAACAGAGAGGGTTGATGAGGGTAATGCAGTTGACATAGTGTACATGGATTTCCAAAAGGCGTTCGACAAAGTGCCACATAATAGGCTCGCCAGCAAAGTTGAAGCCCATGGAATAGAAACATAGAAGATAGGAGCAGGAGTAGGCCATTCGGCCCCTCGAGCCTGCTCCGCCATTCGATGAGATCATGGCTGATCATCCAAACTCAGTACCCTGTCCCTGCCTTCTCCCCAAATCCCTTGATACCTTTAGCCTTAAGAAATATATCTAACTCCTTCTTGAATATATTTACTGATTTGGCCTCAACTGCCTTTTGTGGTAGAGAATTCCACAGGTTCACCACTCTCTGGGTGAAGAAATTCCTCCTCATCTCTGTCCTAAATGGCTTACCCCTTATCTTTAGACTGTGACCTCTTGTTCTGGACTCACCCGCCATCGGGAACATCCTTCCTGCATCTAGTCTGTCTAGCCCCGTTAGAATTTTATAAGTTTCAATGAGATCTCCTCTCATTCTTCTAAACTCCAGCGAGTATAAGCCCAATCGACCCAATCTCTCCTCATACGTCATTCCTGCCATCCCAGGTATCAGTTTGGTGAATCTTCGCTGCACACCCTCCATGGCAAGAACATCCTTCCTCAGATAAGGCGACCAAAACTGCACACAATACTCAAGGTGTGGTCTCACCAAGGCCCTGTACAGCTGCAGCAAGACATCCTTGTTCCTGTACTCAAACCCTCTCGCTACGAAGGCCGATATACCATTTGCCTTCTTAACCGCCTGCTGTACCTGCATGCTTACCTTCAGCGACTGGTGCACAAGGACACCCCGGTCTCGTTGCAGTTCCCCTTCTCCCAATCTATTGCCGTTCAGATAATAATCTGTCTTCCTGTTTCTGACACCAAAGTGGATAACCTCGCATTTATCCACATTATACTGCATCTGCCATGCTTCTGCCCAATCACCCAACCTGTCCAAATCATACTGGAGTTTCTCGGCATCCTCCTCGCAGCACACACGCCCACCCAGCTTTGTGTCATCTGCAAACTTAGAGATATTACATCTAGTTCCCTCGTCTAGATCATTAATATATATAGTGAATATCTGGGGTCCTAGGACCAATCCCTGCGGAACCCCACTAGTCACTGCCTGCCACTCGGAAAAAGACCCGTTTATTCCAACTCTTTGCTTCCTGTCTGCCAACCAGTTCTCTATCCAAGTCAGTACCTTGCCCCCAATCCCATGTGCCTTAACTTTACACGCTAATCTCTTATGCGGGACCTTATCGAAAGCCTTCTGAAAGTCCAAATACACCACATCCACTGGTTCTCCCTTATCTATTCTATCAGTTACATCCTCAAAAAATTCCAGTAGATTAGTCAAGCACAATTTACCTTTTGTAAATCCATGTTGACTTTGTCCAATCCTGTCACTGTTTTCCAAGTGCTCTGCTATTACATCTTTTATAATGGATAAAAGGAACAGTGGCAACATGGATAAGGAATTGGCTAAGTGATAGGAAAGAGTTTTTTTTATTCGTTCATGGGATCTGGGCGTCGCTGGCAAGGCCAGCATTTATTGCCCATCCCTAATTGCCCTTGAGAAGGTGGTGGTGAGCCACCTTCTTGAACTGCTGCAGTCCGTGTGGTGAAGGTGCTCCCACAGTGCTGTTAGGGAGGGAGTTCCAGGATTTTGACCCAGCGACGATCAAGGAACGGCCGATATATTTCCAAGTCAGGATGGTGTGTGACTTGGAGGGGAACTTGGAGGTGGTGGTGTTCCCATACACCTGCTGCCCTTGTCCTTCTAGGTGGTAGAGGTTGCGGGTTTGGGAGGTGCTGCCGAAGGAGCCTTGGTGAGTTGCTGCAGTGCATCTTGTAGATGGTACACACTGCAGCCACGGTACGCCGGTGGTGAAGGGAGTGAATGTTTAAGGTGGTGGATGGGGTGCCAATCAAGTGGGCTGCTTTGTCTTGGATGGTGTCGAGCTTCTTGAGTGTTGTTGGAGCTGCACTCATCCAGGCAAGTGGAGAGTATTCCATCACACTCCTAACTTGTGCCTTGTAGATGGTGGAAAGGCTTTGGGGAGTCAGGAGGTGAGACACTCGCTGCAGAATAGCTAGCCTCTGACTTGCTCTTGTTGCCACAGTATTTATGTGGCTGGTCCAGTTAAGTTTCTGGTCAATGGTGACCCCCAGGATGTTGATGGTGGGGGATTCGGCAATGGTAATGCCAAGGGGCGGTGGCTAGACTGTCGCTTGTTGGAGATAGTCATTGCCTGGCACTTGTGTGGCACGAATGTTAGTAGTAGTGAATGGTTATTTTTCGGACTGGAGGAAGGTATACAGTGGTGTTCCCCAGCGGTCAGTTCTAGGACCACTGCTTTTCTTGATGTATATTAATGACTGGGACGTGGGTGTACAGGGCACAATTTCAAAATTTGCAGATGATACAAAACTTGGAAGTATAGTGAACAGTGAGGAGGAGAGTGATAGACTTCAGGAAGACATAGACAGACTGGTGAAATGGGTGGACATGTGGCAGATGAAATTTAATGCAGAATAGTGTGAAGTGATACATTTTGGTAGAAAGAATGAGGAGAGGACATATAAACTAAATGGTACAATCCTGAAGTGGGTGCACGAACTGAGAGACCTGGGGGTATATGTGCACAAATGGTTGGAGGTGGCAGGGCAGGTTGAGAAAGCAGTTAAAAAGGTTTATGGGATCCTGGGCTTCGTGAATAGAGGTATAGAGTACAAAAGTGTGGAAATTATGATGCACCTGTATAAAATACTGGTTCGGCCCCAACTGGAGTAGTGTGTCCAATTCTGGGCACCACACTTTAGGAAGGCTGTGAAGGCCTTAGAGAGGGTGCAGAAAAGATTTACGAGAATGATTCCAGGAATGAGGGACTTCAGTTACGTGGATAGACTGGAGAAGCTGGGGTTGTTCTCCTTGGAGCAGAGAAGATAGAGAGAAGATTTGATAGAGGTGTTCAAAATCATGAGGGGTCTGGACAGAGTAGATAGAGAGAAACTGTTCCCATTGGCAGACGGGTCGAGAACCAGAGGACACAGATTTAAGGTGATTGGCAAAAGAACCAAAGGCGACGTTAAAAAAACAAAACTTTTTTACGCAGCGAGTGGTTAGGATCTGGAATGCACTGCCTGAAAGGGTGGTGGAGGCAGATTCAATCGCAGCTTTCAAAAGGGAGTTGGATAAGTATCTGAACGAAAGAAATTTGCACGGCCACGGAGAAAGGGCGGGGGAGTGGGACTAGCTGAAGTGCTCTTGCAGAGAGATTCTTCCGTGCTGTAACCATTCTATGTAGAATCTACAACACAGAAACAGGCCATTCGGCCCAACTGGTCCATGCCGGTGTTTATGCTCCACACGAGCCTCCTCCCACCCCTTTTCTTACCCTAGCAGCATTTCCTTCTATTCCTTTCTCCCTCATGTGTTTATCTAGCTTCTCCTTAAATATATCTATTCTATTCGCCTCAACTACTCCCTGTGGTAGCGAGTTCCACATTCTCCCCACTCTCTGGGTAAAGAAGTTTCTCCTGAATTCCCTATTGGATTTATTAGTGACTATCTTATATTGATGGCCCCTTGTTCTGGTCTCCCAAGTGGAAACATCTTCTCTACATCTACCCTATCAAACCCCTTCATAATTTTAAGCTGTAGCTCATTGATTTGCTGGTCCTGTCCTGCGATGCAGGGGTGTGGCGCAAGCCCCCCACGCAGTTTCCCACAGGACAGGGTCTTGTTTTTTGCTTTCATTCTGTAGAAACTGTGGGCGTCCAGCACGGCTAGACTTTCCAGACTCCCTCAATTATGTTCTTTTATCCAGCAGGACTATGAACTGCCAGAGATTAGACTGTGAAGCCCGTATAATCCAGGCTTCTATGTTAGAAAGTCATTAAAAGGTATTGCAGATTGTTGGCTCTCCAGGTCTCCTGGGCTCTGTTGCATGCATGGAATGGGGTTTTTTAGGTGTCAGTGGTGGCTCACATCAAATAGAACACTTGTATTTCTCTAGACATCTTCTCCTGCTGGTTTCTCTGTATCCATGCCCAGCTCAGACTGTTCTGTACTCTGACAGAGTCTGAATTGTTTGGCAATGTTCCAATGGTGACTGATCTAATTAGCAGATGGCTCCATTAACCTAATTTACAAGGGCTTTCTGTTTGTAACCTGGTTGTTTCAATGGTGAGCACATTGACCCAATTAACCAGCCTGTCGACTTGTACTCTGCTTGCAAACTGTTTTTCTTTCTTACTGGATAGGGTAACATACTATAACGAGCAGCGTACAGTCTGTAATTGATTTATGAATGAAGTATTGTTTGGGAAACAAGCCACACAATCTCATGTAACATTTGATCTTATATGGGAAAGGCAACTATTGCGAGTTCCCAGAAATTTGTTTTGCTGATTAGGGATTTACAAACTGGTCATGTAAAAGAGCCAATCGTGGCTTTCAAAAGGGAATTGGATAAGTACCTGAAGAAAAAAATTTGCCGGGCTACGGGGTGAGGGTGGGGGAGTGGGACTAGCTGAAGTGCTCTTGCAGAGAGCTGGCACGGGCTCGATGGGCCGAATGGTCTCTTACTGTGCTGTAACCCTTCTATGATATCTATTCTATGATTCACTGTCTGAACATATGGAGAGGCGCTCGGAACAAGCGAAGAATAAAAGCTGGTGCTCAAAAGGAGCTGAATTTGTAGAGCAGTGACCAGACCTTCATTCATCTGATTAACAGATATTTGAACTAAAGCAGGCGTGTGCTTATTGAGTCATTAACCCATTGCAGGAAATATCATTTTGTGCATGTTGTACTTTTAGCACTGTTTGGAAATAAGTTTCATGGCTTTAGTCTGTAAATCTCTGGGACAGGTGATATCTGCCAGTTCAGAGTGGTGTAAAACACCTTGAAATCCAGGAGCCAATAATTGCAATTAGGATAACTGTTAACGCTTCAGGTGTGTATCCTATCTCCGGAAGAGTAGGGTATAAAAAAGTTAATGGTTTGGGGACAAAGTCTGTTTAAGGAATGGCGAAAAAAGTCTGAAAGACGATTGCATTAAAGCCTTGAAGCATAACCGAAGGATACATTTGTAGAGGGATCTGAAAGAATGATTGAGGTGACCAGATTGGCAGACTTGATCTTAGACTGATTGGTGAAACTTGCCACTTTGCCAGCTGTACAGGTCTGAAGTCAACTGAAACAAGTTTGGACCAGATCTTCAAGTACAAGTCCGTTGTGGAGAATTGCTCACAAATTGGCAGTCTGACAGCCAATGTTCCCTGTAATTATTTTTGGCCCCGCGCGGCCCCTTTAAGGGGTTGTACAGGCCATTCAAAATGCCGCATATGGGCGGTTTTTGTATTGAAAAGCCGCGCAGCTTAAATGAAATATTGCCAATAGTTTCTAAGGGTGGGTGGTGTGATAAATGGGAATGTAACACTGGTGTAGGAGCAGGTTCTCTACTGAGGTTGGGTTTAGGGCAAAGGAGAGAGAGCTTCACTGTGTGTCAAAGCCGAGGTCTACCTGACCTTGCAGTGCCGTGTCAACATTCAAGATTAGATTGGATAGGTGGAAGAAGGGATAACAGGCTGGCTAAATGTGATTAGGACTATTTGCTCGCATGGAGGGTAAACGCCAGTACGGACTGCTTGTGCCGAATGACCTGTTCTGTGTTGTAATTTCTATGCTTCATTGGACAATAAATTTGCGTGTGTGTGTTTATAGTTTATCATACTTAGTGTCGAAAGTATTTTTTTTAAGAGAGAAAGCAGTGTAGCCGTCTCAACAGAAAACGCTGGAAAAACTCAGCAGGCCAGGCAGCATCCGTGGAGAGAGAAACAGAGTTAACGTTTCAGTCTGTAGCCGTCTCGCCTGATCAGGAATCAACAAGTTGCTGCCACTCTGCAAACTTCCCTCACCAGCAGCAACTAATCTCTTCTTATCTTACGATGTTGGTATTTACTGCAACTAGACTCTAAATTTAAAGGAACAGACCAAATTAAACGCAGTTGTGTCTTAGCAGTCAAATAGTACGTTGTGCATTACATGGCATTACTCTCCTGTTATAGACTCGGTCATGGGAGGGCCACTAATACTGCATAAAAGGAGCTTGCCTTTGGAGAGGCACAGGTGCAGGATCTGCACAAATGTTGACTTGAACTAAACAGATTGGCTACTGAAGAGTTGATACTGGCAAGTAACTGCTTCCCAGAAGGTTGGAACTTGAAGGGATCAGTAGAAGACCACATGATAGATACAGAGGGCGGCCATTTGGCCCATCAACTTATCCATCAGAGATCCTGTTCAATTGTTCAATGATTCCGGGCTTTTTGTTTCTGATGGTCTACCCATTCCATTGTTCTTTTTGTGTGAAGAAGAACCATGTGATATCAGTCTTAAATTTCCTTTTCTTTGTTTGAACCCTTGACCCCTTGCACCACTCTCTTTAGTTTGAAATGGTTTTCAGGGTCTACCCTTTCCCTACCATTCTGCCACCTTGGCTTTTGAAGATTACCTCCGTTCAAAGTTTGTCTACCATTCTTTATAACTCAGTTCTCTCACGCTAAGAATAAGTCACGGGGCTTTTCTCTGAACTGGACCTTGAATACCTTCCTTGTAATCTGTTATATTTTTGGGTCTTTTCTAATCACACCGTAGATTATTTTGGCTCTCGTATCTTCGATCAATCTCACAGCTTAGTTCCAACTCCCCAAACCTTCGAGAATCCAAGTAAGCTTTCAGTAACGAGCTTGGGTAATAGCAACCCCTGTTTAGTAATAAGAGCACACTTCAGTCTTCAAAAGTGAAGACATCGGTTAAAGTTTAAATTACAAAGTGATTTATTAAACAAATAACGAACAAGCGAATAATTTAAGTGAGAAGTAGCTATATATTTGCAATAAAACATCAACTCTGCCTTAGAGAGGGTACAGAGGAGATTTACTAGAATGTTACCAGGGATGAGGGACTACAGTTATAGGGAGAGACTGGAGAAGCTGGGTTTGTTCTCTTAGAGCGGAGAAGTTAAGGGGAGATTTGATAGAGGTGTTCAAAATTATGAAGGGTTTTGATGGAATAAATAAGGAGAAATTTTTCCAGTGGCAGAAAGGTTGGTAACCAGAGGACACAGATTTAAGGTAATTGGCAAAGAACCAGAGGTGACATGAGAGAGAAAAGAATTTACGCAGCGAGTTGTTGTGATCTGGAATGCGCAGCCTGAAGGGTGGTGGAAGCAGATTCAGTAGTAGCTTTCAAAAGGGAATTGGATGGGAAAATTTGCAGGGCTATGGGGAAAGAGCAGGGGGAGTGGGACTAATTGGATCGCTCTTTCAAGGATCCGGCACAGGCACGATGGGCCGAATGGCCTCCTTCTGTGCTGTAAGATTCTATGATTCTTTACTTTGAATGGGAGAAGACTGGGTGATGTGGAAGAGCAGAGGGATTTGGGGTTTCAAATTCACAAGGCATTAAAAGCAGCACCTCAAGTGGCGAAAGCCATTTAAAAAAAATCTAATGGAGTACTGGGTTGTATGATCCGAGGTGTAGCATATACAAGTTGAGATGTAATTGTGAATCGATATATAACCTTAGTAAGACTGCAGTTAGATTACTGTGTGTAGTTTTGGGTTCCACACAATGGGAAGGATGAGAGAACATAAGAACACAAATAGGAGCAGGAGCAGGAGTTGGCCATTTGGCCCCTCGAGCCTGCTCCACCATTCAATAAGAGAGGGTACAAATTCAGTAGGAGTCTGTCTGGTATTGGGAAATACCAATATAAAGCACTTGAAAACTGAGGCTATTTTCATTAGAACAGAGGAGATTAAGTGGTGATTTGATAAAGGTGTTTAAAAATTAAGAGATGGGACAAGGTGGTTAGAAACCGACTGTTGCCATTGGTTGAGGATGGTCTAGCACAAGGGGACGTAGATATAAGATTAAATGTAAGAGATTTAGAACAGAGAGTAGGAGAAATATTTTTTTACACAGGGGGTTGTCAGTCTGTGGCATCCACTACCAGAGTTAGTGATTGTAGCAGAGACCATGACAACATTTAGGAATAGGTTAGAGAGGAGGTTGAAGGAAAGGGGGATAAAGGGATACAGGAACAGGGCAGGCACATGGGATTAGGCTACATCTCGTGTGAAGGATAAACACCAACACGGACTGGTTGGGCTGAATGGCCTGTTTCCGTGTTGTGATTCCTGTGTAATACAAGAGACTTTCCATAAGGTTATTGCCATTGAGATCGAGGAAGCGGTGCAGCAAACAGTAACATACGGATGGCAACCCTTCGGGCAGGTACAAAGAGGCAGGGAGCGTATGGTACAAGAGCTATCCAACACATTTTCAGCACAAGGATGGAAACAAAGGGGATGGTTAGCACGTAGACTGGGCTCCAGGCAGCAAGTGGTTACTTGGGGCAGAGCAGGGAACAGATGAAATTAAAGGTTGTTTCGTATGATGGGAAAAGTTTATAATGGGATGTCTAGTTTGGCTCTCCAGTCGATGGCCTCCTGAGATGCCGAGTGGAGAGATGAGGTGCCTCCCACGACACATCTTAGTGGACAGGACGATGCAATGTGTTTCATGGTCGTCCTTCATCTTCCACTTGTGGAGCAGGTGGCCGACCCCCCGTGCCCCGTGCGGATTGGGTTGAGCGCTGTCCACTGTCTTCGAGGGAGGTCCAAGCCAGGGACCGCTGCTATTGGGTCAGTGATGAGGTGTTGGTTCTTTAAGTTGCTTGCGTCCCACAATTCCGTCCATCTGGATAGTGGGTCGATATCAGCTGCATGAATATTGGCTGCTGTTTCCCAGAATGGCTGGCGTGAGGGGTTTCCAGAGTAAGAGGGATTGAGAGAGTCTTTGAGTACAATGGAGAGTCCTGAGTAGTATGGTGTCTCGCAGCTGCCAGGATGTGGGCCTTGGTCATGGGTGGATGAAATCCAAGAACCAGTGGCGTAGGTCAGTGCAGGATGGAGGTCCAACAAAGGGAATTTCAGGAGTTAGAGAAACAAAAGGGTTTCCAGGGAAGTAATGTCATGATTACTGTCCACACCATGCGTTGGACCTATTAGAGATTTAGCAGGTCAATGCATGGCTCAACATGTGCTTTAGGATGGGAGCGTTCACATTCCTGACCCACTGGGACCATTTTTGCGGGAAGGAAAAGACGTAACACCTAGGATGGCCTTCACAAGACAAGGAGGCACATACATCTTGGCGGATAGAATAAATATAACAACTTGCATTTATGTGGCACTTTTAACGTAGTAAAACGTCCCAAGGTGCTTCACAGGAGTGTAATCGGACAAAAATTGACACCGAGCCAAAGAAGGAGATATTAGAAAGAAAGACTTGCATTTATATAGTGTCTTTCACAATCTCAGGACGTCCTAACACACTTTTCAAGAATACTTCATTAGCTATAGTGTAATCACTGTTGTAATGTAGGAAATGTGGCAGCCATTTTGTGCACAGCAAGCTCCAACAAACAGCAATGTGATAATGACCAGATAATGTGTTTTAGTGACGTTGGCTGAGGGATTAATATTGGCCCCAGGACACTGGGGAGAAATCTCCTGCTCTACTTTGAAATAGTGCTATGGAATTTTTTACGTCCACCTGAGAGGGCAGATGGAGGCTCGGTTTAACATCTCATCTGAAAGACGGCACCTCCACCACTGCAACACTCCCTCATTAGGAAGGGTGACTAAAAGCTTGGTCAACAAGCTAGGCTTTAAGGAGCACCTTAAAGGAGGAGAGAGCGAGGCGGAGAGGTTTAGGGAGAGAATTCCAGAGTTTAGGGCTTAGACGACTGAAGACCCGGCTGCCAATGGTGGAGCGAAGTAAGTGGCAGTTTCACAAGAAGCAGAGTTGGAGGAACGTGGAGGGCTGGAGGAGGTTACAGAGATAGGGAGGGGGGGCGACAGTTGGGAAGGGTTTAACCTATGGAAGTGGGGGGTTAGGTTACAGTATGGGCTAATTATTAGGAAAGAATCATGTGAATATAGTAAGGAGGTGAAAGAATGATCTAAGATGTATTTAAATGAATGTCCGGGCCATAAGAAATAAAATGGTGATTTAGACATGATGGTAATCAGAGAGCTAAAAGATATTATGGGAGATACTGAAATCTGGCTGAAGGAAGAGGGTGAGTGAGAAATCTGCAGGGAAGAGTCTGCGTCAGGAGGGGTAGTGGAGGAAAGATGGGAGTGGGGTGGCACTGTTTATCGAGGGGAGTTTACATGCTGCGGAGAGGAAGGAATTGGGAATTGGCAGAGAGTCTCTTTGGGCTGATCTGGGAGCTGGAAAGGGAAATGATTTAGTGGTAGGAATATGTTCCAGGGCAACACAGAATAAAAATGAGAAGTCGCACAACACCAGGTTATAGTCCAACAGATTTATTTAATTTTACAAGCTTTCGGAGCAGTTCGCTCCTTCGTCAGGTAAGTTAGCAGTGAGAGAATCTCCCAGAATTCACAATTTAAACACAGACAAAATCTATTCACATCTTTCCCTACATCAAAGAGCACAGCCAAGACAATGAGATGTGTCCCAGGGGGTCCAACGTGTCAAACCACCTGCTGGCTGCATATCCTGTCAATTTGTGTAGGTTCTTGTGTTAGTCTTTTTAAAAAAAAACACCTGGGAAGACCGGCCATGATGTCAAGTCACGTTCTGTATCGTGACATGAACCCGATATCGCGATTGAGGCCATCCTCATGAGTGCGGAACTTGGCTATCAGTTTCTGCTCTATGATTTTGCGCTGTCGTGTATCTCGAAGGCCGCCTTGGAGAACGCTTACCCGCAGATCCGAGGCTGAATGCCCCTGGCTGCTGAAGTGTTCCCCGACTGGGAGGCAACCCTCCTGCCTGGCAATTGTTGCGCGGTGTCCGTTCATACGTTGTCTCAGTGTCTGCATGGTCTCGCCGATGTACCATGCTCTGGAGCATCCTTTACTGCAACGTATCAGGTAGACAACGTTGGCCGAGTCACATGAGTATGTACCGTGTACCTGGTGGGTAGTGTCCTCACGTGTAATGATGGTATCTGTGTCCATGATTTGGCATGTCTTGCAGAGGTTGCCGTGGCAGGGTTGTGTGGTGTCTTGGTTGCTGTTCTCCTGAAAGATGGGTAATCTGCTGCGAACGATGGTACTTTTGAGGTTAGGCGGCTGCTTGAAGGCGAGTAGTGGAGGCGTGGGGATGGCCTTAGCAAGGTGTTCGTCGTCATCGATGACATGTTGAAGGCTGCGAAGAACATGGCGTAGTTTTTCCGCTCCGGGGAAGTACTGGACGACGTAGGGTACTCTGTTGGTTGTGTCCCGTGTTCGTCTTCTGAGGAGGTCTATGCGGTTTTTCGCTGTTGGACTGCAGGGTGGGCGATGAAGGTTAGTGCTGAGGCCCCAGTTATAAACATGGGAGATTTCAAATCTCTGATAGACTGGGACTTGCAGTGGGGACAATGCGGGAGTTCATCGAACCACTCCAAGAATCTCTTCAGCAGGTGAAGGAACTCACAAGGGGCGGGCAAGTTTGGAATTAGTCCTCTCCCGTGAGTGCAAGGGAACATTGGGATCCAGTGATCATGGAATCGTTAGTTTTAAGATTGAAATGAGGACAGAACAAAACTAGTAAACGATTCGATTTGAGCAGCTGAAAAGCTGCATGAGAGGAATTAAATGGGAAGCATTATTTAAAGGGAAGGATGTGGAGAGAAAATAGAAAAGCTTAAAGCAGATGTAGATTTAATAATGTTGAGACAGCTTATCTCAAAGACTGAAGGCGAGTAAAAGCAGTGTGGATGAAAAAGGAAGTTATGGAAGGGATCGGTATGTGACAGATGGTGAAGTATTAGGCTGGACTGAGGTGTAGACAGCAAAGGGTGGTGGTGCATGGGGAGGCATCAGCGTGGAAACCAGTTGCCAGCTGAATCCCATAGGGTCAGTGTTGGCGCCGCTGTTACTTATAAATGATTTAAAGGATGGAATATTGTTTTTAAGTTTGTGGATGACACTACATTCCCACATTACAACAGTGACTACACTTCAAAAGTACTTCATTGGCTGTAAAGCGCTTTGAGATGACCTGAGGTTGTGAAAGGCGCTGTAGAAATGCAGGTCTTTCTTTACATTACATTCAGTGCTAACTAGTGTGTGATAATCCAGAACCACTTGGACAGATTTCGTCAATGGGCAGAGAACTGGCAGATCGAAATCGACACCGTTAAGCTTGAAGTCAGGAGATTAAGTAGAAAAAGTGAGAATGTGGAGTAGATGTTAAACGATGACGCACTGGAGGTAGCAGAATGGAAGAGAGATCAGGATTTTTGTGGCTGAATCTTTAAATTGCTGATTCAGTGTGTGCAGCTGGGCAAGGAAAGCAAATATAATGTTGGGATGTATAGCTCGGTGTGACTTATAGGTAAAAGAGGTGATTATGAACTTATACATGGCCTTGGTGAGGCTGCGTTTGGTTTTGGTGCCTGTATTACAGGAAAGATGGAGAGTTATCTGAGATTCCAGAGAAGGCTACGAGCCAGATTCCAGCGTTTTCTGTTGTTATTCCTAAACTTAAGACAGCTGGAGAAAGATTGTCCATCCTGGGACCTCATTCAATGGGGAACAGGATCGTGATACCTGTATAAAAAAAATATTGTATTTGGAAGTTTCCTGTATACAACGCGCTGTTTGGAAGTTTCCTGTATACAACGCGCTGTTTGGAAGTTTCCTGTATACAACGCGCTGTTTGGAAGTTTCCTGTATACAACGCACTGTTTGGAAGTTTCCTGTATACAACGCACTGTTTGGAAGTTTCCTGTATACAACGCACTGTTTGGAAGTTTCCTGTATACAACGCACTGTTTGGCAGTTTCCTGTATACAACGCACTGTTTGGCAGTTTCCTGTATACAACGCGCTGTTTGGAAGTTTCCTGTATACAATGCATTGTTTGGAAGTTTCCTGTATACAACGCACTGTTTGGAAGTTTCCTGTATACAACGCACTGTTTGGCAGTTTCCTGTATACAACGCACTGTTTGGAAGTTTCCTGTATACAACGCATTGAGTTTGGAAGTTTCCTGTATACAACGCATTGTTTGGAAGTTTCCTGTATACAATGCATTTGGAAGTTTCCTGTATACAACGCACTGTTTGGCAGTTTCCTGTATACAACGCACTGTTTGGCAGTTTCCTGTGTACAACGCACTGTTTGGAAGTTTCCTGTATACAACGCATTGTTTGGAAGTTTCCTGTGTACAACGCACTGTTTGGAAGTTTCCTGTGTACAACGCACTGTTTGGAAGTTTCCTGTATACAACGCACTGTTTGGAAGTTTCCTGTGTACAACGCACTGTTTGGAAGTTTCCTGTATACAACGCGCTGTTTGGAAGTTTCCTGTATACAACGCATTGAGTTTGGAAGTTTCCTGTATACAACGCGCTGTTTGGAAGTTTCCTGTATACAACGCGCTGTTTGGAAGTTTCCTGTGTACAATGCATTGAGTTTGGAAGTTTCCTGTGTACAATGCATTGAGTTTGGAAGTTTCCTGTGTACAACGCACTGTTTGGAAGTTTCCTGTATACAACGCACTGTTTGGAAGTTTCCTGTATACAATGCATTGTTTGGAAGTTTCCTGTATACAATGCATTGTTTGGAAGTTTCCTGTGTACAATGCATTGAGTTTGGAAGTTTCCTGTGTACAACGCGCTGTTTGGAAGTTTCCTGTGTACAATGCATTGAGTTTGGAAGTTTCCTGTATACAACGCACTGTTTGGAAGTTTCCTGTATACAACGCACTGTTTGGAAGTTTCCTGTGTACAATGCATTGAGTTTGGAAGTTTCCTGTGTACAACGCACTGAGTTTGGAAGTTTCCTGTATACAACGCACTGTTTGGAAGTTTCCTGTATACAACGCACTGTTTGGAAGTTTCCTGTGTACAACGCACTGAGTTTGGAAGTTTCCTGTATACAACGCATTGAGTTTGGAAGTTTCCTGTGTACAACGCACTGTTTGGAAGTTTCCTGTGTACAACGCACTGTTTGGAAGTTTCCTGTGTACAATGCATTGAGTTTGGAAGTTTCCTGTGTACAACGCATTGTTTGGAAGTTTCCTGTGTACAATGCATTGTTTGGAAGTTTCCTGTGTACAATGCATTGTTTGGAAGTTTCCTGTGTACAACGCACTGTTTGGAAGTTTCCTGTGTACAATGCATTGAGTTTGGAAGTTTCCTGTGTACAATGCATTGAGTTTGGAAGTTTCCTGTGTACAATGCATTGAGTTTGGAAGTTTCCTGTGTACAATGCATTGTTTGGAAGTTTCCTGTGTACAATGCATTGTTTGGAAGTTTCCTGTGTACAACGCACTGTTTGGAAGTTTCCTGTGTACAATGCATTGAGTTTGGAAGTTTCCTGTGTACAATGCATTGAGTTTGGAAGTTTCCTGTGTACAATGCATTGAGTTTGGAAGTTTCCTGTGTACAATGCATTGTTTGGAAGTTTCCTGTGTACAATGCATTGTTTGGAAGTTTCCTGTATACAATGCATTGTTTGGAAGTTTCCTGTATACAATGCATTGTTTGGAAGTCGAGTATTGCCGGTTTAATGAGCGGTGGTATTTGGAGCCAGGCTGGGACTGCGGGATATGCCGCAGTGTGCGCACGGCCCTCCGCTCACACCCAGTCTCCAGCAAGGCGGAAGTGAGGTGCAGACGTAAGTTTAGTGAGCGTGTCTTTGATTGACAGGGAAATGGACCAATGGCTCAGGCCGGTCCCTCAGCAGCTGCCCAATCACAACGCGGGGCGGGGCTGGGTTTGTATCAGTCTTGAGCTGGGCCGCGGCACCGGGGAAAGGCAGCTAGAGAGAAACAGCGACTCGAGACACCGACAGAGCGGCACCGTGAGCACCGAGACTCTTGTAACCGTGTTAGGCTGTTGTATTGTGGCTGGAGGTGTTGGAGTGTAGCTAGTGTGATGCAGAGACTTAGTGTTAAACTGATCCAGTGGGGTTGCATTGTGAAACTGGGGGTGTGACTAGCCCCTTGAGCCTATTCGCATTCAATGAGATCATGGCTGATCTGCGACCTAACTCCATTGGCCCCTATCCCTGAATACATTTGGTTAACAGAAAGCTATCAAGCTCCGATTTAAAATTAACAATTGATCTAGCTCCAATTGCCTTTTGCGGAAGAGAGTTCCAAACTTCTGCCACCCTTTGTGTGTAGAAGCGTTTCCCAACTTCACTCCTGAAAGGTCTGGCTCTAACTTCACCTGACGAAGGAGCAGCGCTCCGAAAGCTTGTGATTTCAAATAAAGCTGTTGGACTATAACCTGGTGTTATGTGACTTCTCTAATTTTTAGACTATGTCCCCAAGTCCTAGACTCCCCCAACCAGTGGACATAGTTTCTCTCTACCCTATCAGTTCCCCTTAATATCTTAAACTTCGATCAGATCACCCCTTAACCTTCTAAATTCCAAGGAAAAACCCCTAGTTTTTGTAATCCCTCCTCGTAATTTAATCCTTGAAGTCCGGGTATCATTCTGGTAAATCTGCGCTGCACTCCCGCCAAGGCCAGTATATCCTTCCTAAGGTGTGGTGCCCAGAACTGCTCACAGTACTGCAGGTGTGGTCTAACCAGGGCTTTGTACAGCTGCAGCATAACTTTTAACCCTTGTATTCTAGTCCTCTAGATATAAAGGCCAGCATTCCATTAGCCTTTTTGATTATTTTCTGTACCCGTGTTACACTGATACAATGGGTGTTGCAGTGTAACTCTGGGTCCCGAGCCTACACTCTAACCCTGGCTCTTTCACGGTGTCGTTTTGCAATGATAACACAGTTCAGCCCATTTTTCGCCATTGCCTCAGTAAATGTGCCTGGAATTGTTCCATTGTGTGTTTCTGGGCCCGGTTCTTTACTCAGGCTGTTCATACCGTGCGAGCAGTCTGAGCTGCCCTGTATCTGGAAGGGGAGACCCGAGCTGATCCTCTCTAAAGGAGGTGATCAGTGTGTGTTCCTTTCCCTGTGTTTTATCGTGTAATTAAAGGCTGTCGAGGGTGTTTCAAAAGCTCCTGATGGTACTGTTGAAAAATCCTGAAATGTGAGAGCGGTTTGCTGTTTCCTGGTTATGGATTGGGCTGGAGAGCAGGTTGTGACATGAAGCAACGTCTGCGGGGAGGAACTCTGTGTGCGCTGTACTATCCCACTCCAGAGACTTGAACACAAAATCTAGGCTGACACTCCCAGTGCAGTGCTGAGGGAGTGCTGCTCTGTCGGAGGTGCCGTCTTTCGGATGAGACGTTAAACCGAGGCCCCGTCTGCCCTCTCAGGTGGACGTAAAAGATCACACGGCACTATTTCGAAGAAGAGTAGGGGAGTTATCCCCGGAGTCCTGCCCAATATTTATCCCTCAATCAACATCACCAAAAAACAGATTATCTGGTCATTATCACATTGCTGTTTGTGGGATCTTGCTGTGTGCAAATTGGCAGCCACATTTGCCTACACAATAGTGACTACACTTCAAAAGTAATTCATTGGCTGTGAAGCGCGTTGGGACATCCTGAGGATGTGAAAGGTGTTTCATATTTGAGTTGTTTTCTTTTCTTGCCCTTCTTTAAAAGGCTTCTCAAAACGGATCTCTCCAACCGTGTCTTTTGTCACTTCCCGAATGTTGCTTACTTCTTGTGTCCACTGATTCCCCAAAAGCTGCTGCGTGGGAGGGAGATGGACTGTGTGTGATTTTTATCATACTGACATCACACACAAGTGATTATGCATTTTATAGAAAGAGTACTGAAGGAGGCTATTCAGCCCACCGTGCCTGTGCTGGCTTTTTAGTAGATTTATCTAATTAGTTCCACTCCCCACTCTGCTCGTTCCCTGTAGCCCTGCAAATGTTTCCCCTTCAAGCATTTATCCAATTCCCCTTTTTTGGAAGGTTGCTGATGTCGTTGTATTACAGATTTATAAACTAATGGAGGGTGCATGGTTTGTCAAACATTTTATTCTCCGTGAAATGCAGTGGCCTTTTAAACCTGGAACTGATTTCCTCCACCGCCCAGTTCTGGCTCCCTGCAGAGCAGCTTGAGTGACCAGTTTGATCAGTGACTTGGTGTGTTCACCATGAATGGGAACTCCTCCCATCTAACCCTAGCCTTGGGAGAAAGGGTGGAGTGCACCCTGCGCATTGAACTGGCCCTCTATACAGCTGACTTGCTGTGCAGTTTAAATATAAAGCAGATGTCTGCAGTTACTGATGTATCTCGGTCATCATTTGTTCCTCTTTTTATGCTTTAAAAAATGAGCCTTTCAGGCAGACATTTTGTGTAGAATTCTCACCAGTGAAGAATGAGTCTCTCTGGAGACGGGCTGTGAGCAGCACTTCCAGTCCATGATATCACTGGGCAGGGCGTGGCTCTTAGTGTCTGCTCACAGGCTGCTGGGTTTGTGAAACAAGTTCTCACTATGTTTGTAATGATTGTGCTCCTGAACAACAAGGAGATTTCAGCAGGTACTCGAACAAACCCCTGGGCTGGTTCCTTCACAGTGAACCGTCCTCAAACATGGCATCCTACAAATTCTCGCAAGCGAGCAACACCAGTCTACACGCCACAGATGTGCAATGTTACAACTTGCGACCTGCTGCTAGACTTTAGCATTCACATGGTGGCTATTGGCAGGGGGAGAGGAAGGAGAGAGAATCGGACTGGGAGCCATGACTGGATCTTCAATATTGTTTTAATGAGGAGGCAAACTGAAAGAAAGACTTGGATTTCTACAGTGCCTTTCACAACCACCGGACGTCTCAAAGCCCTTTACAGCCAATGAAGTACTTTTGACGTGTAGTCACTGTTGTAATGTAGGAAACGTGGCAGCCAATTTGCACACAGCAAGCTCCCATAAACAGCAATGTGATAATGACTGGAAAATCTGTTTTTTGTTATGTTGATTGAGGGAGTAATATTGGCCCCAGGACACCGGGGAGAACTCCTCTGCTGCTCTTCGAAATAGCCCCATGGGATCTTTTACGTCCACTTGAGAGAGCAGACGGGGCCTCGGTTTAACGTCTCATCCGAAAGAGCTATAAATAATTGGTGTGTCTCTCCAGCCTCCCTTGGGTGGTTACTCTTGCCCGCGACCTGGCGTGTGCTCTATTGGTGGAGAGATGGAGGAATGAATGCCGTTATGAAGTGTTGGGTGTTCTCCAAGCTGCCGGGTTACCCAGTTTTTTATCCATTTGTACACTGAGCTTTGCCTGTGGTTTCAGACAGCTGCTTAATGCTTCGCTGTGGGTGTCAGATTGAGCTGTGGAGTCTCAATCCTGCTCCTAATTTACTCTGGAACCCCACCCCAAAAGTGCCAAATTATTCCATCTGTCAGGGCTGGGGTGTGAAAATGTCACTCTGCATCTGTACTGGGGCCTCCGCTTTTCAGCATGTATATCAGTGACTTGGATGAAGGAATCGAGAGTTGCATATCCAGGTTTACAGTTGACACTAAATTATAGGCGGCACAGTAAGTCGTGTAGATGGGAGCAGGAAGTTACAAAGGGACACAGACAGATTAACTGAGTGGGCACAACTGTGGCATGGAGTTCAATGTGGGGAAATGTGAGAAAGAAGACGACTTGGATTTCTATAGCACCTTTCACGACCACCGGACATCTCCAAGCACTTTACAGTCAATGACGTACTTTTGAAGTGGAGTCACTGTTGTAAAGGGCATCCACTTTGGATCCGAGAAAGACAAATTGAAATATTTTCTTAATGGTGAGAGACTATTAGTTGTGGAAGAGCAAAGGGATTCGGGTGTCCGTGTACACCAATCTAGTGCCCAACAAAAATCTATCGACTCGGTCTTGAAAGCTCCAATTGTCCCCCAGCATCCGCTCTCTGTGGGAGAGTTCCAGATTTCCACCACCCTTTGTGTGGAAAAAGAACTTCCTGATTTCACTGGTGAATTAGTTCCTGTATACAAGCACCTGGCTTTCTGTGGCAGCTGGGAATTCGGAGGTGTCCGGGCAGGGCCAGGAGCATAGTGAGAAGCTTCATAGGTTGAACCTGGTAGTGCAGCTGGCGGGAGGGGTCTCCCTTGTGGCCTGTGAGGGTTTTACAGCAGTGATGGGCTGTCTTTTCTCTCGGGGTGTGAGCTGTAAGTGCCACATGCACTGAGGCATGGCGAGGTCTGTGCGTTTAAATATGTGCAAGTTTGATCAGCTGAGACGCAGGATTGTTGCTGGGATTTCACCGAAGTGTAAAAGGGGAAATTTGTCAAATTACCATACTGTGTCTAAATGAATCTCACACGGAACCCGTGCAGTACGATTAATTTTATCTTTCCAAATTTAAAGGAGAAAAAAATTAATAGATTGCTCTTTGAAAGAGCCGGCGCAGACTCGGTGGGCCGAATGGCCTCCGTCTGTGCTGTACTATTCTGAGAGACTTGGTTCGTAGCGTGAGTATTTTGCGTTGTGTATGTCGGTCACAGCCCGTGGGGACAGTTTGATGAATGAAGAGTTTCTGGCAGCTTTGAGCTGTGTGTTGGTGGATCTCCTGCGGAGCTGCTCAGCGCAAAATCGGATGTTGCGCTGTCTGGAAAGCCAGAAGTATTGCAGGACAGGAAAATGAGCCGTGTATTATTCTGCTCAGGTGAAACTCTGTCCTTTTATTCTGTAAGCAGCTTCAGGTCAATCCGAGTTTAATTGTCGGATTGGAAAATGCTTGTAGGTTTGAGGCTGCGGGTCACGACCGTGCAGTATTAAATGGCAGTCTTTCATTTTCAAACGATTGTTTTGCATTGTTTCTATGCGTCTGCAGTAAGTGATGGACAGAACGTGCTCCTGAGGCCCAGGTTTTATCTGGTGCTTATGTTTTTCTGGTAGTACAGTGTTACCAATGGGTTGAATGAGCCTGGTGAGAGAATCAGCCATATTTGCCATATTGGAGGATTATTCATTTGTTTGCCAAACATCCTTTTATCTTTCTCTTTTAAGAACACCCAACTGTTTCTCTTCCAGATGGCGCAGTGTGTGACCAAAGTGCAGTTGACCATCTCCTGTGAGAATTTGATGGACAAAGATGTCGGCTCGCTGTCTGACCCGCTGTGCATCTTACTTCAAAACACTGGAGCTGACGACCAATGGATGGAGGTAATATTGTTGTAAAGGAGCCTTCGGGTGTGTTGAATCACTTCAACAAATTGTGTGCTTTTGCTGTGTGAGATTCCATTGCACTAAAACCAGTTGTCTGGCTGATGAATTTTCCTGTAATCACTAACAACAACAACTTGCATTTATACAGTGCCTTTAACGTAGTAAAACGTCCCAAGGCGCTTCACAGGAGCGATTATCAAATGAAATTTGACACCGAGCCACTTAAGGGAGATATTGGGGCAGGTGAGCAAAAGATTGGTCAAAGAGGTAGGTTTTAAGGAGCATCTTAAAGGAGGAAAGAGAGGTGAGAGGTTTAGGGAGGGAACTCCAGAGCTTAGGGCCCAGGTAGCTGGAAGCATGGTCGCCAATGGTGGAGCGATGAAAATCGGGGATGCTCAAGAGGCCAGAATTGGAGGAGCGCAGAGATCTCGGAGAGTTGTGGGGCTGATCTTGGTCCCTTGGCTTGTGGGCTTTGGCATTTTGCTTAGGTTTCTCAATACAAAGGATTGTTAGTAAATAAATACTAAATAAATGCAGTTAATAAAGCATATGGGATCCTGGGCTTTTATAAATAGGCATAGAGTACAAAAGCCAGGAAGTTATGCTAAACTTTTATAAAACACTAGTTCGGCCCCAGCTGGAGTATTGTGTCCAATTCTAGTCACCACACTTTAGGAAGGACATGAAGGCTTTGGAGAGGGTGCAGAACAGATTTACTAGAATGGTTCCAGGGATGAGGGATTACAGTTACGTGGATAGACTGGAGAAGCTGGGGTTGTTCACCTTGGAGCAGAGAAGGCTAAGAGGAGATTTGATAGAGGTGTTCAAAATCATGAAGGGTTTAGACAGAGTAAATAAAGAGAAACTGTTTCCAATGGCTGAAGGGTCGATAACCAGAGGGCACAGATTTAAGGTGATTAGCAAAAGAACCAGGGGTGACATGAGAGAACTTTTTTACACAACGATAGGGTGATGGAGACAGATTCAATAGTAGCCTTCAAAAGGGAATTGGATAAATACTTGAAGGAGAAAAAAATTGGAGGGTTATGAGGAAAGAGCGGGGGAGTGGGACTAACTGGATTGCCCATCGAAAGAGCCTGCGCAGACTCGATGGGCCGAATGGCCTCCTGTGCTGTACTATTCTATGATTGAGGGAGGACATGATACAGATTTTAAAATGGCGTACATTTTATATAGATGTAAGCGGGGTACTTGACGAACTGTGAGCAGAAATCCAGAAGAAAGCAGTCTCTTTAGGGGAAGCTCACCCTCACAGAGTAGTGGTGGTGTGGAATAACTCGGTCACAAAGGAGCTGGATAAATATCTGGCTGGGAGTGGGATCCGATCGATAGAGAGATGACCAAGAGCTGGAAAGTGGGATTAGGCTGGATAGCTCTTTTTTGGCCGGCACAGACACGATGGCTCGAATGGCCTCCTTCTGTGCCATAAATTTCTATGATTCTATGAAACAAGCCTGCTGCGTGTTTGCATATGAATAATGCCTTTGAAGTGACCGTGTTCTCCGCAGCTTTGGTGAAAGCAGTCTAACAGCAACCAAAAGCTGATCAATTGCATCTCGTATAAAAATTCCTTGGATTTTCTGGTGATTGGAATTGTGACTGAGCTCCTGTTTGTCACGGTGATCACCGTTAACCATCACGCTAGTCTCTGCCAGTCGCACCAGTGTCATTGAGATGGTTGTAGTTTGCCAAGGTGACCGATTTGATGGTCATGAAGTGGCCTAGGTGGGGAAAGAAAGACTTGCATTTATACAGCACCTTTCAAACCTTCAGGACATCTAAAGTACTTTACAGCCAATGAAGTACTTTTTGAAGTGTAGTCACTGTTGTAATGTAGGAAATGCAGCAGCCAATTTGCGCAAAGCAAGCTCCCACAAACAGCAATGAAATAAATCACCAGATAATTGTTTTTTTAGATATTGGTTGAAGGTTAAATATTGGCCAGGACACCGGAGAGTACTCCCCTGCTCTTCCAATAGTGCCATGGGCTATTTAAAATCCACCTGAGGGTAGACGGGGTCTCGGTTTAAGCACCTCTGACAGTGCTGCACTCCCTCGGTGTCGCACTGGAGTGTCGGTCTAGATTTTGTGCACAAATCTCTGGCGTGGGGCTCGAACCCACATCTGTCTCGGAGGTGAGAGTGCTACCCGTTGAGCCACGGCTGACACCCAATGAACTGCATTTTAATATCTGGGCCTGAACAGATTTGCTATTCTGTGCGCAGTGACCAATTGAGCTTGACGTTGGAAAACTCTTGACTCCCTTTGGTCTCCTCCCAACAGCTGGACCGAACAGAGAGGGTAAAAAACTGCCAGAAACCCGAATTTGCCAAGAAGCTGGAAGTAGACTATTACTTTGAGCGCGTGCAGAAACTGAAGTTTGGCATTTACGATATCGACAATAAATCCACAGCCCTGAATGATGACGACTACCTGGGAGGAGTGGAGTGCACCATGGGGCAGGTGAGCTGCTTTGTGTGTTGGGCTCATTTAGCCGCGGGCTGTTACTGACGCTGCGCTTTGCCTTTTCTCTCCTCGCTCCCCCCCCCCCACCCGTATGAGGAAGCTCCCAGCGGGATATTGGTCAGGTGTTAGGGTGGCCGTCACTGTCGGGCGGGGAGTTGGCGGCTGGAACGTGAGGAGCACCTGCTTTCATTTCCCTTTTGCTTTTTCTCTCTCTCTCTTTAATCGTTGTTCTCGCACTGACCTCTGAGTCTCCTGCTGCTGCTGAAGGTGGAGAGTTTGATTCGAATGCTGTAAGCTTCCATCACTCTGCTGTTCTAATGGGGCCAGCACTGCTCAGGAAGGCTGAAAGGGCAAGTTATTATATCGCCCGATGATGCCAGGAATAGCAGACTGTAATTATGAAGAAAAAGACTCGAGGTACTGGGACTATTCCCACTCGAACAGAGATGGCCAAGAGGAGATTTAATGGAGGATTTTAACTCCAGAGGTTTGATGGTGAATAGGGAAAGATAAGTTACTCTGGTTGGGGAGTCAGGAAAGAGGGGCGATCAATTTAAAATTATAATTAAGTGCACGAGGAGCGTGGTTAGGAGAAATGTCTTTACACAGAGCGGTGTTGGAGCACGGAGTGCTTTGACACGGAGTGGGTAAATATTTGAAGGTAAGGAAAATACAGGGCTGTGGGGACAGAGCGGAGCAGTGGGATTAGTTTGGGATTGATACAGGGCTATGGGGAGAGAGCGGGGCAGTGGGATTAGTTTGGGATTGACACAGGGCTATGGGGAGACCGGGGCAGTGGGATTAGTTTGGGATTGATACAGGGCTATGGGGAGAGAGCGGGGCAGTGGGATTAGTTTGGAATTGACACAGGGCTATGGGGAGACCGGGGCAGTGGGATTAGTTTGGGATTGATGCAGGGCTATGGGGAGAGAGCGGGGCAGTGGGATTAGTTTGGGATTGATACAGGGCAATGGGGAGAGAGCGGGGCAGTGGGATTAGTTTGGGATTGATACAGGGCTATGGAGAGAGTGGGGCAGTGGGATTAGTTTGGGATTGATACAGGGCTATGGGGAGACCGGGGCAGTGGAATTAGTTTGGGATTGACACACGGCTATGGGGAGAGCGGGGCAGTGGGATTAGTTTGGGATTGATACAGGGCTATGGGGAGACCGGGGCAGTGGGATTAGTTTGGGATTGATACAGGGCTATGGGGAGACCGGGGCAGTGGAATTAGTTTGGGATTGATACAGGGCTATGGGGAGAGAGCGGGGCAGTGAGATTAGTTTGGGATTGATACAGGGCTATGGGGAGAGAGCGGGGCAGTGGGATTAGTTTGGGATTGATACAGGGCTATGGGGAGAGAGCGGGGCAGTGGGATTAGTTTGGGATTGATACAGGGCTATGGGGAGAGAGCGGGGCAGTGGGATTAGTTTGGGATTGATACAGGGCTATGGGAGAGAGCGGGGCAGTGGGATTAGTTTGGGATTGATACAGGGCTATGGGGAGAGAGCAGGGCAGTGGGATTAGTTTGGGATTGATACAGGGAAGTGGGGAGAGAGCGGGGCAGTGGGATTAGTTTGGGATTGATACAGGGCTATGGGGAGAGAGCGGGGCAGTGGGATTAGTTTGGGATTGATACAGGGCTATGGGGAGAGAGCGGGGCAGTGGGATTAGTTTGGGATTGATACAGGGCTATGGGGAGAGAGCAGGGCAGTGGGATTAGTTTGGGATTGATACAGGGAAGTGGGGAGAGAGTGGAGCAGTGGGATTAGTTTGGGATTGATACAGGGCAGTGGGGAGAGAGCAGGGCAGTGGGATTAGTTTGGGATTGATACATCATTCACTGACTCTCCCTGTTTTTTCCAGATCGTCTCGAGTAAGACGTTCACTCGACCCCTGCAGTTGAAGAAGGGGAAGTTGGCTGGAAAGGGGAACATCACTGTGAGTAAAATCCCCCCGGCTCTACTCACACGCGCCCCCCCCCCCCCCCCCTCGCTCTCCTTGCGTGCCCTCTCCTCGCGCCCCCTTCTTCATGACGCTGGATAAACATTCAATCTTGCGCAATCTTATCAATTGTTTATAGTTCCATTTGTAGTAACTGCAGTGGCTGCATGAGCCAGTTTTTAAGGGATTGCATGGTGTGTTGTGTTATCACCACTGGAATCTGGTTTGACTCCAGCTTAAATTTAAGAGTGAAAGTTCACTCATGAGGCTGTAAATTCCTGAAATCTAATTCCTAAAAGGGCATGAGCCCACAACACAAAACTGAACAGGCAATCCGAGGCGTTAGAAGGGCAGATGATGTGGGAAATGACAGTCGTACAGCAGTAGATAATCTTGAGGTTCGGTGAGGCACATTTTTTGGGACATTATAGAGGGAGCTTTTCTCTCTATCTAACCCGTGCTGTACCTGCCCTGGGAGTGTTTGATGGGACAGTGTAGAGGGAGCTTTACTCTATATCTAACCCGTGCTGTACCTGCCCTGGGAGTGTTTGATGGGACAGTGTAGAGGGAGCTTTACTCTGTATCTAACCCGTGCTGTACCTGCCCTGGGAGTCTTTGATGGGACAGTGTAGAGGGAGCTTTACTCTGTATCTAACCTGTGCTGTACCTGCCCTGGGAGTGTTTGATGGGACAGTGTAGAGGGAGCTTTACTCTGTATCTAACCCGTGCTGTACCTACCCTGGGAATGTTTGATGGGACAGTGTAGAGGGAGCTTTACTCTGTATCTCACCCCGTGCTGTACCTGCTCTGGGAGTGTTTGATGGGACAGTGTAGAAGGAGCTTTACTCTATATCTAACCCGTGCTGTACCTGCCCTGGGAGTCTTTGATGGGACAGTGTAGAGGGAGCTTTACTCTGTATCTAACCCGTGCTGTATCTGCCCTGGGAGTGTTTGATGGGACAGTGTGGAGGGAGCTTTACTCTGTACCTGCCCTGGGAGTGCTTGGTGCTGACACTGGATGCTCTGATGAAAGCTGCACCAGGACATTGTGTGAAGTCCTATTGAGTATTTGAGATTCAAATTCTGACTTGAGCCTTTTGATTCCTGTGCTCAGGTTATAGCTGAGGAGTTGCGGGATAAACGGGCAGCAGTTCTGCAACTGGAGGCAAGAAACCTGGACAACAAGGTATGGAGCAATGGAATTCCGGGTTTTGGGTTGCCGTTCACCCTTCACTTCGCAGATGGAGCCACTATGAGGAGATGGGTTTAAAAAATGGTTCTACGTAATGCGAAGTGTGATTGTAGTCAGAGGCTGTGGTCAGTGTGTGTCCCGAGAGCAAGGAACACACAATGGGAGTTGTGTACAGATGTTTTCACACTTTCCTGGTGGGCCAGATGGATGGCAGTGGTCTTCTTCCAGTCCTATTCCCAGAGGTGATGCAGGGACATGTGTTGGTCCAGCGGATCACAGATTGATGGCACTGAGCGTAAGCCCCAGCCCGAGCGATGGATCCCCCAGATAACAACGTACGAATTAGGAGCTGGAGTCGGCCATTTGGCCTTTCGAGCCTGCAACAAGATCATGGCTGATCTTCTACCTCAACTCCACCTTCCCGCACTATCCCCATATCCCTTGATTCCCTTTGTTCCCAAAACTTTGACATCTGTCTTGAATATACTCAATGACTGAGCATCCACAGCTCTCTGGAATAAAGAATTCCAAAGATTCACCACCCTCTGAGTGAAGAAATTTCTCCTCATCTCAGTCCTAAATGGCCTACCCCTTATTCTGAGACTGTGACCCCTGTGTTCTAGATTCCCCAGCCAGAGGAAACATTTTCTCAGTATTAACCCGGTCAAGCTGCTTAAGAATTTTATATGATAGCAAAATACTGCGGATGCTGGAAAATTGAAACAACAACAACAGAAAATGCTGGAAAAACTCAGCAGGCCAGGCAACATCCGTGGAGAGAGAAACAGAATTAACGTTTCAGGTCGAAACCCTTCGTCAGAACTGAGAAAAGAGCAGGAAATGAACAGATAGAAATGCAAGGGGGAGGCTGGGGGGATCACTATGGTAAGTAGAGACATTAAGAGATGCTCAAGGCAAGACGAGATGGTAATGGGACTGGTTAAGAAACAAAAGGTGAAGTGTGAAATGCTGGCAGAATGAGAGACAGCTGCCGTAGGGGGAGAGAGAAAAAAAAAAGGAAAAAGGCACGAACCAAAAGGGTGGGTAAAATGTGTATATATGTGGTAGGGGCCGAGGTTATGATCTGAAATTGTTGAACTCGATGTTAAGTCCGGAAGGCTGTAAAGTGCCTAAACAAAAGATGAGGTGCTGTTCCTCGAGCTTACGCTGAGCTTCCATGGAACGAGGCCGAGGACGGTGAGGTCTGAGTGGGCGTGGAGAGGTGAATTAAAATGACAAGCGACCGGAAGCTCGGGGTCCCCCTTACGGACTGAACGGAGGTGTTCCGCAAAGCGGTCACCCAATCTGTGTTTGGTCTCCCCAGTGTAGAGGAGACCGCATCGTGAGCAGCGAATACAGTATACTAAATTGCAAGAAGTACAAGTAAATCGCTGCTTCACCTGGAAGGGGTGTTTGGGGCCCTGGAGAGTGGGAAGGGGGGAGGTATAAGGGCAGGTGTTGCATCTCCTGCGCTTGCACGGGAAGGTGCCGGGTGAGGGGGAAGGAGTGCTGGGGGTGATAGAGGAGTGGACCAGGGTGTCTCGGAGGGAGCGGTCCCTACGGAATGCTGAAAGGGGAGGTGAGGGGAAGATACGTTTGGTGGTGGGATCACGTTGGAGGTGGCGGAAATTCTGCCAGCATTTCACATTCACCTTTTGTTTCTTAACCTGTCCCATTACCATCTCGTCTTGCCTTGAGCATCTCTTAATGTCTCTACTTACCATAGTTATTCCTCCCCCCAGCCTCCCCCTTGCATTTTTATCTGTTTCATTTCCTGCTCTTTTCTCAGTTCTGACGAAGGGTTTCGACCTGAAACGTTAACGGATGTTGCCTGGCCTGCTGAGTTTTTCCAGCGTTTTCTGTTGTTTTAAGAATTTTATATGTTTCATTGAGATCACCTCTCCGTCATCTAAACTCTGGGGCATATAGGCCTAGTCTACTCAATCTCTCCTCATAGGGCAATCCCCTCATCCCAGGAACCAGTCTAGTGAACCTTTGTTGCACTCCCTCTGGCAAGTATGTCTTTCCTTAGATAAGGAGACCAGAACTGTACACCGTACTCCAGGTGTGGCTTCACCAATGCCCTGTATAATTGTAGTAAAACTTCTTTACTCTTGTACTCTAATCCCTTTGTAACAAAAGCTAACATACCATTTGCTTTCCTAATTGCTTGATATACCTGCATGTTAACTTTCTGTGATTTATGTACAAGGACACCATGGTCCCTCTGAATGCAAACATTTCACAGTCTCTCACCATTCAAAAAGTATCCTGCTTTTTAGTTTTTCCTACCAAAGTGGATAACTTCACACTTCCCCACATTGTATTCCATTTGTCATGTTCTTGCCCTCAGTCAACCTGTCTATATCTCTCTGCAGCCTCTTTGCGTCCTCACAGCTTACTTTCCCACCTAACTTTGTATCATCAGCAAACTTGGATACGTTACACTCAGTCCCTTCATCTAAGTCATTAATATAGATTGTAAATAGCTGAGGCCCAAGCACTGATCCTTGCGGTACCCCGCTAGTTACATCCTGCCAACCTGAAAAAGTCCTGTTTATTCCTACTCTCTGTTTTCTGTCCGTTAACCAATCCTCAATCCATGCTAATATATTACCCCAATCCCATGAGTCCTAATTTTGTGTAATAACCTCTTGTGTGGCACCTTATTGAATGCTTTTTGAAAATCCAAATACACTACCTCCACTGGTTCCCCCTTATCCATCCTACTAGTTACATCTTCAAAAACTCTACAACAGATTTGTCAAACATGATCTTCCTTTCATAAAACCATGCTGACTCTGCCTAATCATATTACGATTTTCTAAGTGCCCTTAAACCACGTCCCTAATAATAGATTCTAGCATTTTCCCTACTACTGATGTCAGGCTAATTGGCCTATAGTTCCCTGTTTTTTCTCTTCCTCCTTTCTTAAATAGTAGGGTTATGTTTCCTACCTTCCAATCCTTGGGGACTGTTCTGGAATCTTGGGAATTCTGGAAAATTAATACCAGCGCATCCACTATCTCTGCAGCTACCTCTTTTAAAACCCTAGGATGCAGGTCGTCCGGTCCAGGGGATTTGTCGCCACTTAGCCCCATTAACTTCTCCAGTACTATGTCTTTACTTATACTGATTTATTTAATTTCCTCATTCTCTCTAGACCCTTGGTTCCCCATTATTTCCGGAATGTTTTGTGTGTTTTACCGTGAAAACAGATACAAAGTATTTGTTTAATGTCTCTGCCATTTCCTTATTGCCTATTATAATTTCTCCTGTCTCTGCCTCTAATGGGCCCACATTTACTTTCGCTAATTTCTTCCTATTTACATACCTATAGAAATATTTGCAATCTGTTTTTATGTCTCTTGCTAATTTACTCTTTTTTTTCTCTTTCCTTATCAATTACTTACAGGGCTTGACAGGGTAAATGTAGGGAGGATGTTTATATGAACATACGAATTAGGAGCAGGAATAGGCCACTCGGCCCTTCGAGCCTGCGCCGCCATTCAATAAGATCATGGCTGATCTGATTACTCCACATTCCCGCCTACCCCCGATAGCTTTTCACCCCCTTGCTCACCAAGAATCTATCTACCTCTGCCTTAAAAATATTCAAAGACTCTGCTTCCACCGCCCTCTGAGGAAGAGAGTTCCAAAGACTCACGACCCTCTGTGAGAAAAAATTTCTCCTCATCTCTGTCTTAAATGGGCGACCCCTTATTTTTAAACAGTGACCCCTAGTTCTAGATTCTCCCACAAGAGGAAACATCCTCTCCACATCCACCCTGTTCAGACCCCTCAGGATCTTACATGTTTCAATCAAGTCATCTCTTATTCTTCTAAACTCCAGCGGATACAAGCCTAGCCTGTCCAACCTTTCCTCATAAGACAACCCGCCCATTCCAGGTATTAGTCTAGTAAACCTTCTCTGAACTGCTTCCAACGCATTTACATCCTTCCTTAAATAAGGGGACCAATACTGTACACAGTACTCCAGATGTGGTCTCACCAATGCCCTGTATAACTGAAGCATAACCTCCCTACTTTTGTATTCAATTTCCCTCGCAATAAACGATAACATTCTATTAGCTTTCCTAATTACTTGCTGTACCTGCATACTAACCTTTTGTGATTCATGCACTAGGACACCCAGATCCCTCTGCATCTCAGAGCTCTGCAATCTCTCACCATTTAGATAATATGCTTTTTTTATTCTTCCTGCCAAAATGGGAGTCTAGAACCAGGGGTCACAGTCTCAGGATAAGGGGTCAGCCATTTAGGACTGAGATGAGAAATTTCTTCACTCAGAGGGTGGTGAATCTTTGGAATTCTCTACCTCAGAGGGCTGTGGAGGCTCAGTCGTTGAGTATATTCAAGACAGAGATCAATAGATTTTTGGATATTAAGGGAGTCAAGGGACATGGGGATAGTGCAGGAAAGTGGAGTTGAGGTTGAAGATCAGCCATGATCATATTGAATGGCGGAGCAGGCTCGAGGGCCAAATGGCCGACTCCTGCTCCTACTTCTTATTTTCTTATGTTCTTGGTCCTTCTTGGCTGAATTCTAAAATCCTCCCAATACTCAGGCTTACTACTTTTTTTGGCAACATTATAAGCCTCTTCCTTTGATCTAATACTGTCTTTAACTTCTCTTGTTAGCCACAGTTAGACCACTTTTCCTGTGGGATTTTTGTGCTTTAAAGGAATGTATATTTGCTGTAAATTATGTATTAATTATTTAAATGCTAGCCATTGCTTGTCTACCGTCCTATTAATGTAGTTTCCCAATCTACCTTGGCCAACTCGCCCCTCATACCTATTCAGTTTGCTTTGTTTTCTCCCCTTTCTGAATCCACCTGCTCTCGCCCTGCAGTTGTGTTGTCACGGGCTTCTCTCAGTACCACCTGCGTCTTGGCATCAGGGATCGCCAGGCATGACCCTCCCTTTCAGTTTTCTGGTATTACCAGCGACGCCCACATCCTGAGAATGAGTGCAGCTCCTATTTGAAACGAGGCTTTAGAGGCAGACACTGACCTTTTACTTTAAATCGAGCCCGAAAGTGATGGGGCTGAAGCCTACTCTCTCCACTGGTTGTAAGGCTCCTAGTTGAGGTTATTTTGAGCACTCTTAATCCAGTTCCTTGTGGCTATGGACCCACAGCAGAAAACTATCCCCGGTTCTGCACTAAATGGGTACGTTTTGCTCAGAGAGGACGCTGGTGCATTAGTGGGTGACTGATGTCTGAGAATGTGATTAAAGCACATGGTTGGAGCAGTGAAGAGGGCAGAGTCTCGGTACCGTGCCTAACCCATGCTGTACCTGACCCCCGAGACTCCTCAATGCAAACCCTGAGTGCCTGAATGGAAAGGGTCCTTTCCCCAGCACCCACATTCTCATCTTAATGAGCCCAAAAAAACCCGAATCCATTTCATTTAGCATCGCTGGGAAGGTTTGAACATGTCCGCTGTTTTACATATTTTTTTGTGTGTGGTTAACGTGATTTTCTTTTTGTCTTTTAAAAGGATTTTATGGGGAAATCTGATCCTTTTCTGGAGCTGTACAGGCAAGGAGATGGTGACAAATGGCAGCTAGCCTACCGGTCAGAGGTAAAGGCCTTCTAACATAACCTGGAACATTCCCCATTTAGCATAGAACCTACAGTACAGAATGAGGCCATTTGGCCCATTGTGCCTGTGCCGGCTCTTTGAAAGAGCTCTCCAATTAATCCCCTGCTCTTCCCCATAGCCCTGCAAATGTTTCCTTTTCAAGTATTTATTGCAACAAAATGTGTAAATATGTCGTAAAAGGTGGCTTTTACATTAATACTGAAGAGACACCAGGTGAATAGTGGAGGAACATCCTGTCTGGCAGAACCAGAGTATAGCAGGTAACGGTGCAATTTTATTTTCTCTGTGTGGGTTCACTTCCTGTTTTCGACAAACTCGTTTAAACCGCAGAGAAACTGATGCAAATAGGTTTTTTTGTCACTCTTCGAGGTGAGAGAGACACAGCTGGGGTGAACACTCTGCAGTTTGGGCAGATATGAGAGTGGATTCGGGTTACGGTCAGGAGTACCATGTCCATGTTCTGCCAGTTACTCAAAGGTCAGGTCCAGGGTGCTCCCAACCATCCCTGCTAATAGTTACACAGAATGAACAGGCCATTCGGCCCAACTGGTCCATGCCGGTGTTTATGCTCCACAAGAGCCTCCTCCCACCCCTCTTCACCTCACCCTATCATCATATCCTTCTATTCCTTTCTCCCTCATGTGTTTATCTAGCCTCCCCTTAAATGTATCCGTGCTATTCGCCTCAACCACTCCCTGTGGTAGCGAGTTCCACATTCTCACCACTCTCTGGGTAAAGAAGTTTCTCTTAAATTCCCTATTGGATTTATTAGCGACTATTTTATATTTATGGCCCCTAGCTTTGGTCGTCTCCACAATTGGAAATATCTTCTCTACGTCTACCCTATTGAACCCCTTCATAATTTTAAAGACCTCTATCAGGTCACCCCTCAGCTGTCTCTTTGCTAGAGAAAAGAGCCCCAGCCTGTTCAATGCTTTCTGATAATTATAACCTCTCATTTCTGGTATCGTCCTGTGAATCTCTCTTTGTATCTTCTCCAGTGCCTTGATATACTAAAGTTGAGTTTATGTTGCGTCTCGCTGTGCTGCAGTTGGTTTGACGGATTATGTGGAGCCGAGTGGGAAGGATCCAGTTCCAGTGACTGCCCCCTGAGGCAGGTTGGCTGGGTGTTCAAGCATCAACAGCACCTGGAGTGCTCCAGGGCTTCCTGACTCATATCCAGACATGGGCCACAGCAAATAGCCAACAGGTCTGTTGCGTATCCTGTGGTAATCCTGTCTGGAATTCCTTACTGCACAGTGATTGCAGCAGGGGAATTTGAACAAATGCCACAACGAGATCAGAATGAGGGGGAGCTCTTTATCCCAGGACTGAATTTTTCCATGAGGTTTTGGCGGGATCATTTCACATCGTATCTGGAGTCTCTTTGGAACAAACTGGCTCCAAAATGCCATGCCTGGCGATGGGATATTGGAACAGCAACTTGCATTTATACAGCGCCTTTAACATAGTAAAATATCCCATGGCGCGTCACAGGAGCTTTAACAAACAAAATCTGGTATCGAGCCACATGAGATAATAGGACAGGTGACCAAAAGCTTGGTCAAAGAGGTAGGTTTTAAGGAGCATCTTAAGGGAGGAGAGAGAGGCGGAGAGGTTTAAGGAGGGAATTCCAGTGCTTAGGGCCCAGGCAGCTGAAGGCACAGCTGCCATTGGTGGAGCGATGGAAATCGGGGCTGCAGAAGAAGCCAGAATTGGAGGAGCACAGAAATCTCTGAGGGTTGTAGGGCTGGAGGAAGTTAGAGATAGGGAGGGGCGAGGCCATGGAGGATTGGAAAACTGCTGAAAATTTTTTAATTCTCAGGCATGGGGCAGACTCTTGATACCTGATACAGGATTCTGGCAGATCCCTGTGGATATGGGGTGATCGACAGCCAACTTGCCCCTGGGGACAGGGGATCGTTCCCGCTCTGCTCTGGATAGCCCAGTGGTAGATAGTCCTGAACGGGTAAGAAACAGGAGGTTTACCAGGGCGCTGTGTTGGTAAGCTGCATGGTGCTTTGTGGGAGAACCTTCACCACACGGACTGCAGCGGTTCAAGAAGGCGGCTCAACACCACCTTCTCGAGGGGCAACTAGGGATGGGCAATAAATGCCGGCCTTGCCAGCGAAGCCCACATCTCGAGAGTGAATAAAAAGACAAACTACAGAGCACCTGTGACCTCAACCGTGGCTCCATAGAGTTCCCTGAGCTTGGGTAAGTGGGGAGAGCGCACTGTATAGCGGACTCATCACTTGATGTGGACTGGATTGCTCACTAGGTCGGTGACTGAGGAGGATGATGGGGTTCACATCAGATCCCATCACTAACTCAAAGAAAAATCACAAAATGTCATCTTTCCCACCAACAAACTGGATTTCTTCATTTTAAGAGTGTGCAGAGGGGCTTGACCAGAATGGTACCAGGGTTAGGGACTTCAGTTAGGTGGAGAGACTGGAGAAGCTGGGATTGTTCTCCTTTGAGTAGAGAAGGTTAAGGGGAGATTTGATAGAGGTGTTCAAAATTATGAAGGGTTTTGACAGGGTGAATAAGGAGAAACTGTTTCCAGTGGCAGGAGGGTTGGTAACCAGAGGACACAGATTTAAAGTGATAAAGAACCAGAGGCGAGATGAGAGGTTTTTTTAACGCAGTGAGTTGTTGTGATCTGGAATGCTCTGCCTGAAAGGGCGGTGGAAACAGATTCAATAGTAACTTTCAAAAGGGAATTCAATAAATACTTGGAGAAATTTGCAGGGCTATGGGAAAAGAGCAGGGGAGTGGGACTAATTGGAGAGCTCTTTCAAAGAGCCGGCACGATGGGCCGAATGGCCTCCTCCTGTGCTGTATGATTCCACGAAAGCTACCTGTGACTCATTACAGTAAAGGATGTAAATTCTGGCTGTTGTGTTCTAACATTATTCTCTCCCTTTGTTGTTTCTTGGTTGCAGGTCATTAAGAACAACCTGAATCCGAACTGGAAGACTTTCTCCGTGTCCTTGCAGTCTCTGTGTAATGGAGATATGGAGAAGCCCATTAAGGTACAGGTTTTGAGTCTTTTTCTGTGCTGTCTACATTGCAGCTTTTAATCAGCTACAGGAGAGCGGTGGAGCGTTCCCTCGATTCCAGGACTTTGCCCTGTTTGTGAGCTGGTCTCTTGGGCAGTGCAGGAATTTAAATGGTGTGCATGCAATACCTCCACCAGGTGATGGTTAGGGAAGGGGTTGGAGGCAGGATAAAGTTCAGTTGAAGGAGCTGTATATGTTACAGAAGGATTTAATGTACTGCCTGGCTTATTCATTCAGATTTAAATGATGTGACTCTAAGCTGCCTCAGTTTGCCCCAGTTCCTTGGGCCCTTAGCTATTCCGTGCTCTGAACCATAGGAACAGGAGGAGGCTATTCAGCCCCTCGAGCCTGTTCCACCATTCAGAGAGATCATGGCTGATCTGTATCTTAACTCCATACTCCATCTACCCGCCTTGGCTCGCGTTACATATGCAAGAGAGTCGCGATTGGAAGATGTTCAGACTATTTGAAGCCCAGCTGGTTTGAATGCCTCCAGCTCACTCCCAGGTGTTGGGCGATATTTCCCATTGTAGCTGGTTTCTGACCACCACTGAGGTGTCACCCTGGGGTTCTGGGCTGTGAGATTTACCGTGTGTGTGAGCGGGACCTTGGAGTGGTGACGCTCTCCGCCTGGGTCCCCTGGAACGAACAGCCCTGCTTCCCAGGTGGCTGGGTTGGTTAGTGCACTGCCTGCTGTGATATTGAGGCTGGATTCTGCTCTGTGCTGGGGGGCAGTTAGTGGTGGTCAAATCGCTCTCAGTAACTCTGGGCAGGGGAGTGGGGAGAAGATCAGCCCTGCTGATCACTTACTCCAGTGACCCGTGCTGGAGAGTGCGTGTGTGTGGAGGTTGGATGCGGACAAGATCGTTCTCGGCTGTAATGCTCCCACAGTTGAATAACCTGCCAACCGTCACCATTTAGGCTCACGCCAGAAGGATGGCCACTTGGGTGATGACCCAGAGGACTGTCGGCACCTGTGGAACTGGAACCCCCCATTACCCCAGGCCAGTGGGGGCTTTAACCCAGGATGGGCGGGGGGGTCGTACACCAAGGTGGGCCGGGGGGCTTTACCCCTCCCCGTCGCGGGTCGGCACCTTCAGCTCTGGGGTCCTCTGGAGCATTTTCACTGCCGGCTCTTGGCTCCAGTTTCTGCGCTCACTCGGTGTTTGTTTGATATCAGGTGGCTTGTAACGATATGGATGAAAGCACGAGTTCCGACTTGATCGGGGAGTTCACTGTTCCCGCTAAGGAGCTGTTGGAAGCAAAGGACCAAGTGGTGAGCCCCTCTCTCTAACTCTTCCTATTGGCTGTCCTCTTCCCCTATAGGTCACCTGCTCTGACTATGATGGTGACGGCTCACATGATCTGATAGGACTTTTTGAAACTAACTTCTCTAAACTGCAGCAAGTGGAAGCTGGGACACCGGTGAGAATCCTCTTTATTTCTCTCTCGAACCTTTTCAGGTGAAGTGCTTTTTATCCAAAACCCTTCTTCCACAACACTGCAGACCCCATGAAACGCTGAAGTGTGGTTTGCAGTTATTGAAGAATTGTAAAATTAGGCGCTGCACTTCCTGTAAATGTATAATTATTTGTTGTATTATTCTTTTTCTGTCTTTCCTCTCTCGCGCTCTCCCGCGCGCTCGCTCTCCCTCTATCTTCCCTTACTCTGCTGGCTGTTATGATATTGTGTGAAAATGAGATTGTGTTCGCTGTTATAACAACAGAAAACGCTGGAAAAACTCAGCAGGCCAGGCAGCATCCGTGGAGAGAGAAAGAGAGTTAACGTTTCAGGTCGATGACCTTTCGACCTGAAACGTTAACTCTCTTTCTCTCTCCACGGATGCTGCCTGGCCTGCTGAGTTTTTCCAGCGTTTTCTGTTGTGTTCGCTGTTGGTGGGCACAGGCCCGCAGCACAGAACTGCCCAGTTTGGCACTGGGGTTGCGGGCAGTGGGTTTGTGGGTGATGGGGTTTAGGGTCTCCGTCAAAGAGGCACTATTGGGGAAACTGAGGAGGAAAACTAAGATCACACTGGGGCTGTCGGGGTAATATCTGGTTTTGTGAGCTTGGTTTTTAAGCCACATCGTTGCAGCAGAATAGATCCAGACCAGAAACAGGCCTTTCAATCCATCATACAGCACAGAAGGAGGCCATTCGGCCCATCGTGCCTGTGCCGGCTCTTTGAGAGCGCGATCCAATTAGTCCCACTCCCCCGCTCTTTCCCCATAGTCCTGCAAATTTTTCCTTTTTAACTATTTATCCAATTCCCTTTTAAGAGTTATTATTGAATCTGCTTCCACTGCCCTTTCAGTGTGTTTCAGTCTGTGTTTCTCCACATGAGGCTACATAGTCCAATCCTACTCTCCTGATTGCTGCTGACTTAATCTTCATTCAAGCAACTAATTCCCTTTTAAATGGATTTCTGGACACTGTTCGACAAGGGTTTGTGATGAGAGTATTCTACATTCTAACCACCATCTGTGGAAAAACCTTTTTTCTATCCTCCCCTTCAATTGTTTCTGTAGTTATAAATTTGTACCTTCTCACCAGCCAGTGGAAAAGACCTTTCACTCGTTACCGTATCATAATCTGTCCTAATCTTGAAGACCTGTACCCGGTGACCCCTGAACTTTCTCTGCTCGAGTGAAAAAGCCTGACCACCTCGAGTCTCTCCCATCACTGGAACCACCTCATCCCTGGTAACAATCTAGAGAATCTACGCTGCACTTTTTCCATTGATTTTATAGCCTTCCTATAATGGGATCCCCAGAAAAACTGTCCACAACACTCTATGGGCACCCTAACTCCGGGCGTGTATAAGTTCAACATTACCCTCCTTGCTTCTGTGTCTGTATCTCTGGAAGCAAAACCAAGGATTCCGTTTGCTTTTACGGTCGTATCTGCCTTTAATTACCCGTGTATCTACACGCCAAGGTCCCTCTGCTCCTCTATTCCTTGTAAAACTTTGAAGTTCTTTCTCTCCTCCGTCCCTTCCGCTCTGCTCCTTCTCCACCCCCTTTCCTTCCCCCAGTTGAATAGGGTGCAGCAGAGTGTACGATGCCAACACTAAATGGTGCATTGCCCAATGTTCCAGCACAAAAAATGTATTACTAAAGATAATTATGGATGGTACAGCTCTCCGCTCCTCCTCCACCGCCCCTTCCTATGTTCCGCTTCCTCTCTGTCTCTGGGTGTGGTCTCCTCTGCCTCTCGCTTTTATCATCGGCCAGCAATCGATGCGGTGCCGCTGGTTTGAGCCTTCTGTTGGTGTGGACTGCCCCATCGTGTGGCCAAGCCTAGGAGCTGCAGAAATCTAGCAGGGAAATACTGCGTCTTACACTGACACGCAATGGCTTCAAACATTTCCCTCGCATTAATTCAGTTTTCATCTGATTTCTTAATTGAGAGAGCAAGGTGAAGGGCCACCTAGCAGGGAAATGAGGAGGTATTGATCACCATATATATGGATCTTGTGTACAAGGTCTTAATGTCCCTGTTTTTGGGCTAAAATGAAGGATTATCTAATCAGATCTATCCTGCTGACCACCTCTGATTTAAAATCTGCAGCGACAGTGTGGAAGTCAGGGAAGTTGTAATTGAAATATCTCCGTGCCAAGCACCTTCCTGCTAACTCTTCCTGCTCCTCCATCGCTGTGAAAGTTCCCTTCTGATTGTGTCCCGCTGCTGATTTGATTTTTTTAAATTGGGAGAAAATCCAGGCAGGACAGATGCAGAGAGAGGAGATCCAGAATCAGGGGATGGGAGCGTTGCCATTGACGTATCGCAGCACGCGCAGAGCGGAGTGCTGATTGGCATAAAATGGGAAAGAGGGGAGGGAGGGTGCGAGGGGGAATATTTGTGCTCAGCAATTGCAAGAATTTGGGTGAACAGAAGCTTTGTAATGTTGGTGCTTGTCTCAGATGAGATTAATTCTGTTGGATGGAATTTGGCGGGGGTGGGGGGAAATCATATTGTACGCAAGCTCATACGGTGGGTAATAGCAAGCCAGAGCCTGTAGATTGTCGTTGGAAGGGAGACAAGAGAGTTCCACGGTTCTAATATCCTGGGTAAGAATGGGTGAGAGCCGTTGTGATTGGTCTTTAATTGAAGAGAGGTCAGTGTATTTGGAGCTTGGGCGGAAAGAGGGGAAAGTTCGGAGGGTATTGACTCAGTAGAGACGAGAAGGATTGCTGCAGAGGGAGAGATTGGAGCCTCGAGGTGGGCGAGGAATCAGACGGCAGGCTTTTAATGGTGTATCCGGTCCAGAGGGACAAGAGGTGATGGGAGAGGCACCCCAGATATGGGAGGGGGTTCAGGTCTGGAGTGAAGGGACAAGAGGTGATGGGAGAGGCACCCCAGATATGGGAGGGGGTTCAGGTCTGGAGTGAAGGATTTCAATATGTGGTAATGCTGAGTGCAGTTTCCCTGATCGGTGTTTTTTCTTCTGAAGATTGAGTTTGAATGCATTCACCCGGAGAAGAAAAAGAAGAAGAAAAGTTACAAGAACTCCGGCATTGTTCGGGTCAGATCTTGTAAGGTGCGTAAATCCTTAATTGAGTTACCTGGGAGAGCTCGGTCTGTGTGTGTGGAATAGTTCACTCCCTGTGGGTACCACCCCACTCCCTGGATTGTCTTATAAAGGGGTGATAATCCTAAGTGTCACAGAAACAGGAGGAGGCCATTCAGCCCCTCGAGCCCTTGCCATCATTCAGTTAGATCATGGCTGATCTGTACCTCAACTCCATTTACCCGCCTTTGCTCCATATCCTTTGAATACTCTTACCCAATAAAAATCTATCGATCTCAGTCTTGAAATTGACCCTCAGCATCCACAGCTTTTTGGGGGAGAGAGTTCCAGATTTCCACTACCCTTTGTGTGAAGTGCTTCTTCATTTCACCCCTGAACGGCCTCACTCTAATTTTAAGGTTATGTCCCCTTGTTCCGGATTCCCCCCACCAGAGGAAATAGTTTCTCTCTATCGAACCTACTGAATCCCTTTATCATCAGGCTGACCGTCACCAGTTGGTTTATTTTTACAGATAGAAACTGATTACTCGTTCCTGGATTACGTGATGGGAGGATGTCAGATCAATTTCACCGTAAGTAAATTTCAATGAATTATTTGAACAGTTTCATGAGCCCACCGGGAGAGGGTTGGGGGGACATGCGTTCCCCAGAATCTGTTGCTCTGCGTGCAGTTGTACGATGCCGCTCGAATATAACGCGTCACGGGTCGTAGAGGGTTTGAGACTGAAGACGGTTCCGGTTTTTGTCCACCCGCTGATGCCTTTCACATTCCAATATTTTAATTCTGTACGGGCCAGAGCAGAAATTGGAATCCTTAAAGGGGTGCAGGAGTGTAGTGGTTAAGCCATTAGTAATCCAGAGGCCTGGACTAATAATCCAGCGAGCATGTATTCAAATCTTCCCAGGGCAATTTGAGAAAATGAATTCAGTTGAAAAAAAATCTAGAAATAAAAAAATTTTATCAGTAGAAGTGACCATGAAGCTGTTGGATTGTCGTAAAAACCCACCTGGTTGACTAATGTTCTTTCGGGAAGGAAACCTGCCGTCCTTACCCGGTCTGGGCCTATATGTGACTCCAGTCCCACACCAACATGGTTGACTCTTAACTGCCCTCTGAAGTGGCTGAGCGAGACACTCAGTTGGCCCACCAGCACCTTCTCAGGGCAACTATTGATGGGCAATAACTGCCGGCCTCGGCAGCGACGCCCACACCCCAAGAATGAAATTTAAAGAAGTCAGTCACACTGGTTTAAAGGAGGGACAGAGGTTTTTGATATTGCAGCTCTTTGATTAGAAAGTGTTGACGTATATGACGTTGATAGAATACAGTGTATGTGGTACATGAGCACGTTTGAGCACTAGAGGGACCAGCTCAATGGCACCAGTGGCATTTTCATGTCCCAGATTTTCTTGCGTGTTTCTTGTGAAAAGCGTGGCTGAGATGAGTCCAAATCGAGCGGTCAGACTAAAGAGAAAGTCGGCAAATGTATCATGTGGTCCTCCCCTTCTGAGGGAACCGATGACATCTGATGAGACTCAATGAACCTTTCTATCTCGGGTGGTGCTTGACCTGTGTATTTGTGGCATTTTCTTTTATCTCTGACTAGTCAATCTCTCGTAGTGTTGGTCACTGGGAGTCGAGAGCAAGGGCCATCAGGTGAAGTGGGGTTAGGGGGCGGGGTAAAAATGGACCTGGTGTAATTCAATCGCCATTTTTAAGCCATGCATTCAGTCCTTGCTTTTATATAATAATTTGATTTTATATTTATAGTTAATTAGCAAATCGTAGGGCAATGTGGGAAGTAGAAAAGGCGAGTTGGTTTGAGCAGAGGCGTTGGAAGGTGCAAAACTGAGGTACTACAGCACCACCACTGGTGGGAGGGTGTAATTACAGTGTGACTAGTTTACATAGCCAGTCTCCATTATAAATGTGGACTTAGGAGTGTTGACCAGAGGAACTTTTGTAAATGGGTTGTGCGCACGGGCTTCAGGTTTCTTTATATAGATTTGCAGTTTGTTGTTTTTTCCCTTTTGTTAAACGTTCTTTACGATTCCGTCTCTCACAGGTTGGCATAGACTTCACTGGATCCAACGGAGATCCTCGCTCACCGAACTCCCTGCATTACATCAGCCCGAATGGAGTCAATGAGTACCTGACTGCCATCTGGTCTGTCGGGCAGGTTGTGCAGGATTACGATACGTAAGATTTCCTCGTTCTGTTCGATCGTTTTGTTTTTTGAAAGCGCTCCTGGTTGGCAAACTAGTGACGTGAGCAACAAGCTGTGACTGCATTTTGTTCTGCCTCCTCACTCTGCTCTCCCTGTCTCCACAGAGATAAGCTGTTCCCTGCCTTTGGATTTGGTGCTCAGGTCCCTCCCAACTGGCAGGTAAGAGCAACTGTAAGGCGCAGTCCTGGTTTGAGGGTTCTCATGCAATGGCCACTGTGTCCCATTCTTTGCGTGCAGTGTTACAGGAGCTGTATGACCTTTCCCCTTATCGTATTCTGCTTATGACTTACCAGTTTTTTCCACAATGCGTTTATCAAGTAAGAAAGAAAGAACTTGCATTTATAACATAATGAGCGCCCTCTGCCATTTGTGCTACAGATTTCCTGCTGCTCCAAATATCACAGTCCCACATGCTGTTCCTGCAACCTCACACTGTGAAATTAAAACTTTTACTGCACTGTCTTCTACTCTTAACGCATAACTTAAAGCTTGCTCAGTCTGCCCTTGCTCCGACTGTCTATAAAACCGAAGCTTGCAGTCGGCTAACCACCACTTCCCAACATGGGGTTTCTCGGTTGAAGGTAGCTGTGAAGCATTGAGGTTCCTAAACCCCTGATACCTCTGAATGTTGTTCTGAAACGTGACTATAGTTCGAAAGCTGAAACTGTCGCTCCCGAGCAGAGCTCGGACACCTCTGGCCCTCAGCTGGAGGTTGCTGGCCTCTGATGGGTCATTTTTGTGGAGGGATCTGGTTGTGGCATCATTCAGACTCTCGTGCCACCTTACTCTGGGGTGATCCAGGAGTGAGATTGATGGAGCCTCAGATCATTGAGTTGTGCAACTTTGGGACACTGATCCAGAGAGAGGGAGTGAAACTAGGAAAAAAAAACTATATTTGAGAGAATCTCAGTAAGGACGATTTTGAACCCAAGAACTTAAATGCTACTTCCTACTTTTCTCAGGTATCCCACGAGTTTTCCTTGAATTTTGATTCCAACAACCCGTACTGCCAAGGTAGGAAATTTCTCCTTCAATCTGTTGGGGTGAATCCGTGTGATGAGGTCACTGGTGGTACAGGGGAAAGGCCATGTAGGGCGAGTGCTTTCAGGGTACCTCCTGGATAACCCTGGCAAACTTGCCTGCCCAGTTCAGGTTTCATTCCCCCCCACCTCCCCAGAGCTGCCTGGGTGGCTTGAGTTTCATGGAGATATTGTGTACGTTCCAAAGTATAACATAGGGAACAGCATGAGGCCGGTCAGCCCCTCGAGCCTGTTTCACCATTCAATTAGATCATGGCTGATCTGTATCTCAGCTCCATCTACCCGCCTTGCTTCAATAGCCCTTGATACCCTTGTTGACCAGAAATCTATCAATCTCTCTTCACTTCGGTGGGAGCTGGTACTGCCACTCTGGAGAGCTCTGTATCTGTCGGGTGTCCAGCCAGTTGCATTTTTCTGGAAGCCGGGTAGATTTAACTCGGGCGGTGCCACTCTCAGCTGCCCACTAAAACCTGTGACCGCCTGTTCACAGCCTCGGGGTCCCGTTGGACGTAGAGCTGAGCTTCCGACCCCATATGCCCCCCCCCCCCCCATCACACAGACTGCTGACTTCCAACTCTAACATCGCCTGACTCCGCTGCTGCTTCAGCCCATCTGCTGCTGAAACCCTCCTCCATGCCATTGTTACGTCCAGACTTGACTATTCCAACGGACTCCGGGCCGGCCTCCCTTCTTCCACGCTTCACAAACTGGAGCTCATCCAAAACTCTACTGCCCGTGTCCTAACTCGCACCGAGTCCCGTTCACCCATCACCCCCTGTGCTCGCACCGAGTCCCGTTCACCCATCACCCCCTGTGCTCGCACCGAGTCCCGTTCACCCATCACCCCCTGTGCTCGCACCGAGTCCCGTTCACCCATCACCCCCTGTGCTCGCACCGAGTCCCGTTCACCCATCACCCCCTGTGCTCACCAATCCCGTTCACCCATCACCCCCTGTGCTCGCACCGAGTCCCGTTCACCCATCACCCCCTGTGCTCGCACCGAGTCCCGTTCACCCATCACCCCCTGTGCTCGCACCGAGTCCCGTTCACCCATCACCCCCTGTGCTCACCAGTCCCGTTCACCCATCACTCCCTGTGCTCGCACCGAGTCCCGTTCACCCATCACCCCCTGTGCTCGCACCGAGTCCCGTTCACCCATCACCCCCTGTGCTCACCAATCCCGTTCACCCATCACCCCCTGTGCTCGCACCGAGTCCCGTTCACCCATCACCCCCTGTGCTCGCACCGAGTCCCGTTCACCCATCACCCCCTGTGCTCGCACCGAGTCCCGTTCACCCATCACCCCCTGTGCTCACCAGTCCCGTTCACCCATCACCCCCTGTGCTCGCACCGAGTCCCGTTCACCCATCACCCCCTGTGCTCACCAGTCCCGTTCACCCATCACTCCCTGTGCTCTCCAGTCCCGTTCACCCATCACCCCCTGTGCTCGCACCGAGTCCCGTTCACCCATCACCCCCTGTGCTCGCACCGAGTCCCGTTCACCCATCACCCCCTGTGCTCACCAATCCCGTTCACCCATCACCCCCTGTGCTCGCACCGAGTCCCGTTCACCCATCACCCCCTGTGCTCACCAATCCCGTTCACCCATCACCCCCTGTGCTCGCACCGAGTCCCGTTCACCCATCACCCCCTGTGCTCACCAGTCCCGTTCACCCATCACCCCCTGTGCTCGCACCGAGTCCCGTTCACCCATCACCCCCTGTGCTCGCACCGAGTCCCGTTCACCCATCACCCCCTGTGCTCGCACCGAGTCCCGTTCACCCATCACCCCCTGTGCTCGCACCGAGTCCCGTTCACCCATCACCCCCTGTGCTCACCAATCCCGTTCACCCATCACCCCCTGTGCTCACCAATCCCGTTCACCCATCACCCCCTGTGCTCGCACCGAGTCCCGTTCACCCATCACCCCCTGTGCTCGCACCGAGTCCCGTTCACCCATCACCCCCTGTGCTCGCACCGAGTCCCGTTCACCCATCACCCCCTGTGCTCACCAGTCCCGTTCACCCATCACCCCCTGTGCTCACCAGTCCCGTTCACCCATCACCCCCTGTGCTCGCACCGAGTCCCGTTCACCCATCACCCCCTGTGCTCACCAGTCCCGTTCACCCATCACCCCCTGTGCTCGCACCGAGTCCCGTTCACCCATCACCCCCTGTGCTCACCAGTCCCGTTCACCCATCACTCCCTGTGCTCACCAGTCCCGTTCACCCATCACCCCCTGTGCTCGCACCGAGTCCCGTTCACCCATCACCCCCTGTGCTCGCACCGAGTCCCGTTCACCCATCACCCCTGTGCTCACCAATCCCGTTCACCCATCACTCCCTGTGCTCGCACCGAGTCCCGTTCACCCATCACCCCCTGTGCTCGCACCGAGTCCCGTTCACCCATCACCCCCTGTGCTCGCACCGAGTCCCGTTCACCCATCACCCCCTGTGCTCACCAGTCCCGTTCACCCATCACCCCCTGTGCTCGCACCGAGTCCCGTTCACCCATCACCCCCTGTGCTCACCAGTCCCGTTCACCCATCACTCCCTGTGCTCTCCAGTCCCGTTCACCCATCACCCCCTGTGCTCGCACCGAGTCCCGTTCACCCATCACCCCCTGTGCTCACCAGTCCCGTTCACCCATCACCCCCTGTGCTCGCACCGAGTCCCGTTCACCCATCACCCCCTGTGCTCGCACCGAGTCCCGTTCACCCATCACCCCCTGTGCTCGCACCGAGTCCCGTTCACCCATCACCCCCTGTGCTCACCGGTCCCGTTCACCCATCACTCCCTGTGCTCGCACCGAGTCCCGTTCACCCATCACTCCCTGTGCTCGCACCGAGTCCCGTTCACCCATCACTCCCTGTGCTCGCACCGAGTCCCGTTCACCCATCACTCCCTGTGCTCGCACCGAGTCCCGTTCACCCATCACTCCCTGTGCTCGCACCGAGTCCCGTTCATGCATCACCCCCTGTGCTCACTGACCTTCATTGGCTCCCGGTCCACCAGCGCCATCTGTTTAAAATTCTCATCCTTGTGTTTAAATTCCCCCATGTCCCCGCCCGTCCCTAACTTTGTAACCTCCTCCATCCCTACAACACCCCACCCCAGAACTTCCCGTTCCTCTGACTCAAGCCCCACTCCCTTCTCCCCACCATTGGCGGCCGTGCTTTCAGCCGCCTTGCCCCCAAGCTCTGGAATTCCCTCCCCAAATCTCTCCGCATGTGAGTGTAATAGCTGGTGAATTGATGCCTTGGTCTTTGTTATGAGAGGTGATCTTATTGAAACATACAAAATTCTTACAGGGCTTGCCAGGGAGGATGTTTCCCCTGGCTGGAGAGTCGAGAACCAGGGGTCACAGTCTCAGAATAAGGGGTCGGCCATTCAGGACTGAGATGAGGAGAAATTCCTTCACTCAGAGGGCTGTGAAGGCTCAGTCGTTGAGTATATTCAAGACTGAGATCGATAGATTTTTGAATATTAAGGGAATCAAGGGATATGGGGATAGTGCAGGAAAGTGGAGACGAGGTAGAAGATCAGCCATGATCTTATTGAATGGCGGAGCAGGCTCGAAATGGCCTACTCCTGCTCCTATTTCTTATGTTCTTATGAAATGTTTTTCGTACTTTGTACATGATCCCTCTCCTGGTTTACTGGATGACGGAGTATCTTTTTGTTAACTAAAGGTATTAAGGGATATGGGGCAGAAAATATGTAGTTAGGTCACAGATCAGCCATGATTTCATTGAATGACAGAACAGGCTCGAGGGGCTAAATGGCCTCCTCCTGTTGCTATGTTCCTAACTCTATCCCCCGGCGTGCACTAGCGGGAGACAATCCAGCAAGCCCCGCTCGCTGTGAGTGACTCCTGCTGGAGAGTCCATGGAGATGAGCATCCGCTGAGGATGGGACGGATGCCTCCAGTGTTGAGGACCTTGCCAATACTGACTGTCTGGGCTTACGTTACAAAGAATAGCCAATTGGACAAAGTAGCAGAGGGCCGGTGTCCAGAGATGCTACAGGAAAGGGGGAAGGTTGGTAACGCCCCATTTATTGAGGCACGGAGACTTTGACGGGTGGTTGACCGTAAGGCCAGTGCGAGGAGCGTGGCAGAGCCGAGATCGATGGTCCGTTTCCCACCGAATGAACCAATAACCATAGAAAACGCTGGAAAAACTCAGCAGGCCAGGCAGCATCCGTGGAGAGAGAAAGAGAGTTGACGTTTCAGGTCGATGACCTTTCATCAGAACTGGGAAGAGCTGGAAATCAAATAGATTTAAGGCCAGGGTAAAGCTGGGAAAAGGGGGAGGGGATAAAGGAACAAAGGAGGAGATGAAGAGACATTAAGAGACATTAAGAGATATGCAAGGCTAGAGGTGGTGTTAATGTGACAGATTAAGGCTGAATGAAGTGTGAAATCTACTGGCAGAATGAAGGACAGCTGCCAGCTTCTAGGAGGAAAAAAAAGGTGGGGGGGACAAATAAAAGGGTGGATAAAATAAAATATAAATGTGATTGGAGCTGAGGTTATGATCTAAAATTGTTGAACTCGATATTGAGTCCAGAGGGCTGTAGCGTGCCTAAACGAAAGATGAGGTGCTGTTCCTCGAGCTTACGCTGAGCTTCCGTGGAACAGTGTATTAGGCCGAGGACGGTGAGGTCAGTGGGTCCACACAACGTGGGAGCAAAGTAACGATTCACTGAGGGGGGGGGGACACGGTGACGTCCAAAGTTCTGACCCTGATGTTTGGTTTGACCTGGTGTCTGTTTACTTGTGAATATGACCTCGTGTCTTGTGTGGTGCCATTTCGGACGGGTTAACGATGCTCTCTATCGACAGGGGTGCAGGGGATTATTGACGCGTATCGCAATGCCATCGTCAACGTGAGACTCTACGGGCCAACCAACTTCTCGCCCATTATAACCCACGTGTCCCAGTTCGCCGCGGCTTCCGCTCAGCAACCGACTGCAACGGTGAGTACCGAGCTACTGCACAGACCCAGCCGCGAGGGCAATGCCAGATCTGTTCACCAAGAATCCTCGCTCCACGCAGCCTGCCTGCTTCACACTGGACAAGCTGGGATTGATCTCCTTGGGGCCGAGAAGGTTAAGGGGAGATTTAATAGGTGTTCAAAATTATGAAAAGTTTTGATAGAGTAAATAAGGATAAACTGTTTCCAGTGGCAGGAGGGTCGGTAAAACAGAGGGCACAGATTGAAGGTAATTGGCAAAAGAACCAAAGGGGACGTGAGAATATTTTTTCCGCAGCGAGTTATGATGATCTGGAACGCACTTCCTGAAAGGGCGGTGGAAGCAGTTTCAATGGTAACTTTCAAAAGAGAATTGGATAAATACTGGAAGGGAGAAAATTTGCAGGGCAATGGGGAAAGAGCAGTGGAGTGGGACTAATTAGAGAGCTCTTTCAAAGAGCCGGATGGCCTCCTCCTGTGCTGAAGATTCTATGATGCTGGGTTAATTGGGGTGATGGGAATCTCAGCCGCCGGCTAGCTGCAAGTGCAGTCAGTCAGCTAAAGTGTGGTGGGTGGAGGGGGAGGCAGGTTGAGCTGGGGGACGTGCAGCTGTAGGTGTGCAGAGGCTCGTAGCTTCTGCTGGCCTCGCTTGACCGTTCTGCCAACCACACAGAGAGGTGAGAAGCTGCTGAGGAGCAGAGGCTGGAATATTGAGGGGATGGCAGTGCTGGACAGCTGGTGCCCAATGTTTGCCTACTCAGTCCAAAGTACGACTTTTTTTTGTTGAGGGAAGATATTTATTGTCTTGAAGATATCTCTCTGATCCAATCATCCGTGCCTTGTGAGAGGGTGCTGTAGTGCAGTGACTACGACCCAGAGTTTGAATCCCACCGGAACAAGTTGTGAAATTGAATTCAATAAATCTGGTCATTGTTGCGGCTAGCATCAGGAAAAAGTGACCACGAAAACTGTCGGATTGTCATAAAAACCCAACTGGTTCACTAATACCCTTCAGGGAAGGGAATGCACTGTCTTTACCCAGTCTGGCCTGCAGGTGACTCCAGTACCACCTATGGTGTGTGACTTGGAAGTGACGGTGTTCCCATGCTCGCACTGCCTTCGTCCTTCTAGGTGGCAAAGGTCGCGGGTTTGGGAGGTGCTGCCGAAGAAGCCTTGGCAAGTTGCTGCAGTGCATCTCTTGGTCAATTCTAGGTAAGGGGGAGGGCTGTGGTTCAATTAATGGATTGGGCCAGTCCACTGCCTAATGAGTACAGGCCAACAGGGCCCAGGTGCACTCCCGGTGTGTGCTGGGTTAGTAGGGATGGTGCAATTATCTTAGGTGCCTATGGACTACGGGGTTGTGGGGGGGTGGTTTATGGCCAAGGTTCTTGTTCCAGTGACCCCCCGCTGGAATGTTTGTGTCTGGGGGTGTTGGGCAGGATTGGGTTTGAGTGTGATCCCCTCCACAGTCGAACAGCCTGACAGCGTTCACAGTTGAAGAACGGCCACCTGTGATGGGGGACTGGAGGGCGGTCGGCACCTGCGAAACTGTATTCTTCCTCACCCCCCCTGGGGAACAAGAGGAGGAAAGTTCCTGGGATCTTCCCATCCACTTGTGCTTACACTGTCTCTCTCTCTCTCTGCTTTCTTCCCCTTCAGCAATATTATGTTCTGTTGATTATCACCGATGGCGCGATAACTGATTTGGACCAGACGAGGAATGCAATTGTCGAAGCCTCCAAGTTGCCGATGTCCATCATCATCGTGGGTGTCGGTAACGCAGATTTCAAGGCCATGGAGTTTCTCGATGGCGACGATGGGGTGCTGAAGTCACTGACTGGAGATCCTGTTGCCCGGGACATTGTGCAGTTTGTGCCTTTCAGGCAGTTTCAGAATGTAAGTACAACAGACTTGGAGGTACAATGTAGGCACAGCTTTGGCCCGTCCCCCTGGACCAGCACCACGTGCCGTGTGGAGCTTCCTCGGCATTAATCTAACCCTAACCCTGAACTCCACTCTCCTCACCCTTGTCAGCTGTGGCTCAGTGGGCAGCACTCTCTCCTCTCAGTCAGAAGGTTGTGGGTTCAAGTCCCACTCCAGAGACTTGAGCACATAATCCAGGCTGACACTCAAAACACTTTCAGATGAGACGTTAAACCGAGGCCCCGTCTGCTCTCTCAGTTGGATGTTAAAGATCCCATGGCACTATTTCGAAGAAGAGCAGGGGAGTTCTCCCTGGTGTCCTGGGCCAATATTTATCCCTCAACCGACATCACTAAAAACAGATTATCTGGTCATTATCACATTGCTGTTTGTGGGACCCTGCTGTGGGCAAATTGGACAGTGACTACACTTCAAAAGTACTTCATAGGCTGTGAAGCACTTTGAGACATCCTGAGGTTGTGAAAGGTGCTGTAGAAATGCAAGTCTTTCTTTTCACTGATTGTGCTTGCATTGAGTCCACGATGGTGATTCCTCCTCTGGGTGAGATGGCAGAGCTGCCATTGCTGGCCTGTGTAGACTTTCCCTGGATATTCCCCCGCGGTAAGGGGGTGGGTGGGGGGGGGAGGGTGGAAGTCAGCTGAGGCTGATCACTGTCCAGCAACACTGCTTGAGAATGTACTTTGAGTGGATGTCAGATTAGGTCAGCATTGGGCTTGGCTGAGCTTCTCTGTTCTAACATAGGAACAGGAGTCGGCCATTCCGCCCCTCGAGCCTGTTCAGCCATGCAAGTAGATCAGCTATGATCTGCACTCGGAACAAAAATCGATAAATCTCAGTCTTGAAAATTTCAATTGACCCCCAGCATCCACACCCTGATGCGTAGGTATGAGGGGCGAGTTGGCTAAGGTAGATTGGGAAACTACATTAAAAGGTATGACGGTTGACAAGCAATGGCGAGCATTTAAAGAATTAATACATAATTTACAACAAATATACATTCCTTTAAGGCACAAAAACCCCACAGGAAAAGTGGTCCATCCGTGGCTAACGAGAAGTTAAAGATAGTATTAGATCGAAGGAAGAGGCTTATAATGTTCCCAAAAAGAGTAGTAACCCTGAGGATTGGGAGGATTTTAGAATTCAGCAAAGGAGGACCAAGAAATTGATCACAAAAGAGAAAAAAGAATGAGTAAATTAGCAAGAGACATAAAAACAGATTGTAAACGTTTCTATAGGTATGTAAATAGGAAGAGATTAGTGAAAGTAAATGTGGGCCCATTAGAGGCAGAGACAGGAGAAATTATAACGGGCAATAAGGAAATGGCAGAGACATTAAACAAATACTTTGGTAGAAGACACAAAAAACATACCAGAAATAATGGGGAACCAAGGGTCTAGAGAGATTGAGGAACTTAAATAAATCAGTATAAGTAAAGACATAGTACTGGAGAAATTAATGGGACTAAGTGGCGACAAATCCCCTGGACCCGACGACCTGCATCCTAGGGTTTTAAAAGAGGTAGCTGCAGAGATAGTGGATGCACTGGTATTAATTTTCCAGAATTCCCAAGATTCCAGAACAGTCCCCAAGGATTGGAAGGTAGGAAACATAACCCTACTATTTAAGAAAGGAGGAAGAGGAAAAACAGGGAACTATAGGCCAATTAGCCTGACATCAGTAGTAGGGAAAATGCTAGAATCTATTATTAGGGACGTGGTTTAAGGGCACTTAGAAAATCGTAATATGATTAGGCAGAGTCAGCATGGTTTTATGAAAGGAAGATCGTGTTTGACAAATCTGTTGTAGAGTTTTTGAAGATGTAACTAGTAGGATGGATAAGGGGGAACCAGTGGAGGTAGTGTATTTGGATTTTCAAAAAGCATTCAATAAGGTGCCACACAAGAGGTTATTACACAAAATTAGGACTCATGGTATTGGGGGTAATATATTAGCATGGATTGAGGATTGGTTAACGGACAGAAAACAGAGTAGGAATAAACAAGACTTTTTCAGGTTGGCAGGATGCAACTAGTGGGGTACCGCAAGGATCAGTGCTTGGGCCTCAGCTATTTACAATCTATATTAATGACTTAGATGAAGGGACTGAGTGTAACGTATCCAAGTTTGCTGATGATACAAAGTTAGGTGGGAAAGTAAGCTGTGAGGAGGGCGCAAAGAGGCTGCAGAGAGATATAGACAGGTTGACTGAGTGGGCAAGAACATGACAAATGGAATACAATGTGGGGAAGTGTGAAGTTATCCACTTTGGTAGGAAAAACTAAAAAGCAGAATATTTTTTGAATGGTGAGAGACTGGGAAATGTTAGCATTCAGAAGGACCTGGGTGTCCTTGTACATGAATCACAGAAAGTTAACGTGCAGGTACAGCAAGCAATTAGGAAAGCAAATGGTATGTTAGCTCCACGGATGCTGCCTGGCCTGCTGAGCGTTTCTAGCATTTTCTGTTGTTATTTCAGATTTCCAGCATCCACAGTATTTTGCTATTGTATGTTAGCTTTTGTTACAAAGGGATTAGAGTATAAGAGTAAAGAAGTCTTATTACAATTATACAGGGCATTGGTGAGGCCACACCTGGAATACTGTGTACAGTTCTGGTCTCCTTACCTAAGGAAAGACATACTTGCCTTAGAGGGAGTGCAGCGAAGGTTCACTAGACTGGTTCCTGGGATGAGGGGATTGCCCTATGAGGAGAGATTGAGTAGACTAGGCCTATATTGCCTAGAGTTTAGAAGAATGAGAGGTGATCTAATTGAAACATATAAAATTCTAAAGGGGCTTGACCGGGTTAATGCTGAGAAAATGGGGAACACGGGGGTCACAGTCACAGAATAAGGGGTCGGCCATTTAGGACTGAGATGAGGAGAAATTTCTTCACTCAAAGGGTGGTGAATCTTAGGAATTCTCTACCCCAGAGGGCTGTGGATGCTCAGTCGTTTGAGTGTATTCAAGACAGAGGTCAATAAATTTTTGGGAACGAAGGGAATGAGGATAGTGCGGGAAGATGGAGATGAGGTAGACAATGAGCCATGATCTTGTTGAATGGTGGAGCAGGCTCGAAGGGCCAAATAGCCGACTCCAGCTGCTAATTCTTATGTTCTTATGAGACTTCAGGCAGCTGATGCGTTTAACGTGACATCATATCAACCTCTGCTACAGTATCTTGGTTCTTTCAGCTGGATTTACTGTCCACCGTGTATAGCGGGTAAACTATACGGCTGTACATAGAAGTTACAGCACAGAAACAGGCCATTTGCCCAAATGGTCCATGCTTGTGTTTCTACTCCACACGAGCCTGCTCGCACTGTAATTAGCTCTTCCCACCCTGCTCCCTACCCCTCGATCCCCACTCCCTCTGCTTCAACCACTCCGTGTGGCAGAGTTCCACATTCCCGTCACTTTGTGTAAAGTAATTCCTCCTAAATTCTCTATTTATGATCTGTTGATGGCTGGTTTATATTCATGCCCCTTGTTCTGGACTCACCCACGAGTGGAAACAGCTTTATTGCTTGTGTAATATACCTGCCTTGTTCACCTGTCGAACACATCACTGAACTTGACAGTAAATTGTTGTGTGTGTTTCTGTGGGGATTGCCAGGGTGCTGTGTAAAGGCCAGTGTTGCTTTCTGTTGGTGGTAACACAGATTTTTTTTTTCCCCTCTCTTCCTCAGGCTCCGAAGGAAGCCCTGGCCCAGACTGTTCTGGCTGAGGTACCGAAGCAGTTAGTGTCTTACTTCAAGATGAGGAATCTGGCCCCGGTGAATCCCCCGAACCCGACCCAGTAACCGCACACAGACCCGTAGGTGCACTGCGTTCAGTATAACATTGACCCCCTTCACCTGTGTACACGCACCCCCCACACACGCCTGCTGATTGACTAGGATACTGCTGATTCCACATGCTGAACTGCATGGATCGAGGGTAGTCTCTCCCCTGCTGACCGACACACACAAGCAGTTCCCGCGTTGCCAACATTCGCGAGTTGCAGAGGACTTTTTTTTTTTAAATGCTTGATCTCGACGTGGAAAATTCAAAATGTAATTTTCCGCATAAATCTCCCGTGTGAACCACAATCATCAAAACAAATTCAAATGCTTGGGTCCAGCCGGGAGACAGTCCTGGGAGGACTCGCGAGTGTTGGCAATGCTAACCACGGGACTTAACTAGTAACCCAACGTAACAGACTTACAATCCTCTTTTACTGACCGGTTCAGGGGGGTTAAACATTGGCCGAGTTCTCAGTGGGAGCTGTTGGAAGATTGGCATGCTCCGATCTGATCTATCTGAAAATATTCCTTGATTTCAGAGAGGTTTGGTTTGGATCATCAATTCACTCTGCATGTTCACCGTCTTTTACATTGTAAACACCGCACACGCACAGAAATATAAAGGGGCCGCGCAGAACAAGGCACCACTTACAGGGAACATTGCCCAGGAGGGCACTGGCGCGACTCAGTTTCCAGATTCTCTAATCAATAGCGGGGCCGATTCAGGTTTAACCCAGACTGAGCTGTGCAGTTGGAAGCTCCGTCTCCTGCTGTGCCGGGACCCTTGGATTGTTCACATCATTGCGAATCTGTCGGAGCGCTGTTAAACCAGAACAGCGTCACAAACACTAAAGCAAAGTACGCACAAGCTGAGGAGACTGTGTGGCCCTGACCCTGGACAGGGCAAGATCCAAGCATCTCCCACCTCGATCGACCCATTGCGGGAGGAGGGACGATCCCACCAGCTGTCTGATTACAGAGCTGGGATCGGGCTGTGTACCCACATTCTCGTTGCGGGGCAGGGGGTGGGTTTAACACGGTCGGTCCTCATTTGCCCAGGAATTTATCGAGGGGAAATAAGCAGGACTAAAGGGGATTTAAATGGGAAAGTTGTGCTGCAGTAGACAATGCAAGAATTTAATTTAATCCAAGTAATTCTCGCCCGTGGAGTAGAAACAGTGCAGAGTATTGACTCTCACTGTTCAATGAATCCTCTGCTGCCTTGCACTCCGGACTTCCAAAGCTTTATTCGCCCGTGCTGCATGCACTTTATATAACCGTGCCTATTAGAGTGTGCTACTTATATCTATGCATTGCAACCAGGTCGCGCTCGATGGCAGTCAGCTTTAGGATGCTTTTCTCTATTGAGTGTTACTGTAAGCAGTGAATGATTGTATTAAGATGCTGACCTCTGTGACCATGTTCCTTTTTATAACTTGGATTTAATTTTTTCCAGCTGATAGTTTGTGAGCCCTTTATTGACCATTCACACCAGCTTGTTTTTATATTGATTCTCGCTACACTTTGTTTCAATGTACTTTCTAACCCCCTGAGCCAGCAGGCACTTGTGAATGTGTGTATGTTGGCAGTTAAGAAATTCCATAAAATACCTTGTGAAAGAAGAGGACAAAACTGATAGTCTTTTTCTTCCCTCAAATTGTCTATCAGTACTTTGGCTTTGAATACCCAGCTGTGTTTTTATAGTTTATGCAACATTTAAATGCAAAAAAGGTCATTTTCTACCAAGGAACAGTGGGATGGGGGTGGAAGTAGAGATGTGATGTGATCCTGATTTGCCAAAATGAAAAGTCCCCTCTCTTGTAGTCGAATCGTTTGAATGTTTCCCACTGGATTGTCCACAGGACGGCTCCAGCCTTCTTGCCCTGGAGTGGTTGGGGCTCCTCCAACAGCTCTCCCTATCTGGAAGGATCAGTTCACGGCACCTTGCATCAGTCGAACCTGCGAATGAGCTAGTTAAGTTTGCAATCAGCCACCGCTCCCTCCCTCCCTCCTCTCTCCTTCCCTCCCTTCCTGCTCTCTCCCTTCCCCCCCCCCCCCAACACAGTATTGCTCTAGTGAATGACACTAGCCCAGTACTGTGTTTACAAAACTGCACAGTGAACACATCCATGGTTGAATAAACTGGAACATTTCCTGGTGACAGTCTGCAGATTAAATGCCAGTTACCTCACAGTGATTACGTCAATCTTTCCCCAAGGGTGACAGAAGTCAACCTTACGGCGCTGTAGAGTTGAGCCATGACCTCTGCTGACAGTCCGTGGGGGGGTGTATTGAGGAATGTAGCAAGAACAATCCTAAATGCATAAAAACTCCCAAAGTTCAACACAGAGCATTCACTAAAGAACTGATCTCTTCTTTGGAGAAGCGCATGAGCTGCTGGTATATAATCCCACACTGAGGTCCCCGTCTGTTCGCTGTACCCCGTCTGGTATATAATCCCACACTGAGGTCCCCGTCTGGTATATAATCCCACACTGAGGTCCCCGTCTGTTCGCTGTACCCCGTCTGGTATATAATCCCACACTGAGGTCCCCGTCTGGTATATAATCCCACACTGAGGTCCCCGTCTGTTCGCTGTACCCCGTCTGGTATATAATCCCACACTGAGGTCCCCGTCTGTTCGCTGTACCCCGTCTGGTATATAATCCCACACTGAGGTCCCCGTCTGTTCGCTGTACCCCGTCTGGTATATAATCCCACACTGAGGTCCCCGTCTGTTCGCTGTACCCCGTCTGGTATATAATCCCACACTGAGGTCCCCGTCTGTTCGCTGTACCCCGCCTGGTTTGCTATCTGCCCTCTGCAGGCCTCCTGTATTTTCACAAGGTGAAGTCCCGCTCTCCGGTCAGACTGTCGTAAAACACAGTTCCCACTTTTTAAAGTGGGTTCTCCGTCTTTGCAGATTAAGCAACCCACAAATTGTATTTTTTAATAACATGTTTCTGCACTTAGTTTCTATCACAGATGGAATGCGGTGTTGATTTAAAGTGGGATGGTAGGCACACCCCAGAGATGTTAATGCGGCCAAGTCAGATTTGTTCTTTTTAAGTGATCTTTTTGAATAGTTGCGATCCGCAATCTATCGTTACGGTTAAGGGTTCGACAGGTGATTTTGGCTGAGCTCGGAACCTCTGCAGAATCTCGGCTTTTAAATATCCGGCCAAATATTTTGTTAATATCAGTGTATCTAGTTGATTGGAACGTGGGTGGTGGTTAACATTTAAACTCTTGCACTGTCCTGATTAGATGGGATTAAAGCTGTTGGTGTTTCACGGTTCACAAATCTCCTAACTTTTTCTTCTCCCGTTGAGGGATCGTGCAGTATCCAGTCGGCGAGATGGCCCAAAACCCCAGCACCTGCTGAAATCCCGCGTGCGTCCCTGCCCTGCACACGGACGCCAACTGCTGCTCTGTTCTAATTCTAATCAAATGCGAACGACGGTGTGAAGGTTAAGCTGCCGCCAGACCCATGTAGAGACCTCGCTGCCACTCGGGGACAGTGGTAGCTGGTCTATGCTCTTCCCCCAGTGCTACATTTAGGAAGGTGGCACAGTCTGTCTGAGGAGTGTGACTGGCCCAGAGCCTATGTTCAGAACTCTGCAATTTGTGCCAAACCAGTTTATCCAGTTTCAGTCTCGCAACATTTGATTCCTTGTGATCCTGCCAAATCACGCTCTGAGGTAAAAATGTCATCTATTTTACCCTTAAAAATTCATTGATAAAATTCCAAACAGTGCCATGTGTTAAATGTGATCTGTCTCCCTCTTTCAGATCTTAAATCTCTGTTTATTTGGGGAATGGGAGGCTAGGATTATTTCACAAATGGTTACTAAATTGTTAGCCTTCTCCTCCTCTGTGTTTCCCTTCTCTCCATCTCCTCCCCTTCCTTCTTTGTCCCCATTCCTTTCTCCCTTTTCCAAACAGATGGAACCAGGCAGTCCATTGAGACCAAATGTTGTCAAAGCAAATCGCCTTTAGTAGAACATGACCTGTTACTGTTTAAATATAACTTTTTTTTATGATTGAGTTTTGAATAAATAATTATAAATCTCACATTGTGTGTGTGTAAATCATTGGGTAATGAGGTTAGGGCAGAGAGTATGTACACAATGTACAGCTCTATGATTGGTAGAAGTTACAGTGCAGCGACTCACTAACTTCAAGCCTGTTTCTTACAGACCCAGGAAGCCTGGTTGGTGCAAGTTTGTGTTTTATGCCAGATATTCTGCTCTGGTTCAGTGTCACTGACCATTCCCGTACAGACCTCACATTCCCTGCGATCCACAGCGAGGCTTTACCTGGGCAATATTTAGCTAATGTGTGAGAGCCAGAGATTGAACAGTGAACCCATGGAACTATTCCTTGTGCGTCTCTTCACCTTGCCTCGGTGGATCAGATTGAGTATACTTGTGCTGCAAGCCAGACAATTTATTTAGCAACGAACAGTATTCCATGCAAAACTGTCTTTACAGTAATTTACAAACTTTGTTATCCTTCACAATATATCAAAGCAATAAACATGCACACCGAGCTCCTGAGATCTCTGGTTGTGCACTTCACATGTGGAAAGATGCTACCATGGATTCTAACTAACCCAGACCCACCCCTGGCTGTACTGTGACGGACACGGCCCAGGCATAGAATGTACAGCACAGAAACAGGCCATTCGGCCCAACTGGTCCATGCCGGTGTTTCTGCTCCACACGAGCCTCCTCTCACCCCTTTTCATCTCACCCTATCAACATATCCTTCTATTCCTTTCTCCCTCCTGTATTTATCTAGCTTCCCCTTAAATGCATCTATGTTATTCACCTCAACTACAGGGTCGCCCATTTAAGACAGAGATGAGGAGATATTTTTTCTCAGGGTCGTGAGTCTTTGGAACTCTCTTCCTCAGAGGGCGGTGGAAGCAGAGTCTTTGAATATTTTTAAGGCAGAGGTAGATAGATTCTTGGTAAGCAAGGGGGTGAAAGGTTATCGGGGGTAGGCGGGAATGTGGAGTAATCAGATCAGCCATGATCTTATTGAATGGCGGAGCAGGCTCGAAGGGCTGAGTGGCCGACTCCTCCTAATTCGTATGTAACTACACCTTATGGTAGCAAGTTCCACAAATTAGTCAACGCCACATATATCCATAATGGGCATAAGAATTAGGAGCAGGAGGAGGCCATTCAGCCCTTTGAGCCTGTTCCACCATTCAATAAGCTCATGGCTGATCTTCTACCTCAACTGCACTAACCCCACATCCCTTGATTCCCCTCGAGTTCAAAAATCTATCGATCTCTGCCTTGAATATACTCAACAACTGAGCGTCCACAGCCCTCTGGGACAGAGAATTCCAAAGATTCACAATCCTCCTCATCTCAGTCCTAAATGGCCGACCCCTTATCCCGAGACTATGCCATGAAGTTTTGGACTCCCCAGCCAGGGGAAACAGCCTCCCAGCATCTACCCTGTCAATCCCCTTAAGAATTCTGTGTCACAAAGCGGTTAATCAAAATCACCACCTCGGGTGTTTGATTCTTTGACCTGTGTCAGATAACTTACCCAATCCTGTTTGATGATCCTTTGAGGACATGTCACAACAAAAGACATATTACTTTCTTTCATTACATCGATTGGTTGCCAAGTGCTCTGAATACTTGTGCTGGCTCTCGAATAATACATGACATTATTTGACAGACCAACGTGTCTACTTTGACAATATTAGCATTTTAATCTCTTTGACAGAAACCAAAACTCAAATGCAGATCAACCCAGCCAGCCTGGATGGAATACGTGCTCTGTACATTACAGGGACAAGCAACGGAAACCAGGATTAACCCTGTGTGTGCTGCAGCCCCACAATAAAGAGACTCATTGATGGTGAAAAATGTTTCATTCTGCAAAAATACTTCATCCCTCGTTCAGATGAGACATTAAACCGGTGAACGTAAAAGATTCCATGGCGCTATTATGAAGAGGAGCAGGGGAGTTCTCCCTGGTGTCCTGGCCAATATTTATTATCCCTCTCCAGATTATCTGGTCTTTTATCTCATTGCTGTTTGTGGGACCTTGCTGTGTGCAAATTGGCTGCCGTGTTTGCCAATAAACCAACTTAGAGAAAAAAAAAAGTACTTCATTGTCTGTGAAGCACTTTGGGATGTGATGAGGTTGTGAAAGGCGCTGGAGAAATAGGAGTTCATTCTTTTCTTGTATTGGTGTTCTGTAGCAGTCTCAGTGAGAGGCCCTAAACACTGCAAAAACAAATGGTATTGAGTGTACTTCATGTTCTGTTGCCATTGTTGATCCCTTTAGCTTCCAGAATCACATTCCATAATCTTGAAAACAAAATATATTTCATAAATACCTGGAATATTACCTAATGGTTCCTCCCACAAGGCCTCAATGCAGCTCCCTCCAACAAAATGCTTTCAATCCACCCTGCCAATATTACACATTTCCATTACCCACACCAGCTTTCCATGTACGATAGCAAAAGGTCTTTGACCTGAAACGTTAACTCTGTTTCTCTCTCCACGGATGCTGCCTGGCCTGCTGAGTTTTTCCAGCGTTTTCTGTTATTCCAGCTTTCCATGTGCCCTCTGAGATTGCCAATACCCCACCCCTACCTCTTTGACCAAGATTTTGTCCTAATGTCTCCTCCTTTAGCTCGATGTCAATTTTTGTCTGATGTCGCTCCTGTGAAGCGCCTTGGGCCGTTTTGCTACATTAAGGGCGCTGTATAAATGCAAGTTGTTGTTGGCCTGCGCGTGACATGAGAGAACTGGACATTTATTGCGGCCTCGCCTGCCTGTGAAGGAGGAAAGATAAGTTCCTGTTTCAGGTATAACCCGTCGTTTGAAACAATGGAAAGCCCAACCCTGATCATGAAGCTGTCCCCTCAGTTTCAGATGCTGACAGATTTAGTTTTTGCATTTCCAGCATTTTCTGTTATTTCCATCGGTGAAAAGTTCCAATGAATTGCCTCGTGAGTCATGAATCCCTTCCCACAACATACTGCCAGTTTGGTAGGTGGGGCATGTCGAGATATTTCCCACCAATACTTCCTCTTGCCCTCAATAACAACTTGCATTTATATAGTGCCTTTAATGTAGTAAAACGTCCCAAGGCTCTTCACAGGAACGTTTGGCAAACAAAAATTTGACACCGAGCCACAAAAGGAGATATTAGGCCAGGTGACCAAAAGCTTGGTCGAAGAGGTAGGTTTTAAGGAGCATCTTAAAGGAGGAGGGAGAGGTTTAGGGAGGGAATTCCAGAGCTCGGGGCCCAGGCAGCTGAAGGCACGGCCGCCAATGGTGGAGCGAAGAAAATCGTAGGGCTGGAAGAGGTTACAGAATTACTGCACAGCCCTGGATTTGTTTTGTTGTATTCTACCCAGTTTTCTGTGAAAATTAAAACCTTGGTCACAGATCAATTATCCAATCTTCTTAAGCAGTAATTAATCCCCTTAATGTTAGTTAGAAAAATGCAACAAAGCAAAAATGACTTCCCCCTCCCCGTCCCCCAATCCCCTCGGCACGCCTGGGTCAAACACTTCAGTATTGTGTGAGGATAAGCACCAGTTCTCGCCCTCAGGGCCTTACAAATCCGTGTTTTACTGCAGGAATTCCCCACAATCCGTGGTGCTGAATCCTCGAAATGTCCTTCCTGGGATTAGGCTGGTGAGTAGGAGGGCGTTTGCAACCAAATATTTTTTCAAAAAGCCTAGCTCAGCTTTTAAACAATGGCAGATTGTAAGCGATGACTCGAGCTCGCCCACTTGTTGGTGTGAGGATGTGGTGAGCAGAGATCTCATGACTCACGGTCTTTGGAGCGGCCTCTTCCTGAATACTTTCACAAAGGAAATTCTCCACCTTCTCCCCGCGGACTTCAGACACATTCTCTGCTTTAAATCACCAAACTCAGCCTCTGATAATCTGTTTAATGCTGCGTCCTCTCAAAATGCAATATGGCTAAAAAAAAAGTATATAGTCTTGGAAAATTGTTTGTCCAGTTCTGGGAGGTGATTGAAGCAGAAAATGTTTCATTTTTTTTAATGGTTTTGATCTCCAGTTGGGTGACCCTGGAGCAGGGAGGGGTTCAGGGTCCCCTCTCCCCAGCACTGTGTAGTGGCCCCTCCGAGAGGGTCGGGGCCAGTGCCGCCTGCCCAGTCGAATAGCCTGTTGGCACTCACTGTCCCGGGTCACGGGCCAGCAGTGAGCGAGGTCCCCGAGTGCTGTGGGTGGAAGTGAAGCCTCATCTCAGCACAAAGCAGGACCTTTCAGGGGGGGGAGAACAAGCTGTGGCCGGCCACCAGGGAGCAGCAGAAACCCACAACTGGCCGTCAAAATAGCTTTTCAATATTTAGATAGCTGTAATAACAGCTTGCATTTATACAGCGCCTTTAACCGTAGTAAAACGTCCCAAGGCGTTTCACAGGAGCGATTGTCAGACAAAAATTGACACCGAGCGGCATAAGGAGATATTAGGGCAGGCTTGATCAAAAAGGTCGGTTTTAAGGAGCGTCTTAAAGGAGGAGAGGTTTAAGGAGGAAATTCCAGAGCTTAGGGCCCCGGCACGGCCGCCAATGGTGGAGCGATTGAAAGCGTGGATGCTCAAGAGGCCAGAATTGGAGGCGTGCAGAGATCTGGGGGGGGGGTTGTGGGGCTGGAGGAGATTACAGAGATAGGGAGGGGTGAGGCCGTGGACGGATTTGAAAATAAGGATGAGAATTTTAAATTTGAGGCGTTGCCAGACCTGGAGCCAGTGTAGGTCAGCGAGCAGAGGGAGTGATGGGTGAACGGGACTCTGTACAAGTTAGGATACAGGCAGCAGAGATTTGAATGAGCTCAAGTTTATGGAGGGTGGAATGTGGGAGGCCGGCCAGGAGAACATTGGAATAGTCGAGTCTAGAGGTAACAAAGGCATAGGTGAGGGTTTCAGCAGCAGATGAGCTGAGGCAGGGGCGGAGTTGTGCAGGAGTTGGGCAATGTTACCGACCGAGGTGGAATTGGGAGTGTATATATATCTGTGTACGTGTGATTGTAAATATATTTATATATGTGTGTGTGTATAATTTATAGGTGTAATATATATACTATATTTATTGTATTTAATTTGTACCAGGACTTATTGGAAACCTGTTTACTCTAAGCCCATCCCATACTCTGCTTGCTTGGGTGCGATGACAGGTAACATAAACTAAATGGTCCATCAGAACCATGTAAACAAAATTAAAACCTTTTCTGCTTCAATCACCTCCCAGATCTGGACAAACAGTTTCTCAAGATCTGATATTGTTTTTGATTTAGCCACGTTGCCACCTAACTAGCAGAGGTCCGCAGTCCAAGGCACATTAACAATTAGTATTGCTGCACTTGGTAGCTCAGGTGGGACAGAGAGAGGAGAGCGATTCCGAGGGCTTGTGGCAGTGGAATTTAATGTCCTCATTAATTCAAAGGCACAGGTTTCCGCTAATTATCCCGCACCTGCTGCGATACAGACCAGGCAGTGCCAGATTCAGTCTCTGGTCTGTGTTGATCCCAATCAGGAACAATAGTTGAGCTGGTGTTAGTGTCGATGGGTTAAAGGGGGAGAAACATCAGCCTGGAGACTCTGCTCCTGATCGCTGTTCAGTGACTCTGCTGCAAAGTGTGGATTTCTAGGCTGTGACACCTCCCCCTCCGCCCCCCCCCCCCCCCCAATTCTCCGATACCTGACTATGCTCACATGCAAAGATTTTTCTTAGGCAGTCCCTCGGAACCGAGGATGACTTGCTTCCACATTAAAAATGAGTTCTCCGGTGACTGATGAGTCCAATGCGGGACCTACAGTCTCTGTCACAGGTGGGGCGGACGGTGGTTGAAGGGGCGGGTGGGTCGGGTGCTTGGATTGACGTGCGCTCCTTCCGCTGTTTGCGCTTGGCTTCCGCTTGCTCCCGGCGAAAAGACTCGAGGTGTTCGGCGCCTTCCCGGATGCTTCTCCTCCACTTTGTGCGGTCTTGGGCCAAAGAATGGTGGGAGACTGGAGGCTGTCCTCTGACTTGTGTCCAACAGGAGCAAGGGGACCGGACACACAACGATAATGAGACAAGTTGAACATCTGCTAATCACCAGCTGTGTGGAGACATCAGCCAGGATGGAGTCTGCGGCCAGTGCACTCGTAACCAGAGAAGTGTGAGAACGATTGAATCACACGGTCACTGCAATCCTCTAAGAGATGCATCTTTGGAATTCTAGCCGGACAGTTTATTCCTGACTTATAAAGCGATTCATGCAGCAATTGGATCAGTCTCTATATTAGACACAGATACAGGTTCCATAGAAGTAAAGGACTTGCATTTCTGTAGCGCCTTTCACAACCTCAGGACACCCCAAAGCACTTTGTAGCCAATGAAGTACTTTTGAAGTGTAGTCACTGTTGTAATGTGGGCCAAAGTCCCACGAATATCAATGTGATCATGACCAGATAATCTGTCTTTTAGTGATGTTGGTTGAGGGATGAATATTAGCCCAGGACACCGGGGATAACTCCCCTGCTCTTTTTCGAAATACCGGCCGTGGGATCTTTTACGTCCACCTGAGAGAGCAGACGGGGCCTCGGTTTAACGTCTCATCCAAAAGATCAACAGCGTTGAAACCTCTCATCGCCAGCCTGTCGTCTTGGAGCTAACGTGGCCCCAGTGTGACCTCCAACTTCCTGAAGGGCTTCAAGAGACAGCCCTGTGTGGGCTTGCTCAGAGGATTATAATGTTCCTGAGTAGATGAGACCACACCTCCCCTCAGGCTGGTGAAGCAGAGGTTGAGTGAAATGATTACCCGGGAATGGTACTGAGCACACTGGGGCTGGAGAAAAGTGAAAACCAATTATTTGGATCTACATAAGACCAGCAGGAGGCCATTCAGCCCCTCGAGCCTGTTCTGCCATTCAGTGAGATCATGGTTAATCTGCACCTCAACTCCATTTTCTTGCCTTTGCTCCGTATCCCTTGATACCCTCGCCCAACAAAAATCTATCGATCTCAGTCTTGAAAGCTCCAATTGACCCCCAGCATCCACAGCTTTTGGGGGGAGAGAGTTCCAGATTTCCACTACCCTTTGTGTGAAGAAGTGCTTCCTGATATCACCCCTGAATGGCCTGGCTCTAATTTTAAGGTTATGCCCCCTAGTTCTGGACTCCCCCCACCAGAGGAAATAGTTTCTCTCTATCTACCCTGTTGAATATTTTTTTAATCATTTTAAACACCTCGATTAGATCACCCCTCAACTTTCTAAACTCAGGGGAATACAAGCCCAGTCTGTACAACCTGTTCTCATAATTTAACCCTTTTAGCCCCGGTATCATTCTGGTGAATCTGCGCTGCTCCCCCTCCAAGGCCAATATATCCTTCCTGAGGTGCGGGGCCCAGAACTGAACACAGTCACTCCAGACAGGGTCTGACCAGAGCTCTGTACAATTGAAGCATCACTTCCTCACTTTTATATTCCAATCCCCTTGAGATAAAGGCCAATGTTCCGTTAATCTTTTTGATTCGTTTTTGTACCTGTCTACTAGCTTTTAGTGATTTGTGCACAAGGACACCCAAATCCCTTTGCTCCTCCACAGCTCCTAGTTTTTTTTTTATTCGTTTAAGAATGTGGGCATCGCTGGCATGTCCAGCATTTATTGCCCATCCCTAGTTGCCCTTGAGAAGGTGGTGGTGAGCCGCCTTCTTGAACCGCTGCAGTCCGTGTGGTGAAGGTGCTCCCACAGTGCTGTTAGGGAGGGAGTTCCAGGATTTTGACCCAGCGATGATGAAGGAACGGCCGATTTACTTTAGTCTCTCACTATTAAGGAAATATTCCGATTTGTCTTTCTCGGATCCAAAGTGAACGGCCTGGCTCTAATTTTGAGGTTATGCTGCCTTGTTCTGGACTCCCCGCACCAGAGGAAATCGTTGCTCTCCATCTCGCCTACATGCTGCTGGCAAGACTGACCGCTGATTATTGTGACTTTCTACAGACTCGGCACGTGGGTCAGCAAGTCGAGGTGAGTGGGCGTCACATTCAGAACCTGAACCAAGAGAACCTTTCAATAATGGTTAGAAACCACCGTTTTCTAATCAAAAGCCAAATCTGAAGAAAGGATTCCTAAAATTTAGTTCCAATTTTTCAGTGTAGATTAATAATTAGTCATAGCAAGTACAAAAAAGCTGAACTAAACCTATAAGATGCGCTGGCAGAAGAATGAAGGATCTGTATTTATGTAGAACCTTATCACAATTCTCAGATCTGACTGAGTGCTTCACATACTTTGAAATTCAGGGACATGTGTTGCAGGCAAATGCAGAGGCCATTTTGTGCCCAATCGGTTGATCTGTTTTGGTGGCGTTAGAAGGAAGAATGTTGGCTGGAATACCAAGGTCACTTCATGCTCTTTGGAGATGGTTCAGAGGAGATTTACCAGAATGATATCAAAGATGCGGGACTTCAATTCCCTGGAGAAGCTGGGGTTGTTCTCCTTGGAGCAGAGAAGGTTAAGGGGAGATTTGATAGAGGTGTTCAAAACCATGAAGGGTTTTGATAGAGTAAATAAGGAGAAACTGCTTCCAGTGGCAGGAGGGTCGGTAACCAGAGGGCACAGACTTAAAAATAATTGGCAAAAGAACCAGAGGCGACGATGAGGAGAAATATTTTTCCGCAGCGAGTTATGATGATCTGGAATGCGCTGCCTGAAAGGGCGGTGGAAGCAGATTCAATAGTAACTTTCAAAAGAGAATTGGATAAATACTTGAAAAGGAAAAAATTTGCAGGGCTATGGGGAACGAGCAGGGGAGAGTGGGACTAATTGGAGAGCTCTTTCAAAGAGCCGGCACAGGGCACGATGAGCCGAATGGCCTCTTTCTGTGCTGTAAGATTCTATGAATAGTTCGATGGGATCTTTAACATCCATGTGAACCAATGAGAATGGTGTCTCAATTTTAATGAAGGTGATGACACTTGTGATTCGAGGTTGTTGCAGATGCTTTTGCTAATGCCCAATGTAAAGGTCCATTTTACAGTTTGCCCCTGCTCCACTGAACTGGATTCTGACTGTATGCATGGAGTAACCCAGGAGAACAGGACAAACAATGAATCCTTTTCACCATTAAGGCATGCACTGAAAATTGATATGTAATTTCACTGTACACTCTTGATCTCTGGGACTGACTGCCAGAAAATACACTGACAAGGCTGTATATAGCAGGCTAAAACTGCAAATCTGGTTTATTAAGATGTAAAATTAAACAGAATCGCTAATCCAAAAGCAGATTTATTTTTGGACTCGAGGGAAATCAAGGGATATGGGGATCAGGTGGGAAAGTGGAGTTGAGGTTGAAGATCAGCCATGATCATATTGAATGGCAGAGCAGGCTCGAAGGGCCATATGGCCTACTCCTGCTCCTAATTCTTATGTTCTTATATTCTTATCTGTTGCCCATCTTTAGTTGCCCTAAAAAGGTGATGAATTGGTCACTTAGTTGTATCAATTAAATAAGTTAGCAATTACTTTCTTTTACAACTGAGTGCTTGCTAAGTAATTTCCCAGCCACACTGCTTGTCTAACATTCCTAACTCCTGGCTATCAAAAAAGAGTTTAAAAAGGCTGGATAAGATAGACAGAAATTAGAGGAGGGAAAATCCGAGTGTGAAAAAATGCAGATAATGGGGGGAGCAGAATTAATATTTACATTCTTTAATTTTCAGTTAAAATTGTGCCAAAACCTCTGGGCCTCCTTCCCTCTCTCCTGACCTTCAGAAGCTCTCTCCTCTCGGCCATACTCTCCCTTACCTCCGGCTCAGTGACGCCTTGTAAAGGAAACCGTGTTGCACCCAAGCAGTTCTTGAGAACATATGTCCTGTGGAGACTCTCTGCTCTTGTGCTAAATGTCCAAGTCTCCAAACCTTCATCACTCAGTACAGTGGTAGTTTGGTCGGGAAAAGCTTCACTTTTTCAAGAACCTATTTCTAATCCCCACGTGAATCTGTTGAGGTGAAGGAGCTGCCCCGTGATTGCTCCTGTCTGTGTATAGCTGGCATCAGATTGCACCCAATGATACCACACTGTGATACCCCTTTAAATGCTGCGCCTGTCTAGATTCACTCCTTTATTTATACCTCCACCTGTTGTTTGTTCATCATTTCATTTAATCCCTTGGAGATTTTTTTCTGTTATTAATGACTCCACTCTGAAAAGCAACTGGGTGCGAGAGAGAGACTGGGAGGAGGGAGAGAGAGAGACTGGGGGGGGAGGGAAGGAGGGAGAGAGAGACTGGGAGGAGGGAGAGAGAGACTGGGGGAGAGAGAGAGAGACTGGGGGGGAGGGAGAGAGAGAGAGACTGGGGGGGTGGGAGAGAGAGAGACGGGGGTGGGAGAGAGAGAGACGGGGGTGGGAGAGAGAGAGACGGGGGGTGGGAGAGAGAGAGAGACGGGGGTGGGAGAGAGAGAGACGGGGGGGAGAGAGAGAGACGGGGGGGAAGAGAGAGAGACGGGGGGGAGAGAGAGAGACGGGGGGGAAGAGAGAGAGACGGGGGGGGAGAGAGAGAGACGGGGGGGAAGAGAGAGAGAGACGGGGGGGAGAGAGAGAGACGGGGGGGGAGAGAGAGAGACGGGGAGGGGGAGAGAGAGAGACGGGGAGGGAGAGAGAGACTGGGAGGAGGGAGAGAGAGACTGGGGGGGAGAGAGACTGGGAGGAGAGAGAGAGAGAGAGACGGGGGGGGAGGGAGAGAGAGAGACGGGGGAGAGAGAGAGAGAGACTGGGGGAAGTAGAGAGAGAGACGGGGGGAGAGAGAGAGA